>BLSH010546514.1:157453-189126 GCA_018402905.1 Glandirana rugosa
TTTACCCCCCCCCCCCCCCCCCATTCTTTCTTATATGTAATAGTCTGTTATTTCTATTATACCTCTTCAAAAAAGACAATAAAAACAGATTTAACAAATAAACTATTGGTTAATAATAAATTAGAAATGCATGTTTAAGGTGTACGGGGAATTATTTAAAACTAAATGTGTGATAAAGAAGAAAGGGAAGGAACATTAAAACTGCTAAAATGTTCTGTAAACTTAAATATTATAAAGGTTATATGCAATTGGTGTTGGCTTTCACGGGTGGGATCTGCTACAATACATTAGGGATAATCCATTTTCAGTAAGTGAAAACCTCTTTTTACTAAGGGCCGTTCACACAACGCCTCAAGTCGCTTGACAAGTGAAATCCCATTGAAATGAATTGGAGCCGCCTTAATGTATGCTACTGAGTCACTCCAACTTCAAAAAAAGGTTCCTGCACGACTTCAAGGCGACTTCTATCCAACTTGTGCCAATAGGATTCAATAGAAGTTGCCTTCAAGCCGGATCCCCCATCTTAATGCAAGCGACTTTACAGTGAAAAGAATAGAATTTATTTGGGGCAACACCCTCCCTCCCTTCTCAGATTGGCCATAGGCAAAGTCGCCTGGCATAAGTTGTGCTGTAAGTCGCCTGAAGTCACACTGAAATTCGCCTAGCAAATTCTCCTGAAGTCGGATAGCCCCTGTGTGAACGGGCCCTAAAGGCCAAAATGTTTAGATTTTGAAAACTCTGTCATTAGACAAAAATAAACTAAACAATTGCTACAGATACAGTATAAAGTGTAGGAATCTAAAGTTGCATGCACTAACCTGCAACAGCATACAGATGCAGATGCAGCTGATTTACTAAAGGCAAATAAGCTGTTCACTTTGAAAGCAAATTTTTCCTTAGGTTAGTAAATGAGGTGAAGCTCTGCTTCCTTCACCCAAGATTTTTTTCTTTCTTTTCTTGCATATGATTGGGTATTCTTTGTAAAGTGAATTTTCACCACATTTATTAAGCCAAGGGAAAATTTCTCTGATAACTGAAAATTCAGTCCTTTACTAAATCGGCCCCAAGTCTCACATTCATTCCTATTGGCTCATCACTATGATTCCAAAAGAAATGTGCAGAAGGTAGGAAGGAGCAGGCAAGCATCAGCACCATAAAAAGTGCTGAACATTTGCCTGTCCAAAATACCTGCCATTTTAAGAGCACAGGTTTGTTTT
Organism: Glandirana rugosa; assembly: GCA_018402905.1. NCBI lineage: Eukaryota > Metazoa > Chordata > Amphibia > Anura > Ranidae > Glandirana > Glandirana rugosa. The sequence continues at coordinate 158,671 of BLSH010546514.1, forward strand.
TATTTCAAATATTATGACCATGAAAAAATAGAAGCAGGTACGTACTTATTACATTAAGCAGGCTACTCTTCCCCGCATTAGTAGCTCCTGCTAGAACCACCTGCACCCCATCTCTCAGTCTCTCTCCTCGGCGATCATCCTTGAGATGCTCCTCCAGCTCTTTCTGAAGCTTTTCTACTTCTTCGTCAACTGATAATTCAAATTAGTTAGATTAAAAGTTTTCTTAAACATAATTTCTGATTGCAGATTGTAATTCACATTGCTTTATTGCTTGATGAATAGCACTACAGATCATGGTGGCACTTGATAAATGAATGGCATTAATACTAAATGGCAGTAAAGCAAATTCACAGAGAGCCCACAGTTTACAGTTAAGACTTTGAACAAAAACATGCAAGGCCTAGGATTAACATTTAAGCAATATGAAGCAATTCCAATGTTTTATTGATAAATGATAATGTGTTCTGTATTATAGCTGCATATCTACCAGACATGCAGCTATAATACAGAAAGTCCAACACATTATCATAAATGATACTGTGTTGGACTTTCTGTATTATAGCTGCATGTCTAGTAGAAAATCCAATGAAATAAATGTGAGGTTACATGTAAAAAGTGATTCAGCTTGACAGGCTAGCAAAATAACCGTTGTTTTGGTTAAAAGAAATTGAATGCGTAATGATGTCATGTATTGTTTGGCTCACATGCTATTGTACTCCCTGCTGCTAAATACAGTAATTCTAGCATACATTCTATAACATCCATGCACAATATACTACAGAACAGAACAACAGAATTTTTGTGAATACCTGCGGACAGAACACCTTCTTCAATATGGTCATCTTCACTAAAATCTATAAATGCTTCAACATGAGCCAATGCCTGATTAAGAAAGGAAAAGAAGAAAAAAAGAAAAACAGCAAAGTTCAGTAGTTTGGCAAGAAACAGCAAAATTCAGGATGGCAAGACAAACGGTCTGAGTAGTTTGTCAAGAGAAAACTAGGCAGGGCTAAAAAAACTTAAGTTGGCCATACACTATACGTACCAGTGTTTTGTCAACCTTTTTTCAGTCAAGACACCCGTTAAAATTATTGACAATCTCAGGGCACCCTTTAAAATTATGGACAGTCTTGATGCACCCCATTCTAAAATGTAAATTATTCTAATAGCTTTGCATAATGCAGCAACATCCACACATAGGGCACCCAAAGTTAGGGATGATTTACTCTTCTAAAGCAAATTCACTTTTGCACACTGGTACTGACTAGTATTTCAATGTTTCTCTTCTCCCTCAATTTCTCTCCATCAGTCAGTTAATGTCACCCCAGTGCTGAGGGAGAGGGGCACAGGAGGGTCAAACAAGGATGCTATGGAGGCAACAGACATCCTCCTTATTAACGGGTGACTTCATTGGTTGTTAGGATGCCAGTGTCTAGAAAGTCGTAATGGAATATAATGAAAACCCGTGGCTTTGTGTAACTAAAAGGCAGGCTTGATCCACATGCTGGCTTGTAGTGTTTGATACATTTTTAGGTATTTTGCCAAGGTACCCCTGAAGAAACCTCAAGGCACCCCAGGGAGCCTGGGCACCCTGGGTGAAAAGACTGCAATATATAATTTTCATATTCAATTTTCTTTAGATTTACCTTCAACTATGTAGTGCAAGGGCCTGTCTGACTGCATTCAAATTGAAAGTGTTTAGGTTTTACCTCATATTATGTGGTTTTGGTAAAATTGTACAAGAAAATTGTATAATGTATAGCCAAGACTTAGTGCACAAAATTCTTGTGTGTTGTCAGCCCACAGTTCTAACTGTAAATGTGGTTTTCATTTGGGAAAAATCATTGTAATGAAACCTGTTTAATATGTCTCATTCTATATAAATATCAGGTCCAGGCAAATGGTAAGGGCTTTTGAACAAAATTAGTTGCCTCTGTAATGGTATTCACATTTCCTGCTGTCAGAATGCAATGTACAATGTTTCCGCAGGGATGATTCCTCTATGAAATCCATTTGTTTTGTTTTTTTTCCGATCAGCCTGTTGGCTTATCAAAAAAAGGTCCTAAAGTAATGGATACCCACTGCTCGTTCAATGTAGTGTCTGAATAGAGAGGATTTCAGGGGTAGCGACATTTGTAACCTGTAAGCTGCAGATGCTTGAACTGTGATTCACTTATAAATGAGTTTAATGGTATTCTGGAATGGGAGAATGTTTTCCGTACCTGGTCCTTTATAACCTTTGTATGTGGTATTTTCTAAATAAAACCTTGTTTGATTTAAATAAAAAAGAAAGCAAAGTGAAAGCTTTGTCAAAATTCAGGTAAATGTTCCAATAATGTCACTAAAAATACATAATAAATTCACTTTAAGCAGATAACATAATAAAATCACAAAAGGTACATGTACAGCATGCCATTTCTAACCCGAATTAATCGATGGCTCCATCTGTGATATAGTTGTCCAAGCTCTCCAGACATCTGACGTAATGCTTGTCGCCTTTGAACTTCAGTCTCTGCATGGATAAGATCCCCCAGACCTTCTACTTCAGTTAGATCTAGCTTCCCATTTTGAAAAGCCCTCTTTGTAAATTCTCCAGGCTTTGCAGGGCGAAGTGTTTTTAAATGTCCTAGGAGAAAACAAATCTGATTTTTGAGAAACAGGACACAACAATAGAAATTTGTAGACAATTGGGTTATACAGTCACCTTTAGGAGGTCAGAACATTGGCAGACCAAAAATAAACCATTTAGCCATTTGCAAATCTCATAAACCCATATTTTATTCAAAATAGAAAACAACAACATTTTTAAACTGAGAAAACATACCATTTTAAAAAAATAAATAAGGAAATTGTGAAACTCATGACAGTAACAGGTCTCAAAAAAATTTGGATAGGGTAACAAAAATCTTGCAAAGTAAGTGAAACTAAGAAGCAAGAGCTGGAAGAACATTTTGCAACTAATTAGGTTAATTGGCAACAGCTCAGTAACATGACTGGGTATAAAAAGGGCATCTTAAAGAGTCAGAGTATCCTGTGAAAAGCTGAGTCTAAAAATGATTGAACAATTTCAGAATAATGATACTCAACATAAAATTGCAAAGACTTTAAAATGTATCCTCATCTACAGTAAAGAATATCATCAGAAGATTCAGAGAATCTGGGGAAAGCTCCGTGCACAAGGGACAAGGCTGAAATGCAATATTGGATGCCCGTGTTCTTTGGGCCCTCAGATGGCACTGCATTAATAACAGGCATGATTCTGTGATGGACATCACTGCATGGGCTCAGGAATACTTCCCACCGTGACATCCAAAAAATGCAAGCTTATGCTTTATCATGCAAAGAAGAAGCCATATCAGAACATGATCCATAAATGCCACCATCTTATCTGGGGCTAAAACGCATTTAAAATGGCCTGTTGCAGAATGGAAAACTGTTCTGCGGTAAGATAAATTAAACTTTGACGTTCTTTTGGGCAACCATGGATACCGCATCCTCTGACTTAAGAGGAGAGGGACTCTCTGGCTTGTTATCAGCGTTTAGTTCAAAAGACTGCATCTCTGATGGTATGGGAGTGCATTTGTTGAATGGAAAGGGCAGCTTGCACATCTGGAAAGGCACCATCAATGCTGAAAAATATATCGGTTTTAGAGCAGCATATGCTCCCATCCAGACGTCTTATTCAGGGAAGGCCTTGCATAATTCAGCAGGCAATGCTAAACCGCATACTGCATTTATGAAAACAGCATGGCTTCATAGTAGAAGAGACTGGGTGCTTAACTGACTTGCCTGTAGTCCAGACCTTTCACCAATTAAAAATATTTGGTGCATATTGACACAAAAAATACAACAAAGACGACTCAGGACTGTTGAGGAGTTAGAATCCTATATCAGGCAAGAATGGGACAACATTGCTCTCCCAAAACTCCAGCAGCTGGTCTCTTTAGTTCCCAGACATTTACAGAGTGTTGTTAAAAAATGGGGAGGGGATGCTACACTGTGGTAAACATGGCCTTGTCCCAATGTTTTGAGATGTGTTGCTGCCATCAATTTCAAAATTACCTTATTTTTTGATAACATGGTACATTTTCTCGGTTTAAACATTTGATATGTTTTCCATTTCTATTGTGAATAAAGTATGGGTTTATAAGATTTGTAAATCATTGCATTCTGTAATATATATATATCTATATATATATACACACACAGTAGGTACGGAAAGTATTCAGACCCCCTTAAATTTTTCACTCTTTGTTATATTGCAGCCATTTGCTAAAATCATTTAAGTTCATTTTTTCCCTCATTAATGTACACACAGCAACCCATATTGACAGAAAAACACAGAAGTGTTGACATTTTTGCAGATTTATTAAAAAAGAAAAAAACTGAAATATGACATGGCCCTAAGTATTCAGACCTTTTGCTGTGACACTCATATATTTAAGTCAGGTGCTGTCCAGTTCTTCTGATCATCCTTGAGATGGTTCTACGCCTTCATTTGAGTCCAGCTGTGTTTGATTATACTGATTGGACTTGATTAGGAAAGCCACAGACCTGTCTATATAAGACCTTACAGCTCACAGTGCATGTCAGGGCAAATGAGAATCATGAGGTCAAAGGAACTGCCTGAAGAGCTAAGAGACAGAATTGTGGCAAGGCACAGATCTGGCCAAGGTTACAAAAAAAATTCTGCTGCACTTAAGGCTCCTAAGAGCACAGTGGCCTCCATAATCCTTAAATGGAAGAAGTTTGGGACGACCAGAATCCTTCCTAGAGCTGGCCGTCCGGCCAAACCGAGCTATCGGGGGAGAAGAGCCTTGGTGAGAGAGGCGAAGAAGAACCCAAAGATCACTGTGGCTGAGCTCCAGAGATGCAGTCGGGAAATGGGAGAAAGTTGTAGAAAGTCAACCATCACTGCAGCCCTCCACCAGTCGGGGCTCTATGGCAGAGTGGCCCGACGGAAGCCTCTCCACAGTGCAAGACACATGAAAGCCCGCATGGAGTTTGCTAAAAAACACCTGAAGGACTCCAAGATGGTGAGAAATAAGATTCTCTGGTCTGATGAGACCAAGATAGAACGTTTTGGCCTTAATTCTAAGCAGTGTGTGTGTGGAGAAAACCAGACACTGCTCATCACCTGTCCAATACAGTCCCAACAGTGAAGCATGGTGGTGGCAGCATCATGCTGTGGGTGTGTTTTTCAGCTGCAGGGACAGGACGACTGGTTGCAATCGAGGTTTACCTTCCAACAAGACAATGACCCTAAGCACACGACCAAAATAACGAAGGAGTGGCTTCACAACTCCATGACTGTTCTTGAATGGCCCAGCCAGAGCCCTGACTTAAACCCAATTGAGCATCTCTGGAGAGACCTAAAAATGGCTGTCCACCAACGTTCACCATCCAACCTGACAGGACTGGAGAGGATCTGCAAGGAGGAATGGCAGAGGATCCCCAAATCCAGGTGTGAACTTGTTGCATCTTTCCCAAAAAGACTTATGGCTGTATTAGATCAAAAGGTAGCTTCTATTAAATACTGAGCAAAGGGTCTGAATAGTTAGGACCATGTGATGTTTCAGTTTTTCTTTTTTAATAAATCTGCAAAAATGTCAACAATTCTGTGTTTTTCTGTCAATATGGGGTGCTGTGTGTACATTAATGAGGAAAATAAATGAACTTAAATGATTTTAGCAAATGGCTGCAATATAACAAAGAGTGAAACATTTAAGGGGGTCTGAATACTTTCCGTACCCACTGTAAATATACCGCACACATACACTTACCGGCCACTTTATTTACACCTGTTCATTTGTTTGGTAACACAAAATGCTAATCAAATGGCAACAAGTCACTTCATTTAGGCATGCAGACATGATGAAGAGGGCTTGCTGAAGTTCAAACCTAAGCATTAGATTGGGAAAGAAAGGAGATTTAAATGCCTTTGAACATGGCATGTTTGTTGGTGCCAGATGGACTGGTCTGAGTATTTCAAAAACTGCTGATCTACTGGGATTTTCCTGTACAACCATCTCTAGGGTTTACAGAGAATGCTCTGAAAAAAAGAAAACATCCAATGAGCAGCAGTTGTGTGGAAGAAAATGCCTTGTTGATGTCAGAGGTGAATGGGCAGACTGGTTCAAGATGATAGAAGGGCAACAGTAATTCAAGTAACCACTCGTTACAACCAAGGTATGCAGAATACCATTTCTGAATGCGCAAAACAGATAGTCTACAGCGGCAGAAGACCATACCGGGTGCCACTCCTGTCAGCTAAGAACTGGAAACTGAGGCTACAATTCGCACAGGCTCACCATAATTGGACAATAGAGGATTGGAAAAATGTTGCCTGGTCTGAGGAGTCTTGATTTCAGCTGCGACATTCAGATGGTAGGGTCAGAATTTGGTGTAAACAACATGAAGCATGGATCCATTCTGCCTTGTATCAACGGTTCAGGCTGATGGTGATGTAATGGTGTGGCTGATATTTTCTTGGCACACTTTGGGCCCCTTAGTACCAATTGAGCATTGTTTAAATGCCACAGTTCACCTGAGTATTGTTGCTGACCATATCCATGCCTTTATGACTACAGTGTACCCATCTTCTGATGGCCCCTTCCAGCAGGATAACGCACCTTGTTACAAAGCTTAAATCATCTCAAACTGGTTTCTTGAACATGACAATGAGTTCACTGTACTCCAATGGACTCTGCATTCACCAGATCTCAATCCAATAGAATACCTTTGGGATGTGGTGAAACGGGAGATTCACATCATAAATGTGCAACCAACAAATTAAGGCAGTTCTGAAGGCTAAAGGGGGTCCAGCCTGGTACTAGAAAGGTGCCCTGGGAAGGAAGGAAAAAAAAAAGTCAGAGGCGCCGGTATATTGACTTTTTTTTTTTTTCCTCGGCTCCTTGCTGTCTGCTGACAGCAAGTAGTGAGCCTATTGGCCAGTCTTAAAAGACAAAGAGGCGCACTTACTTTCACTAATTGACTGCCCTGAGCACTAGACTGCCAGTGATTGGTGCGGTGGGCGGGAGTGTGCGGCGATGGACAGGAGAGATGGCAGTGCTGTCTGAGCTGACATGGAGCGGCTACTCCATATTCAGGTAAGGCAGCACTGCAGCATTGTTAGCTGAAGAGAGCAGAACTGCTCTCCCTCTACATGGCAGTGTCAGCTAGAGCCTGTGGGAAGGGGGGATGGGAGTTGTTGTAATGTTAGTTCTTGTCTAAAACTCCCCACGGGCTCCAGCCGACACTGCCATGTGGAGAGCACTGCCCTAGCTGGTACTATGTATACACCTATCTGGGACTCTGTATACCCTATCTGGTGGCTGTATACCCTATCTAGGGCTCTGTATACTGCTATCTGGTAAATGTATACCCTATCTGGTGCTATGTATACTGCGATATGGTGACTCTGTATACCCCATCTGGTGACTGTATACTGCGATATGGTGACTCTGTATACCTCTATCTGATTGCTTTGTATATCCTATCTGGGACTCTGTATACCCCTATCTGGTGACTGTATACCCTATCTGGAACTCTGTATACCCGTATCTGGTGACTGTATACCCTATCTGGTGCTATGTATACTGCTATCTGGGGCTCTATATACTGCCATATGGGAACTCGGTATACCACGATATGGTGACTCTGTATACCCCATCTGGTGACTGTATACTGTGATATGGTGACTCTGTATACCCCTATCTGGTGGCTGTATACCCTATCTGGTTGCTTTGTATACCCTATCTGGGACTCTGTATACCCCTATCTGGTGATGCTGTATACCCTATCTGTGATGCTGGGCTGTATACTCCTGACACAAGGGGAGGAAACTATAAGGGGTGGGGCTTATAATAAGTGGGAGGGGTCAAAAAGCAAAGGCAGGGTCTGGCACCCTCCCATCCTAAAATTTCACTAGCCGCTACTAATAGTGACGGTATTTGAGGCAAAGTGGTAGACGGACGCTACCTGTCACCCCGTATGCATTCATATGGACTGGATTAAATAGGATACAGTCCGGATTTTACCAGCCACCGTGGCAGGGCTAGTTTCCGGTTCAGAGTTTGTGGTCCACTGGAGTCCACCAGTAGTTGGCTTAAATAACCAGGGAGAGAACACACTCTGGTTCTGACCTGGAACTCAGAGAGGGATCTGAGGGAACTCTGTGTCTGTTTGGACTTTAAAAGACAAGGTTTGCATTTTGGCTTATATTTGTGGGTGTCAGGGGCCAGCCCAACACCGTATAGTGAGGAAACTATACTGTTTAGTTTAGCGCCGAACTGCAAGGACTTATTTTCTGTTTTCTTTGTTTTTTCACCTGCAAACCTTATACCAATAAACCTGGCAAGCCGCTAGATTTTAAAGAAAGTTGCCTGCACGCTATTTTCCTCAGGAAAGTTGATCCCCACAAGCTAATCTCCCACACTTGGTGGATTCAGCGGGCATCTTTTCAAAATGGAGGATATGTTGAAGGCCTTGCTACAGACGACTGCGGCCCAGCGGGAGACTAACCTCCAGGCTATCGCAGCGCAACAGGCGACTCAACAGGAGGCAACTCGGCAGGTCGTTGCGGCTCGCCAGTTTATGGAGGCTCTGGGGGAGTTAAAGGGGCCCACACCTCCCGTGACAGTGGGACCAAAATTGGTACCACATGCAGAAGATGACACTTGCGGAAGATGTGGAGGCATAGCTCACGACTTTTGAAAGAGTCGCTCTTCGCGAAGGATGGCCAAAAGAACAGTGGGCGGGACTGTTAGCACCATGCTTGACCGGTGAACCCCAGAAAGCATACTTTGATGTGGAACCAGATAAGGCCCAGGACTATGAGACTCTAAAGGCAGAGATACTCGCACGCCTAGGGGTCACCATGGCAGTTCGGACCCAACGGGTGCATCAGTGGACCTACCGCACCAACAAGCCACTTCACTCGCAGATTTTTGACCTGGTTCACCTCACCAGGAAGTGGCTACAGCTGGAGACTTTGCCAGGTCCCCAGATTGTGGTGTGCGTGGTCATGGACCGATATCTACGTGCGCTTCCTGCTGCGTTGAGGAAATGGGTCAGTCATGGGGACCCAAAAACCACCAACCAACTCGTGGACCTCGTGGAGAGATACACTGCTGCTGAGGTCTTGTTGCACCCATCTGCGCTACACTGCAATGTATCTAGGGGTGAAAGATCGTCAGGCGGACCCGGTAAGACTGTTTCAGGGTTCAGGAGTGTGGGGAAGTTTGATAAGACTGCTATGGCTAAAGAGACTGTTGGCTCTAGACTTGGAGACTGGCCAAAGAAGCCAGGAAGGTCTTAGGGACCCTTGAGAGGACTGGGTATAGAGCACATATAGTGCTACCGATGCCATGCATTGAGCCATATTCCTGCCAAATGCCCCCTGAACGATGAACCCATGCAATGCGATTATACTTATGTGAATAGACGCCTTTCTTTTTTTGAATAGGTGGCATATACAGCATCATATTCAAGTCACATGGAGAAGCAAATGTGTGTGATTTTTGTTGATGGGAAACCTGTCACTGCACTGCTCGACTCAGGTAGTGTGGTAACGTTGGTAAAAAGCAAATGTGTAAATCCTGCAAGGTTACACCCTAGCACTGTCGGGGTGTATCCATGGGGACACTCGTGATTACCAGACAGTGGTGGTTGAGATTGACACCCCTTGGGGCAGTGTGACTCATTCAGTGGGGGGTGGTATCACACTGCTTTATGACGCCCTAGTGGGCAGGGATTTTCCCCATTTTTGGAGGTTATGGGAAAGCACAGGGAGTCTGGAGGATAGAGATGCCCCTGCTGCGGAAGCACGGGAACTATCACCAGACCCTTTTTGCCAAATGGAAGGGGAGACTGGTGATAGGACTGAGGGGGAAGGAGACCCTCTTCCTTTTCCTGTACTGGCTGGGGAGCCGGAAGAGCTGGAAGATAGCTTCCAGCTGGGGGCTAATGACCCAGAAAATGTCTCTGACCCTGACTGTGAGAGTGAACAGTGTGTAGTACCTGACTTAGAGGTCCAGAGAGAGGACTTCTGTACAGAGCAACTAAGGGATGTCACTCTCCGAGCCACGAGCCAGAGAAAACGTGAAGGTGATAGATGGGGAACTTGTGGACCCTAATTGGGGGGTGTCTTTTCCCTGCATGGCTCTTAAAAATAATTTGTTGTATCAGGTGGTGAAACGCGGGGAGGATGAGGTGGAACAGCTAGTGGTTCCCGAACCCTTTCGCAGGATGGTGCTAGATCTAGCACATGGACATGTAATGGGGGGGGGGGGGGGACATCTGGGTATGGAGAAGACAAGGGAGAGAATAACCCAGAGACTCTTCTGGCCCGGGTTGCATGCAGATGTCAAAGAGTATTGTGAATCCTGCCCTGAGTGTCAACTATCTGCGTCCTCACCCAATTTTCGTAGTCCACTTGTTCCACTGCCCATAATTGAAGTTCTTTTGAAAGAATTGGCATGGATCTCGTGGGGCCCGTAGTAAAGTCTGCCCAGGGACACCAGCACATCCTGGTAATACTAGATTACGCGAACCGCTATTCAGAAGCCATACCCTTGCGGAACACCTCTAAGACTATCGCCAGGGAGTTGGTCCAGGTGTTTAGTTGGGTGGGGAGACCTCCCTAAGGAGGTCTTAACGGATCAGGGCACCCTATTTATGTCATGTGTCACCAAGGAATTGTGCAGGTTGTATAAAATCTCCCATCACGGTACCTCTGTCTACAACCCCCAAATGGATGGACTTATGGAGAGGATTAATAAAACGCTCAAAAGCTTGTTGAAAAAGGTAGTGGAAAAAGATGGGAGAGACTGGAATATGTTGCTGCTGTATCTCATGTTTGCCATACGAGAGGTTCGGCAGGCGTCTACGGGGCATTCCGCCTTTGAACTCTTTTTGGTAGACATCCCGGGGGGGCTGCTAGATGTCGCAAAAGAAACATGGGAAGGAGAGGCCACCCCATATAGGAGCGTCATTGAGCATATTTCTTTGATGCAGGATGGAATCACAGCAGTCCTACCCCTGGTGCGAGAGCATATGGAGCGAGCCCAGCGAGGCACACACACTTACACTGATTGGCTGTCCGGAGCATTGGTGGACCAGTGATTGGTCATGTCATGGTGCGGTGGGTGGGGGCAGGACTGTGGCGGACATGCTGCTGGGCGTGTGACCAAACACGCAGGCGCAATACCCACCTGGTTCCCCTCCATCCGTCCTCCTTGCTGTCCGACTCCGTCCGCCCGACTCGAGTATGGCCCACCGTGCCCAAGGCCCAGCAGCCGCCTCCGTACCCCAAACGGTGAGTGCACCTTTCTCTATGGGGGCTTATAACAGTACCTACAATTCGGATTTTCGGAGCATCACATACATGCAGCGATTATCTGCTACATTTTTGAAATGGTGGTTCTTTTAGTGATCTCAGGATTATATCTGGATCATTGTGGCTATCTTAATGATGTCAAGAACCATCTCAGAATCTTTGTGACTGATGTCAGAACCATCTCAGTTTCAGTTACTGTTGTCAGGCTATCTCAGTGTTTTTTTTATCTGACGTCAGGATCTGCTCTTACAGTGGGGCAAAAAAGTATTTAGTCAGCCACCAATTGTGCAAGTTCTCCCACTTAAAAAGATGAGAAAGGCCTGTAATTTTCATCATAGGTACACTTCAACTATGAGAGACAGAATGAGAAAAAAATCCAGAAAATCACACTATCTGATTTTTAAAGAATTTATTTGCAAATTATGGTGGAAAATAAGTATGTGGTCAATAACAAAAGTTCATCTCAATATTTTGTTATATACCCTTTGTTGGCAATGGTGGGTCAAATATTTTCTGTAAGTCTCCACAAGGCTTTTACACACTGTTGCTGGTAGTTTGGCCCATTCCTCCATGCAGATCTCCTCTAGAGCAGAGATATTTTGGGGTTGTCGCTGGGCAACATGGATTTTCAACTCCCTCCAAAGATTTTCTATGGGGTTGAGATCTGGAGACTGGCTAGGCCACTCCAGGACCTTGAAATGCTTCTTACGAAGCCACTCCTTCATTGCCCGGGTGGTGTGTTTGGGATCATTGTCGTGCTGAAAGACCCAGCCACGATTCATCTTCAACGCCCTTGCTGATGGAAGGAGGTTTTTACTCAAAATCTCACGATACATGGCCCCATTCATTCTTTCCTTTACATGGATCAGTCGTCCTGGTCCCTTTGCAGAAAACCAGCCCCAAAGCATGAGGTTTCCACCCCCATGCTTCACAGTAGGTATGGTGTTCTTTGGATGCAACTCGGCATTCTTTCTCCTCCAAAGACGACAAGTTGAGTTTTTACCAATAAGTTCTAATTTGGTTTCATCTGACCATATGACATTCTCCCAATCCTCTTCTGGATCATCCAAATGCTCTCTAGCAAACTTCAGATGGGCCCGAACATGTACTACCTTAAGCAGAGGGACACGTCTGGCACTGCAGGATTTGAGTTCCTGGCGTCGTAGTGTGTTACTGATGGTAGCCTTTGTTACTTTGGTCCCAGCTCTCTGCAGGTCATTCACTTGGTCCCCCGTGTGGTTCTGGGATTTTTGCTCACAGTTCTTGTGATCATTTTGACCCCACAGGGTGAGATCTTGCATGGAGCCCCATATTGAGGGAGATTATCAATGGTTTTGTATGTCTTCCATTTTCTAATAATTCCTGCCACAGTTGATTTTTTCACACCAAGCTGCTTACCTATTGCAGATTCAGTCTTCCCAGCCTGGTGCAGGTCTACAACTTTGTTTCTGGTGTCCTTTGACAGCTCTTTGGTCTTGGCCATAGTGGAGTTTGGAGTCTGACTGTTTGAGGTTGTGGACCTTATACTGTTTGAGGTTGTGTTTTATACTGATAACAAGTTAAAACAGGTAACGAGTGGAGGATAGAGGAGCCTCTTAACCCCTTCCCGCCGGTAGGACGTCCATGGACGTCCTAGACTTTGAGGGGGGATATCTGAATGGTGCCAGCAGCTAGAGGCACCATTCAGGTATCATTTTTTTCAGCTGGAGATTCTGTACACCACAAGAACAATCATAGCGGCAGTTCAGCCGTTTGATCGTTCTTGTAGGCAGCGGGAGGGGACGCCCCCCCCCTCCCGCCGCCATTCGGTGCTTCTCCCGTGCCGCCCGTACGATCGGCGGCAGGGAGAAGAGATCCGTCGCCGCTGGAGTGTCATCAGGGAGATGACTGGTGACCATCTGGTCACCAGTCATCTCTATGACCCTCGGAGGACCGGGCGCGATGTTATGACGTCACGCCCGGCCCGGCTTTAGTAAACAAAGCCGTGATCACGGCTGGAATCGGATTTTTTTTTTCTGATCTCAGTCTTTCCAGCCTGCAGGAGAGATGTGAGGTCATATTGACCCCACATCTCTCCATAAAGAGGACCTGTCACGCACCATTCCTATTACAAGGGATGTTTACATTCCTTGTAATAGGAATAAAAGTGATAAAAAAAAAAATTAAAGACAGTGTAAAAATAAAAAAATAAAAGTAAAATAAATAATAACAAAAAAAAAAAATTAAAGTCCCTCCGTCCTCGCACGCAGAAGCGAATGCATACGTAAGCCCCGCCCACATATGTAACCGGTGTTCAAACCACACATGTGAGGTATCGCCGCGTGCGTTAGAGCAAGAGCAACAATTCTAGCACTAGACCTCCTCTGTAACCCTAAACATGTAACCTGTAAAAAAATTTAAAGGGTCGCCTATGGAGATTTTTAAGTACCAAAGTTTGGCGCAATTCCACGAGTGTTCGCAATGTTAAAGCATGACATGTTGGGTATCAATTTACTCGGCGTAACATCCTCTTTTACAACATACAAAAAAATTGGGCTAACTTTACTGTTTTGTATTTTTTTAATTCACTAAACTGTTTCTTTTAAAAAAAAAACGCGTTTGAAAAATTCCTGCGCAAATATCGTGTGATATAAAAAGTTGCAATGATTGCCATTTTTTTCCCTAGAGTCCCTGCTAAAAAAACATATATAATGTTTGGGGGTTCTGAGTATTTTTCTAGCAAAAAAAATGATGATTTTTACATGTAGGAGAGGAGTGTCAGAAATGGCCCGGTAAGGAAGGGGTTAAAGAAGAAGTTAAAGGTCTGTGAGTGCCAGAAATCTTGCTTTTTTGTAGGTGACCAAATACTTATTTTCCAAAAATCAGACAATGTGATTTTCTGTATTTTTTTTCTCATTCTGTCTCTCATAGTTGAAGTGTACCTATGATGAAAATTACAGGCCCCTCTCATCTTGTGGGAGAACTTGCACAATTGGTGGCTGACTCAATACTTTTTTGCCCCACTGTATGATGGTCTTGGTGTTGATAGGGCACACCAGTGTTGGTCTATCTGGTGCTATGTATACCCCTATCTGGTGCTGTGTATACCCCTATCTGGTGCTGTATATATCCCTATCTGGTGATGTGTATACCCCTATCTGTGGTACTGTATATACCCCTATCTGTGGTACTGTATATACCCCTATCTGGCGATGCTGCTCTGTATACTCCTGACACAATGGGTGGAATCTATAAGGGGTGGGGCTTAAGAGAAGTGGGAGTGGTCAAAATGGAAGGGCGGGGTCTGGCGCCCCACCATCCCAAAATTTCACCAGCCGCCACTGGATGTGGTCATCCACAGTCCAGATTGGGAATCGCATCTGCCCCGAGTACAAGCAGTCGTAGATTCTCTTAGGATAGCAGGTTTAACTGGCAACCCAAAAAAGTGTGCCATAGGCCTGGAGGAGGCCAAATACCTTGGGTATGTTATTGGTCGGGGACTGATCAAGCCCCGGACCAATAAGAGCAAGGCAATTCAAAAATGGCCCCAACCGGTGATAAAAAAAAAAAGAGGGTTCTGCCTTCCTGGGGATTACAGGGTATTACAGGTGGTTCATACCCGACTTTGTCACCATTGCCGTCCCTCTGACCGATCTGACAAAGGGGAGAGGGTCGGGCATAGTTAAGTGGAATTAAGAAAGCCTAGAAGGCATTCCAGAAGTTGAAGCAAGCCCTTTGTGACCCTGGACTTCACAAAGGAGTTTGTTGTACAGACGCCTGTGAGGTGGGACTGGGTGCGTTCCTGTCCCAGATCAGAGACGGTGAGGAGCACCCGACTGTCTACTTAAGCAGGAAGCTTAACAGGCACGAGAGGAACTAATTATGCCATTGTGGAGAAGGAGTGCCTGGCTATCAAGTGGGCCTTAGAGGCGCTGAAGTACTACCTTTTAGGAAGGCCCTTTAGGCTAGTCACCGACCATGCCCCCCCTGAAGTGGATGTGTGACAACAGGGAGAAAAATAGTCGGGTAACTAGGTGGTTCCTAGCCCTACAGCCATTTCAGTTTACAGTGGAATACCAGGCGGAAAGACTCCAGAACAATGCAGATGCCCTCTCCTGGGTCCACGGTATGGTTGGGACAGATCCTCAGCTGCAGGGGCTTGAGCAGAGGGGAGGATATGTGATGGTATGTGAGGCAAAGTGGTAAACAGGCGCTACCTGTTAAAAAGGAAAGGAGATTGGGACTTTAAATGAGGCTGGACGGTGAAAGTTGCATTGAAACAAAGATCACTTTAATTTGGATCAAAATACAGCATTTACAGCAATACATATTCAACAACATGGCGATGCGTGCTTGGGGCTCCCCCTCCTAATCTGCCTGTTCGCACGCATGGGGAAGGAGGCGGTGCCTCCGACCACGCATCAACGTCACGCTCCACGGCCGGGTCGGCGGCGTCTGGCTGACGCCGCGCTCCGGCAGGTGTGGTTTCATCTGGCGTCCTTTGAGGGGATCGGCTATCACACTGCGGGGCAGCCTATGGCTGCCCGGGTGTTGGTGCCATTTCCTCCGTCCTGGGACACCCACGTGATGTTGGGGGCGGTCCTGCGTCTACACAAAGGAGCCTCTCCTCATTTCCAGCCTTTCCTCACTTCCTGGCACAGCTTTTTTACTTTCTTCCACACATTCCTCCCTTTCCCCACGGTAAGTCTCTTTCCCTCTTTCACACACCACCCATCACTTTCTCCTGCACGGCCCTCCCCTGCCTTGTCACAGGTCCTTGTCCAGCACTCCTATTTCAATCCACTATGGTGGTGGAACCCTATTCACCTATTTTCACTTCTCGAGGTTTCCTTTGTGTTGTATTGCAGGCCATGGGTACCTGCCCCCTCAGCTCCCGGAGTGGTGTGTTTGCCGGGCCCCGGGCCCCTGGTGTCCACGTCTGGGTGTGCGGGTGGGCGTCCAGGCTAGCGTGATTGTCAGGGTAGGTGCCCTTGTTGTTGTGGTTATTACAACTATTTAATAATTTTTTACGGTTGACCAAATTTTTATAGTTATACAATTTTTTCTTCTACAGATACAACTTGATATATGTCTTTTTGGCTCCTGACGAGTGACATGGGTCACGAAACGCGTAGAGCCCTTCAAGTGATGACTACATTGTATCTGTTATCTATCGCAACTACTCAAAATCATTTGTATCTGTCATAATTATCCATGTGCCATGTTGTTGAATATGTATTGCTGTAAATGCTGTATTTTGATCCAAATTAAAGTGATCTTTGTTTCAATGCAACTTTCACCGTCCAGCCTCATTTAAAGTCCCAATCTCCTTTCCTTTTTAATAGGCAAACAGGGATGGAGGTGCTGTTCCGTACGGGATTCAGACCTCATTCAAAGTCCCATCCATGTGGATCATGGTTTTCCAATTGCAATTTTCGACAGGCGCTACCTGTCGCCTCGTATGCGTTTATATGGACTGGATTAAACAGAGTCCTGTCCAGATTTTACCAGCCACCGTGGCAGGGCTGGTTCCGGTCTGGAGTTTGTTGTCCACTGGAGTCCACCAGCAGGTGGCTTAAATAACCAGGAACAGAACACACTCTGGCTCTGACCTGGAACTCGGAGAGGGATCTGAGGGAGCTCTGTGTCTGTTTGGACTTTAAAAGACAAGGTTTGCAGTTTGGCTAATGTTTTGTGGGTGTCGGGGACCAGCCCCACACCGTATAGTGAGGAAACAATACTATACGGTTTAGTTTGGCGTCGGACAGCAAGGGCTTATTTTCTGTTTTGTTTGTTTTTAACCTGCAAACCTTTTACCAATAAACCTGGCAAGCCCCCATATTTTAAAGAAAGTTGCCTGCACGCTGACTATTTTCCTCTGGAAAGTTGATCCCCACGAGCTAATCTCCCAAAATATATACACACATATATATATATATGATATATACTGTATATCAAAAGTCACAGTATATACAACAGTCCATAATAAATAGTCCAGCCACTAAAAAGTGGTAGTTCAAAATAGTGTCAGAAGAAAATATGTGATCCCCTTTGTGATGACAAAGTTCTTCAAATATAATCAGTAACTGCAGGACACCAAAAATGTGCTTCCCCACAAGGATTAGCACTCACCAGGGAACATTGGCCACTTTACTATGAATGGTCAAACAGTGCTTTGGGTTACAGAAACCCTCCACAATGCTCTCTCAAACTTCTTTGGATTCTGTTGTCATATCCCCTCTCTCCAGCATCAGCAGTAACAGTGATATCAAAGCTCTGAACTTGGAGACATCAACAGTCCCTTCCACTTGAAGCATTTCATCACAAATGACTTCCTCAGGAAGTCATGGATTACTACATTGAAGTAGTTGGACTGGTTTTTATTAAGTACTGTTTACACTTTGAATCCTAATATACTAAATACATACGTATATACAATTTTTTTTGCACATTTTCTATGGTCATGTGGGAATTGCAATATTTTGATAAAAGACATAAATTAATTTTGCCATGTATCCAGACATTTGTAGATTTTGTAGATTTATGGAGTAGGGGTAGTAATATTATTTATTTGAATTTATAGAGCGCAGTGTGCTTTCATTTTGAGATATATACATTTACAAAAGTATACCTTCACGCCAAAGGCTGAAAAGATGAGGTAAAGGAATTCTGGCCTTAAGATCTGCAGCTTAGGTGGAAAGCAGACACTGCACTCCTAGGTAGTACTGAGGTAGCAGATGAATAATGAGGTTCTGCTTAACTCCAAGATCTCCTTTGTTGAGGCAGGTGACAGCCAGAGCACCAGAAGCATAAGGAATATTAGTATCAAGGACAGAAATGGAGAGACACCTATCCTTAAAGGGCAAGTAAACCAACTGTTACTTACTATCTCCTTTGTGTGCTAGGCATGAATGCAACATGCTCTACATATCTGAATAGACATAACACCCATACAAGATACAAGCTTACATGCTTACATGCTTAAAAGAGACAGTCGTGGCTGAAACTTAGGGCTTCAGGCATTTGTTCAACATTGTCCAGGCCAGAAGAGGTAGTATTTGATATGGAGGGGTCACTTTTAGGAGACTGATCCAAGAATTCCCAAATCTTGAGTCATTGGCAAGAGGTGAGGGACAGTTACACCAGATAACCCAAACTGAGTAATAAGTAGGGAATCCAACAGCCAGTCAGCAAAATCTCCGTAGAATCTAATCAATCTGTTTGATAGTATATTTATTGAGGTGAATGAAGGGAGTGTATGTATGTAGAAAAAAAATAATAATACTTTCCCTTTCAAAGGGAAAAAACGACTTTAAATTGTCAGGGGGGAATTCATAATTTCACCAGTTTGAAATTTGAATCCTTATAAAGGAATGTTTTGCATACCGAATGTATTGGGAAGGTCTTTGCTGCCATTGAGGTGGAAGGGGTTGCAGTGGTGAAAAGTGGTGCAATGATGGGTGCAGAGGTGAAAAGGATGCAGAGGTGGAAGAGAGTTCAGTGGTGAAAGGGGTGCAGGGGTGGAAGAGAGTGCAGTGGTGAAAGGGGGTGCAGAGGTGGAAGGAGGTGCAAAAGTGGAAGAGGATGTAGTGGAGGAAGGGATTGCAGTAAACAAAGGAGGTGGAAGAGAGTTGAAGATGTGAGGGTCCGTAGAAGAGGGGTGTGAGGTTATAAAATTCCTTTGCGATTTTCCAGGAATATCTAAAATGACTGGAAAAAAGCAGGACACACATTATCTCCACCACAAAGCTATACGTGTTTTTCATGGATATCCTACCCAAAGCTTGTAGTATGCCACTGACCACAGCTGGTCCACCATGTACATGGTATTCACAGCAGTCTTCTCCTGTGAAGCTACGTGGACCTAACAAAAAAGAAATACATTAAAACAATCTGATGACAAGCCATATATATAACCCACAGACATCTATTTGATGATAAAAAAAGACAGATAACTGATGATTAATAGGTGCAAGAATGAGGTAGCATAAGGGTTGTAGAGGGGAGGAAAAACATTGTATTTTTTTCTACATACTTACCTATAAAATCCATTTCTTTGAATACATCATGGGACACAGGCTATACAATCATTACTTACTGGGTTATACGCCACCTATAGGTGAAAATGAAATGAAAACCAGAAACGACCTTAGGCAAAAAGGATGGAAGAGAACGTAGCACCACTAAACATGATGCAGGACCAAATATTGTTCTTTACAAGAAAGAGCCACCAATTCTGATACCCTTCTTCTATTTGAAGTGACTGCAAGAGAAGCTAGATTTTGCGTCAAAAGGACTAAAGGAATCTCCTTGACAGGTTCAAAGAGCTACTTCTGTAGCACTAACAAACCCAAATTCAAGTGTATATAGGACGCCGTGACGGACCGGGAGCGTCCACAGTCTGTCTACTGACAACCTCACTATCTCTGGATAAAAGGCCTGGGCCAAGCTAGAGCCACAAAAAAGACAGACGTCATTTCCTCTTGAATCCTGCTTAAGAGATGTGACAGGAGAGGAATAGAGGGGAAGTGCATAAATTAGGGAGAACTGGTTCCAAGGAACTACCAGAGTATCTACCCTGATCACAAAGGGATCTCTAGCTCTAGATACAAACCACTGCACTGACACCTGATGGCGCATCTTTGTTGTTGAACCTGGATGCCAACAGATCTACATCCGGCATCCCCAATCGTCGGCAATCTCCAGAAAAACTTGGGTGCCGAGACCATTCTGGATGCATTTGTTGGCAGCTGAGATAGTCCGCCCTCCAGTTCTCCACCCCCGGAATGTGGACTGCAGACAGCCCCGGCACCTGCTTTCTGGCCATGACAGTACCCAATTGACTTCCTCATGAGCCAGACGGTTCTCAGTGTCGCCCTGGTGGTTGGCATAAGCCATAGCTGTGGCTATGGCTTATGCACCCTTACTGGGTGAGGCTGTAATCTGGACGACCCATCTCCCCTGGACTGTAGAGTCCTCCATGACCGCACCCCAGCCAGATAGACTGGCATCCGTGCCGTGGTCACTATCTTCCAAACTACTGGAAGAAAAGACTCCCCTTGTAAACACTCCGATCTTTTAACCACCAACTGAGACTCCAACGAGCCTTGGGGGGGTATAAACATGCAACAAACCAGAGGCTGCATCTTCTTGTTCCACCCTGACAGAAAGATTTGCAGCAAGAGACTGGAATGAAACTGGGCACAAGGAATTGCCTCGAATTAGGACACCATCCTTCCTAGCAGACCCATACAGAGCTAAATGGAAGGGTGCCTTTTTCCTCTACTTGCCGAACTTGAACCTTCAAGGCATTGACCTTCTCTGTAGGCAAGAACAGCTTTGCCTGGGCTGTGTCTAGAAATAGACCTGAGGCCCCCTTCACACTGCCGTGACTTGAAGTCACGCGATTCCAGGGAATACCTGTGTAAACTTGAGGTTTATGGACCTCAACTTGCCTCAAAGTTGGACCAAAGTATCACAGGGACTACTTGAAGTCAGTGCGCCTTGAAGTAGCACAGATAGGACTGGTTCTCATTGGGAACCATGGGCTACGACTTGTCATGCGACACTGATGTCAAAAGTCGCAGAAAAAGGTTGCAGAACTGCGAAAAAGGCCCAAGTATTCCAGACGCTAAACCGGCTCCAAGGCCGACTTCTCGACATTTATAAACCAGCCCAGGTGTTCTAAAAATTGAACCGTGAGAGCTACGCTCCGTTTTAGACCCTGGTGAGAGTGATCTCTGCACAAGAGGTCGTCTAGATCAGAGTTTCTCAACCCGTGGTACGCGTAACCCTAGGGGTATGTGCACCACAAGCAGTGGGTACGCCGGCTGTGTGGGGAGGGGCAGGGTGCCAATTGCTGCTCTGATGCCGGGTAAAAGGTTTAATGTAGCAGCGGCTTGCTGAATACAGCCGCCGCTACACAGTATTACAATTGCAGAGCTGCCCGCAGCAGAGCGGTACAAGTGCCTCACACACTCTTCCCTGACAGGAGCTTCCTGTCACGATGTCACTCTGAGGCTGGGAGCGGGGCATGGAAGAGGAGTGCTGCCTCTTCTCGGAGCGTCCACTGTGATGGACAAGTGAGTGAGCAGAGGCTGATAACACTACAGTCCATAATGTTATCTGTGCTCTGCAGTGCTTAACTTTTTTTTTTTTACGCAGGTGGAGGGGGGGGGGGGGCTTAATCTACAATGCATTTGTAATATGCAGCATGGAAGGGGTAAATGTATCGCCATTGGTTACTGATGCATTAGTAACCAGTAGCAGGTAATTAACCCCTTTGTGCTGCATTAGTGGCAGTGTTAATTAATCCCTTTATGATGCAGCATGAAGGGGTTACTAAACACTGACACTGGTGTCACTAATGCAGCACAAAGGGGTTATTGTCACTGGTCACTAATGCATCAGTAACCATTGGCAATACATTAACAGCTTCCATGCTGCATATTACAAATGTGGCTATATTGCTGGGTACTGATCAGGCTGCAATGCTGGGCACTGATCAGACTGCATTGCTGGGCACTGATCAGGCTGCAATGCTGGGCACTGATCAGGCTGCAATGCTGGGCACCGATCAGGCTGCAATGCTGGGCACTGATCAGGCTGCAATGCTGGGCACTGATCAGGCTGCATTTGATCGGCACTGGCAAGGCTGCATTTGATCGGCACTGGCAAGGCTGCATTTGATGGGCACTGGCAAGGCTGCATTTGATGGGCACTGGCAAGGCTGCATTTGATGGGCACTGGCAAGGCTGCATTTGATGGGCACTGGTAAGGCTACATTTGATGGGCACTGGCAAGGCTGCATTTGATGGGCACTGGCAAGGCTGCATTTGATGGGCACTGGTAAGGCTGCATTTGATGGGCACTGGTAAGGCTGCATTTGATGGGCACTGGTGAGGCTGCATTTGATGGGCACTGGTGAGGCTGCATTTGATGGGCACTGGTAAGGCTACATTTGATGGGCACTGATCAGGCTGCATTTGATGGGCACTGATCAGGGTGCATTTGATGGGCACTGATCAGGGTGCATTTGATGGGCACTGGTAAGGCTGCATTGGTGGGCACTGATCAGGCTGCATTTGATGGGCACTGGTAGGGCTGCATTTGAAAGGGACAGGTGAGGCCGCATTTGATGGGGACTGGTGAGCCCGCACTGATGGGCACTGGTGAGGCTGCATTGATGGGCACTGGTGAGGCTGCATTGATGGGCACTGGTGAAGCTGCATTGATGGGCACTGGTGAGGCTGCATTTGATGATGATTTTGGACAAACAAAAACCATCACAAACATACTCAAAAATCATCACAAACACATACTGACATTACACACACACATAAACCGTGACACACAAGCAATAGAAATCCTTTTCTCAAGACATGGGTACTTAGGAATTTTTTTTTAGATCTGCAGGGGTACTTCACCGTAAAAGGTTGAGAAACACTGATCTATATAACCTAACACCAGGATCCCCTGAGACGTTGTGTCCCAGAAGATTGCCGGGAGGGAGGGGGGAGAGGTGAACTTCCTTCTGGTTCTGCGGCGCCAGGAGAGGAAGTGAAGCTGGGACCCTGTCAAAATAGGGTCCTCGCTCCCCCCCCAAAAAAAATTACATGCCAATTGTGGCATGTCAGGGGTTCACCTACACTTAAATCTGAAGTTCCACTTTTGGGTGGAACTCCGCTTTAACAGAGCAAGGCTGACTCAAAAATGGCCTCTAGGGGCTGAGGAGATAAGCATAGTCCATTTTTTTTTTCACAAAATGACAGTCACAAACAAACACATGTTGCAGGGCAAAAGGAAAAAAGAATGCCCCTGCTTTCACAGGGGCTACTTACTACTACCGCCGCAGGACCCTGACATAAGCCAGAGGTCCAACCTTCACCGATCACGGCGGGCTTTGTCACCCAAGGACCTTCAAGGGCTGGGTACCCATGTCATTATGAGCGTCCACTCCCATGGACCTGTACAGCACCCTGCAGGAATTGCCTTAGTTCTGTAGTGCCCAGGATTTCAATACACAGGGTCCAGCGCCAGTCATGGTCGCATTACAGGCAAAACCCTGCAGTTTCTTCTGTCTTCTTAGCGAGGCTCGGGTACCATTTATCTTAGCATAGTAGCTGTCTGAAATGGATCAGATTTGGAAAGCTGTTCCCTGGTTCTCAAGAACCTGTTAGGGACTACAGCATGGACGCTCACACAGAGCTTAAGGGTGACCATCCAACTCTTTAGACACTGGCAAAAAAATTGAAGTACTTCCTCTATGGGAGGGATTATATAGAGGGGGACTTCTTGTCTGTTTTGATTGCCAGTGTCCATGCACCTCGAGGTGGCGTATAACCTAGTAAGTAATGATTATATAGCCTGCTCTGTGTCCTGTGATGTATGAAAAAGGAATTTGTAAACCTAAGTACCATTCCTTATTTTCCAAACATAGTTCCATTAGAGCAGGGGTCTCCAATCTTTCAAAATAAAGGGCCAATTTATTGTCCTTCAGATTTTAGAGGGGCCAGCGGGATTGGCATGAGTGGGATTATACCCCCACATTTGGTATTAAGAGGAGGAATAGTGCCCCACTGTTGGTATCATTGGGAGCAAGTGTCCCATGGCTGGTATCATTGGGAGGAATAGTGCCCCATTGTTGGTGTCAGTAGGAAAAAATGGTGCCCCATTGTTGATATCAGTTGTCAGAATAGTGTCTAATATCAGTGGGATGAATAGAGCCCCAAAAGTCAGATAAAGGCAAGCAAAGGGTCGCAGTTTGGAGACCACTACCTTAAAACCTTTTTTTTTACCCCAAACCCGCCCTCCCCCCTTTTTTCATTAAAGTGCATTAAAGATATTATACATGTATTAGCTGCAGTCGTGACACCTGGAAAATGAATTTGCAAGCATTTGCTCACCTGAAAACCACACCACCAGTCCCTTGTCTAACAGTTCTCCAGATGTTGGACAAATAATTGATGCTAGGGTGATTTGCCGTGGAGGAGGCAATAGCTGCAATTTAGTTAACTGTTGCAGTGCCTGTTGACTGGCAGGGCCACTGGTTCGAATCACTGCCACACCACATTTTCCATGGCCAGAGGAAAGGGCAAATATAGTATCTCCTGAATCATGATGTCTCCACCTTTTCAAAGGTCTGTAAAACACAAGTAATGAATTGTGACAATAGTTCAATATAAATAACAGGTGCTTCACAAAATAACAGATTATAGCTCACTAAACAGAATATGGTAACTCATGGGATTTGCTACCTTATTGTGGCAGGGACTTATGCCCCCTATGACCCAAGGCAAAAAGCTGATAGGGAAGGAGGGTGTGACATAGTAGAGATCAACTGCAAATGCAAGCAGGCTTTTCAAGAATAGTAAAGCCATATGGCTAAGGAAACAAACCCTGGAAGTATTCATAGGAAAGGTTGGATTGGGCAACTAGAAAACCTAGGATATGCCAAAGATAAAGCCTGAACAATTAAAAATAAATTGACATAGAAGAATTACATTTCATTTATCAATTACATATCATTTTCTTTCGTTTTGGATAGAGTGGGGAAGAATTAGAACTCTGTTCACAGCTCGTTTAGAGAAATTTTCACACATCTTCCTGTCCTGCTGACAACCATATCACCAAGACAGAAGTGGGGAAAATCTGCAACAGGGTTGCAGACAGCAATGAACATCTGATAGGGGTTCTATTCTTCCTCTGTTATTCTACAAGAAAAGCATTTTATTTCTGTCTGTGTTGCTGTTGAAGAGTTACCCCCACTTCCTGTCTGGTAAAACGCAGTCAGCAGAATAGGAAGTCAGGGTAAATCTTTCCAAATGATCTGCGAACAGTAAAAACCAGACCAGGATTTTAACCCCTTCCCAACTCCAAATCCAGCCAAGGTTCTGGCTGAACATAAACTTTGATTAACCAGTTCAGATCCGCGCTATAGCTGAAAGACGGCTACAGCGCGGATCTGAATTTCCCGGCGGACGTCCATGGACGTCCGCCACTTGTGCACGCTCCCGGCGCGCACTCACAGGCGGCGGCGTGCGCGGCCACCGCACGCTGCGTGGGCGTGCCCACGGCCCGGACGGACTCGCTGTCCTCTCGTGACCTGCGATCGCCTGTCAGAGCGGCAGAACGGGGAACCGCCGATGTAAACACGGCGGTTCTCCGTTATGTGAAGGGGGACATGACAGATCTACTGATTCCTGTCACTGGGATCAATTAGATCTGTTATGTCCCTACCAGCCCCGCCCCCACACAGTTAGAACACATGCAGGGAACACAGTTAACCCCTTCACTGCCCCCTTAGCATTTACCCCTTCCCTGCCAATGACATTTATACAGTAATCAGTGGAAATTTAAATTTCTGATCTCTGTATAAATGTCATTGGTCCCAAAAAAGTGTCAAAAATGTCCAACATGTCCACCCCAATATCAAAGTCCCGATAAAAATCGCAGATCTCCATCAGTACTAGTAAAAAAAATAATAATAAAAACGCCATAAATCAATTCCCATAGTTTGTAGATGCAATAACGTTTGCGCAAACCAATCAATATGCGCCAATTATGTTTTTTTTTACCAAAAACATGTAGAAGAATATATATCGGCCAAACCCGATGAATAATTTTTTTTTTTGGATTTGTATTATAGCAAAAAGTAAAAAATATCGTTTTTTTTTCAAAATCGTCCCTCTTTGTTTGTGTATAGCACAAAAAATAAAACCTGCAGAGGTGATCAAATACCACCAAAAGAAAGCTCTATTTGTAGGGAAAAAAAAGATAAAAATTTTGTTTGCGTACAACGTCACACGACCTTACAATTGTCATTCAAAATGCGACATCGCTGAAAGCCTAAAATTGGTCTGGGCAGAAGGGGGGTTTAAGTGCCCAGACCTTAACACTAAAATAACACTTTGCACCAGTCTAACCTCCCTCCTCTACAACCAAAAATATGCATTATTTTTTTTAATCAGTTTCCTACTTTCTTATGTTATTTCCTTTTTTTCTGATGTTTGTACTGCCTCCATTCTCACCTTGGCAAGTATGTCATAAAAAGAAAGAAACAAGAAGAGAGCACACTAAATGCCGTTGAGTTAAAAGTTTTAACCACCTAAGCTCCGGAAGGTTTTACACCTTTTCATGACGAGACCATTTTTTGCTATTCAGCACTGTGCCACTTTAACTGGCAGTTATTCAACACTGTACACAAAAGAAATTTATATATTTTTTTTTACACATAGGGTTTTCTTTTGGTGGTATTTTATCACCACTGTTTTTTTTTATATCTTATGAATGAAAAAAAAAAGGAAAATAAAAAAAATATATATATTTTCTACCATCTGTTATAAAATATATCCAATAAAATCAGATCTCTTCATAAATGTATGCCAAAATCCCTCATATTTAGGCCTAAATTTATGAAGAAATTAGATTTTATTGGATATATTTTATAACAGAAAGTAGAAAATATCATTTGTTTTAGTTTTTTAATTAAGGGAAGGGATAAAGGGCAAGGGTATGGGAAGGTAAGGGCAGAACTAGGGAGGAAGCTAAGTAACTTTTTATAGCTTTTTCTCCTTAATAATCACTAATGGTTTTTGTTGTTTTTCTTTGGTATGTTTTTTTTTTTTTTTTGATCAGGTCACAAACACTGGAAGTAAGGGGTGGTTGGTGGTGATGGAGGGGGAGAGGAAGGGGGATGAGGGACTAAGGACATGGGAGGTAGGGATTAGGTAGAGAGGCCTAGTAACCCCTAAATTTACTGGGGAGAAAGATATGTCAGATTATTTACATTTAGTTGTGGGAGACCTCCACCTCTCATTATGTCTCTCGCCTCCCCTTTGAGAAAAATTTAGTTATGATACATATGGTTGTTATGATAAGTTTCTAGGATATACACCTTTTATATATGTTTGTTAGTATACGTATGATGTGTGGTGTGTAATCTAAATGTTTTCTTATTTTTGTTTATTTTATGAATGTCATCTTGGTTTATTTATTATGCTGCATTGCACTTGTAACTTTTTTCTAAAATGAATAAAAATAAATAAATACATTAGGTCGAAATTAATGAAACATGTCTTTGGTAAAAAAAAAAAAAAAATCCCAATAAGTGTATATTAACCACTTACCCACTGGAGCCCTTTTTTACATTTGTTGGTTACAAAAATAAAATCATTTTTTTTTTTTGCTAGAAAATTACTTAGAACCCCCAAACATTTTTTTTTTCAAACACCCTAGAGAATAAAATGGCGATCGTTGCAATATTTTTGTCACGCGGTATTTGCGCAGCACCCTTTCAAGCGCACTTATTTTGGAACAATTTCACTTTTTTGGGTTAAAAAATAAGACAACAGTAAAGTTAGGCCAATTTTTTGTATATTGTGAAAGAGGATGTTATGCTGAGTAAATAGATACCATACATGTTACGGCTGAAAATTACGCACACTTGCGGAATGGCCACAAACTCCGGTACTTAAAAATCTCCATAGGCAACACTTTAAACTTTTTTAACGGTTACCAGGTTAGAGGTGCAGAGGAGGTCTTCCCCTAGAATTATTGCTCACACTCTGGCGATCGCGGCGATACCTCACGTGTGGTTTGAACACAGTTTTCATATGCAGGCATGACTTACGTATGCGTTTTCTTTGCTGCGCGAGCTCACGGGGATGGTGGCGCTTTAAATTTTTTTTTTTTACTTTTTTTTTTTTTAGCAATGTTCCTTTAAAAAAAAGAAATCTGATCACTTTTATTGCTATCACAAGGAATGTAAACATCCCTTGTGATAGTAATATATGGTGACAGGTACTCTTTATGGAGGGATGGGGGGTCCCCCCATCCCTCCTTTATACTTCACAGTATTCAGATCTCCAAATACGGCGATTCTGAGTACTGTTATTTTTTTAAAACAGGCGCCATTGGCCGCCGAGTAAACCTGAAGTGACGTTGCTTCCAGAATTTGACGAAGGAGACCCGATCGGAGCCAATTCCGGCTTCCTTCAGGTCTCCTTCTAGCCAGCCGACGCGTGGGATCATAGCTCTGGTCTCCCGGTGGGACGGGAGGCCGGAGAAGAGCAGCGGAAGGCGGCGGCGGGGATGCCCCCTTCCTCCCCCTGGGGTAACGACCGAGCGGCTCCCGAGCCGGAGCCTCGATAGCCGACCGCCCGCTCTAAAAAACGATACTGGGATATAGCCTGCAGCCTATATCCCGATACCTCAACTTAAAGGAGCAGCCGTATATATACAGCGTTTCGCGTTGTGGTCAATTGGTTTAAATTGGCTCAGTTTTCTTGTTTTTCAGTGCACCATTTATTTGTGTAGTATTTTGATTGAGTAGTGTGTTGGTACACTCTAACAGTGGTAGCAGCAGTCCTAATTAATATAATTTAGAGATATATCACATACACATTTGTTGACTTTTGGAATATTTATATATAGTGGTTATAAAGTCAGAAGGTTTTTATCTATTCTATGCATTTAGATAAAAAGCCTTCTGTGTTCAGTTCCCCCTTCAGCCCCCCTAATACTTACTTGAGCCCCATGTGGCATGAGAGTCTCGGCTGTCCGAGACTTTCCCTTCCCTTTGGCTTAGACAGCAGCGCGGCGCCATTGGCTCCCGCTGCTGTCAATCAAAATCAGTGAGCCAATGAGAGAAAGGGGACAGGAGGGCCAGGTCATGGTTCCGTGTCTGAATAGACACAGGGAGCCTCGGCTCGGGTGCCCCCATAGTAAGCTGCAGCACTCAACAGGAAGTAGGGGGCAAGGAGCACCTAAGAGGGACCCGATAAAAGAAGTATTCTGGTGTCTCTGTGCAAAGTATTAAACATGTTTGTTATTTTTAACAAAAAAAAAAGACTTTAGTATCATTTTAATTCATTCACATACATTTATATAAAGCAGTATATGAGTTTTTATACTATTCTCCAAGTTATAAAAGAAAACTACCACTAGAAAATGTGTTTTTTGGATTTCAGTGAATATTTACATGGAGTGATAAATAATCAAAGTTTTTGCATAGGGATACTAGCATCACCTGTTTGCTAATGCTAGAGCAGTATATAATAGTATAGGATAACAAAGATGCATGTAGCCAAGAAAAAAAAAAGAGACCATACCAGAAAAATGATCAAGAAGTACAGAACGGATATGCAACCAGTTAATCTTTTTGGACAGACTTAGGCTCCATGCACACAGGATGCTTTTAAAAAAAAATGTTTTGGACGTCAGATTGCTGGCAGGAAACGCTGCTTCAAAAATGCACTTTCAGCAGCGTATTTTAAAAGTGTTTATGCGCGTTTATTAATAAATTACACCAGCTTACATTCAGCTCCAAAAACACTGGATGCTGATAAAAGCATTTATGGGCGTTTTTCAGCATTCAGCATTTTTTGTGGTCAGAACAACTGTTCTTGAACGCGAGTTTAGGGTGTTCAGACAACAGCCCATAAACTACCCTGCTGATAAACATCAAAAAACGTCCATGTGTGCATAAACACATAGGATAACATAGAGGGGAGTTTAAGGGCTGTTAAAAAAAACGCCCAAACTCCCAAAAACGTCCGTTTATCAGCTTCAGTGTGCATGAGGCTTAAGTATTACCAATGGATAGAGGAAGGGCAAAGGATTGATAGGCATTCTTTTTAAGCTGGCTGCTAGGAACATGTTCTTCCCCTGTTTTACCTGCTGATGTCATTCCAAAAGCCACCAGTGGGTGTCTCCCAGCACTTTTATCATCAATTGCTACCTAAGCCTGGCTGACTATTTAATTCCACACATTCCTGTGACCTGTGCCTTGGCATGTTTGCCTTTTTTTGTGGCTTCCTATCAATTACACTGCCTTATCTGATCCTAGTCTAATCCTGTTTAACCCTGATTGACACATTTTTATTATACTGATATTTTGTATATATTATCATATCCACATGCTTATTGCATTTGTTTGTGTTCTTCTTCATTTCCATGTCCCAAAGGTGTTCTATTGGGTTGAGGTCAGGACTCTGTGCAGACCAGTCAAGTTCATCCACCCCAAACTCGCCCATTCATGTCTTTATGGACCTTGCTTTGTGCACTGATGCACAGTCATGTTGGAACAGGAAGGGGCCATCCCCAAACGGTTCCCACAAAGTTTGGAGCCGGTGTTTTTT
>BLSH010546514.1:216459-226733 GCA_018402905.1 Glandirana rugosa
ATGAAGGACAAACCGTTACCCTGTCCTACACTTCCCTTTAGAGGTATTACCCTGTTTCTACCACTTTTTTTTAGACTGCCCAATATTGGGAGGGATCGAGATAGGTTTTTACTTTTTTATTTCAAAACGGATATCAAGATCGGACCTTCCATTACATTCTACGTCGTATTTTGAGGTGGACGACCGACCTTTACTATTACGTTTTATTTTTAGACATAAGAAAGTTTAAACGGACTGATTTTCCTATTACAATATCAGGACAGGTATTTTTTTTACTTTACAAATATTGGCTCTTGTGTACGTCGGAGTAATACCAATAAAGATTACATTCAAACAATCTGACATTACATTTAAACAATCTGCAGTGTAACTTTGAAGAAAAAGTCTGAAATAACCATAATGAGGCTGCATGTGTTCTCGGTTATAAACATTTCATTTTTTTTATGGACAGGACTATAACATTATCCTTTTAGTCAGGCAAATTTGAAAGAATACAGATTTTTATTTTGCATTATCATTTCCAGCCAGCAGGTGGAGTTTTATGCTGCATCTTACATTACCTTCCAGGCTAGAACTATAGGCAAAACTTTATTTTTTCATTTTTGGATAGAGCTAGGGAGGGTTATAACCCGTCAGATTTTTTTTCACCATCTTTGTCCCATTATGGAGATTTCCCTTCACATCCTGTCCCATTGCCAAACAGGAAGTAAGAGGAAATCCCTGAAGATTAAGGGAATTCCTTGGGGACCCCCAGGCCACCAAAATGAGTGCCCCTATTGGAAAATTTCCCCTTTTCTGGGGACAACCCCAAATTTGCCCTTTTCTTTTACTTTCAATTATAATGGTAAACAGGACAAATAGAGAAGGTGAATCTCCTTACAGGAGACAGTGAGACACCCTGCGGACATAATACAGGAGACGGTCAGAGAAAGTGCAGACTCAATACAAGGGATGGTTTTGCCTTTAGTTATACTCAGTTATGTACAGAGCTCAATAGCACAAATTCCAGTATATATATATATATATATATATATATATATATATATATATACACATATACACACACATACACAACCAAATGAGTCTGCTTTGTTCAGACAAGGCCTTATGAAGATGCAATTGCAGATTGCAGAGAGACAGCCTAAGAGTAAACAGCTTCTGCTGTGCTCTCCCTTAGAAAAACCCATAAAGCTCTGTGGGGCTATATCATTGGTGTACATTGTATTAACCCTTTTATGACGAGTGTACGCACATATGCATCACTGAAGTGGAACTTCTTCCATGGGGCTGCATATGTGTGAACCTGTGTTTGTGCTGGGAGGTCATTATAGTTACATGTTAACAGCAGCAGCGTTGGCCAATGATTTGTCAAGTAATGCACCGAAATTTCAGCGACTGAAAATAATCGTACGAAAATAGAGTTTTCAGCGTTGTGCCAAAAGAAAAAAAAAACATGCCAATAATGGCTGATGAAAATGCTTGCCATTTTGCAGCGTTTAGGGTCTGTTTTTCCATAAAAATGCATTAAAAACACAACCCGGGTACATTTTTGATGCACACTTGCTGCATTTTCAATGCATTTTAATAGGGAAGTGCATTTTTGATGCATTTAATTTTTAACTGACCAAATATGCAATAAAAATACAGCAAGCAGAATTTTTAACACTGCTTCAAAAGGTGATGATAACAGCTGACAATAAATTCATGTTCATTTAAATGAATGATATTAATTAAAAAGTCGAAAACAATACAATTATTTATAAGAAAAATATATATTTTTAAAACCCTCAATTTCGGTTTCGGCCAAGTGCATCCTGAATTTTCATTTCAGTGCACCACTAATTTGTACAAATCTGACAGCTGCTACTGGTTACACACAAGGTGTGCAGCCAGCATTTACAACTGCAGTCAAAAACAGATGTTGACGGAAGCACGTGTAAACAGATGTAAATGGATGATCATCCGTTTACACGAGCTTCCATCAACATCTGTTTTTTAAGAACGGATCAAAGCCCTATTTTTCTTCCGTTAAAAAAGGGAATAGATGAAAAACTTATGTAAACGGACAAACAGTCTGTTTTTGCATTGATAATGGATGTCAAAAAAAATGAAGGACAACTGATGTAAAACTGATAAGAAAGTGATAAGAATGAGAAAATGTTAGGGTCCTTTCACATGTACGGACCATTCAGGTCTGCCAGTCAGTTTTTCAGGCGGACCTGAACGGATGCTCCATTACGCTCTATGAAGCGATGGATGCCAGCGGTGACATTTCTGCTGACATCCGTTCCACTCCGATCCGCTAAATCCAGATGGATGGAAATCCTATTTTCCTTTTGTCTGGCGGATCGGATTGGATGAAAACGGACAGACAGTCCATTTTCATCTGATCTCCCATAGAGGAGAGCGGGGGCTCTGACAGGTCCATCCGTGCACAGAGTGCAGAGATTGACCTGTCATCCACCGGCTCAGCGGGGATCAACGGATGGATCCCCGCTGAACAACAGAGTCCGTCAAAACGTGTGAAAGAAGCCATACAGTTAAAAATAAAGGTAAAGATAAAAAACGTGACTGAACTGATGAAACGAATGGAACGCTTGTGTCAAAGGACCCTAACATGTAAAAGATTGATGGAAAGTTTTAATGACTGAGTTTACATCTACTTTAAGGTAATGGCTTTTTAATACTAAGATTACACTATGCATAAGTCATTTGGAAATTGCGTTAGTGTGTAAGCATCAGTAAGCAGCATGATTATCAACCAATGATCATAAACATATGAGCCATTGAAAATTATTCTTATACATTGCCAAAACTGAACAAACTTTCAGTAACTACTATATTCTCCTCTGACCACCGTTAGCACAACAGTTTTTTAACCACTTCCCGACCGCTGTATGCAGAATGACGGCCGGGAAGTGGCTGAGTTATCCTGACTGGACGTCATATGACGTCCTCAGGATAACAAGCCGCCGTGCGCCCGGGGGCGCGCGCATCGCTGCGATCGGTGGTGTGGGGGGTCAGTCTGACCCCCCGCAATGCCGATCTCTGTAAAGTGCTTCGATCCGAAGCACTTTACCATGTGACCAGCCGTGACCAATCACGGCTGGTCACAGTGTAATACAGGAAAGCCGTTTATCGGCTTTCCTGTACTCAGGTCTGCAGACCTGATGAGGGGAGAGCCGATCGCCTGCATCCCTGACAGGGAGGGTTTGTGCTGATGATTTATCAGCACAGCCCTCCCTCGGATCGCCACCCTAGACCACCAGGGAGCCTGCCCAGGGATGTGCCCACCCAGGACCACCAGGGAGCTGACCAGGGACCACCAGGGAGCCGATCTATACCACCAGGGAGACCCCCCTAGACCACCAGGTAAGTGACATAATGCTCAGGTCCACCTTCACTCAGTGCCACCTTCAGATGCTACCCTAGACCACCAGGGAATGAGCCCCTATTAATGTATGTGCCCACCAGTGCCCCTATTAGTGCCCACCAGTGCCCCTATCAATGCATACCAGTGCCACACATCAGTGCCCACCATTGCCACCTACCAGTGCCCACCTATCAGTGCCCATCAGTGCCACCTATCAGTGCCCAGTGCCGCCTATGAGTGCCAATCAGTGCTGTCTATTAGTGCCCATCAGTGGCGCTTAGCAGTGTCCGTCAGTGCTGCATATCAGTGGCCATCAGTGCTGTATATCAGTGCCACCTCTCAGTACCCGTCAGTGCTGCTTATCAGTGCCGCCTAACAGTGCTCATCATCGCTGCATATAAGTGCCACCTCATCAGTGCCGCCTCATCAGTGCCAATCAGTACTGCCACATCAGTGCCCGTCAGTGTAGCCTCATCAGTGCCCACCAGTGATGGAGAAAATTTACTTATTTACAAAGTTTTGTGACAAAAATAGAGATTTTTTTTTTTTTTTCAAAATTTTCAGTCTTTTTTTTATTTGTAGTGCAAAAAATAAAAACCGCAGGGGTGATCAAATACCACCAAAAGAAAGCTATATTTGTGGGAACAAAATGATAAAAACTTTGTTTGGGTACAGAGTCGCACGACCGCGCAATTGTCATTCAAAGCGCAACAGCACTGAAAACTGAAAATTGGTCTGGTAGTAAAGTGTTCTAAGTGCATAGTATTGAAGTGGTTAAAATTAATATTTAAATGAATATTTTTTTCTAGTAAAAAATCCAAACGTATGCAACCTCTACCTTGTGCTATTTAGCAACTTAAAGTGGAAGAAAAGCTTAATACACTATTCTTAAAAAAACTTCTCCCCCCCCCCCCTACCTATCCTCCATATTCTATATAAAAAAGTTCTGAGTATTTACCTTTTTTTTTAATCTGGTCTGGTTCGGTCAATCGTGCAGCTCCGGTTCCCCAGTGTAAGGGAGCACTATACAATGGCTGTGAATTCTGGGATACATGACATGACCTATAGGCTTCCATGGACCAGCTGTTGTCAGCGCTCCCTCCTCTCTCCAGCAGCTGCTCACTGACACAGGAGAGCCAGAGTTGTCGGATCACATGACCAGACCAGAGAAGATTAAAAATAGGTAAGTACACAGGTCATTTTTACAAAGGATATGCAGGATGCCTCTGGGTACTGAATGGCAGGTATATTTCCCCATTATTTGGGTTGTGGTCCCTTTAAGGGGGACAATTTAAAGGTAATGTTGACTACTCAGGGGTTCTCACCCATGCAGAGTGAGGGGTTCTGGGAGATCCGGAACAGGAGAAGAGGACTGACTTTCAGTACTCTCTGGATTACTAAGCCCTTATTAGGGACCTCGAATTTCGTGGGCTCAAAGAGTTTTGGTGGGAAGAACCTCCAAACCCTGATTACAGGGACTTTGGTCTGGAAAGCAATTAGCCTGGAGGCCTCAAAATCCAGAAAAGGAAGAGGAACCAGTCAGCACCTGGGCTCTGAGACAGAGCTGGACACCTGAGTGAACAGGGTGAACTCACCTTAGGAATAAGCCACGGTTACTGAGCTGTGAAATCCTACTCTCTGGACCCCTGAAGCCAACGGGAAACCCCAGAACCTCTAATGTGGGACAGGTATGGAGGTGGTGCACAATTACCTTGTTTTGCCATGTAAGCCAGAGTCTAGTAAGTGAATATATCAGTGTGCCCTAGGCCATGCCTAAAGGTTAGGTGATTGCCACATCCCAAATAATAGTACAGAAGAAAGCATTGGAAAGCGGGACTTTGTAGGCAAGACCATACAATCCGGTATGATAAAATATAAATTTTTATTAAATACACTGTAAAAATGAAAAATAATTCAATGTATAGGATGTAAAAACAAGATTACATAGCGCAAGAAAGTACTTAAAATAACATGGAACTCCAACGTTGAAGTTTCATGTTATTTTAAGTACTTTGTTGCGCTATGTAATCTTGTTTTTACATCCTATACATTGAATTATTTTTCATTTTTACAGTGTATTTAATGAGAAATTGTATTTTATTATACCTGATTGTATGGTCTTGCCTACAAAGTCCCGCTTTCCAATGCTTTCTTCTAAGCCAGAGTATACTATTTGTGTTTGTTTTGCTGCAAGTAACTTTTATCATCTGGACTGTTTGCAAATACCAAAAACCTGTCACTTTTCCAAGTGCCTGGGATTGATCCTGGGCATGACAATTAGGTAGGAAGAGGGGGGAGGGAACATTCTTAAGAATTTCCTGGTTCAAGGCCTAGGTAAATCATATAAAAAATCCCAAGAGTCTTCAGGAAATGAGGAGGGGTTTTCTCGGCTAAGCACGCCTCCCTGATTGCATGCCTGAGCTAAAGGCAGATGGATTCCAGGAAGTAAATACTGCATGAATAATCTGTTCATACCAAATATGGAGACATGGATGGGTGAGTTTTCTTTGAATACCAAAAATGAAATAGATAGCGTTTTGGTTTGTAGTTCTCAGAAGCAGTGTAGTTCTTTTTTACATCACAAAAAAGACTCCCAAACTACAGGATATTTTTGCAAAGTGCAAAAAAGTGAATAAAAAAAATAATAAAACAAGATCTCTCCTAAAGTTTAAAAAGCAGTTTAGAACAGTGCTGCTCACACCCTTAGCTTAACAACACTTTTAGTTATAAACTCCAAGAAACACAGCC
Organism: Glandirana rugosa; assembly: GCA_018402905.1. Taxonomy (NCBI): domain Eukaryota; kingdom Metazoa; phylum Chordata; class Amphibia; order Anura; family Ranidae; genus Glandirana; species Glandirana rugosa. The sequence continues at coordinate 222,581 of BLSH010546514.1, forward strand.
CTTTTATAAGGGGTTAAGTCCAAAGGGGTGTATTGCTGCCTCATCGAGTTATCTCTCATTTACTATCTACATTTTAACTCAATGCCATTTTGAATCCATGGGGAAAAAAAAAAAACATTTTTCCCCTTTTTTTTTCTTAAAAAAATGGAAATCTTGGGAAAATTTAAAAAAAAATTTAGTGTGGAGTACTTTTACAAATTGAAAGTCATTTTATTACCCCGGGAAGGTGAATTGCAGCGTATCTAAAAGTATTATGTTTGAAATAAAAGTACAACTTATTCAGTAAATAGACTTTTTAAAATTTTATTTTTTATTACAAATGGAATACAAAAAATTATTCCTCACTATTGAGAACATTTCAACTGCCCCCTTTCCACATAATGTAAAAGCTTCCAGCCAATATGCATTTTCAGTTATTGACAATGCTGATCCAGAAGCATATATTGCTCTATAAAGAGCTTGATGAATGTTCTCCTGATTTTCAGGTGTCATTTTCTCTATAAATAAAGGGATTGTGTAATTTTGGGAGGCTATGATTTGTAACACTTCCTCACTTCCAGCAGCCGCTGGTGAGGAAACACTTTGTGATGATCCAGAAGCAGCAGAATGAGAGTTTCTGGAATGAGAACTCTGGAGGGAAAAGCTACTCGCACTTTCATTATGATCCTCATCATTTCATTCCATAAAGTATTGTAAATGTTTTTTAGGCCACCTCTGATATGCAACATGCATATGTAACTGTATATAATGACTCCACAAATCTGTATGGACTGACTGTATGGTACAGCTGTATCACAAGATGTTGGGACCGATGAGTGGCGTCTTTGCCAGAGCACTGAAGTGCATGACCCCTGGAGTTACGCCATGGATCACCCCCTCCGGAGATATATATCTATGTCAGCTCATTTGACTCAGTACCGCTGGTTTTTGAGTCCACGGTTTCTGGTAAGCACATTTATCCCCCCTCTGGTGGTGTATAATTACTTCTTGGTGATCGGCACATGGATATTCGTGGCTGTTGCCCCCAAGCATTAGAATAAGCACACTTGGGTGATCTGCATAGTGACATACGTGACCACTGTCCACAATATTAAAGTAACATTGAGATTGATTGCTGGACTATCACAGTTATACACAGTTACATATGCATGTTGCAATTTTTATATAATGTATTACCAATTACTAGTGATGTGGTATTTTTGATTATGCACTTTAATATATATATATTTAAGATATATATGGTTCACATAATTATCATAAGTTTATGCACGTTGCACTTAACAGTATTACTTGAATTCTGATCATATTAAGTATGTTTCTTTGGCTCACATCAATGAATCACGGTTAGGATAGCGCAGCACTTTAATATACATTGTTTCTTTGTACAACAGTTTGTCAATTGTAGCGCTATCAGCTTCAGTATTTGGACTAACCCTAGGTTCACACCTATGTGGCTGCGCTTTCTGCGGTTTTTCACGTTTTACCGCATTTTTAACTGCGATTTTGCCGCAATTTTCTTTTTTAAATGTTTTTTTTTGGGGGAGGGGGCATTTGTTGCTGGGCAGATTTAAAAACGCAAAACCCAATTTGCGGAAAAAACGCATCAAAAAAGCAACACTTGTGTTTATGGTGTAGCTCCATTTAAGTCTGTTGCATACAAAACACAAACTGCAGTGAGAAAAAAAGTCCTCAACCCTTTCCCAAAAAAATGTAATGCCGCAAAACGCACAGATGTGAATTACATCCATAGGAAACCATGTTGGTTTGGACTGTAGTGCGTTTCTGCAAACTGCAAACTGCAGTAAAAAACGCATAGGTGTGAACCTAGAAAACAGCGCTGTATTCCTTGTAACAGATCCTCACAATAATTTCAGCTTTCAGCTTTGGCTTAAGGCTGTGTGTTATCCTGTCTTGCTGATGAGAAAACGTTTGTACACTGGGCACTAGGTAACAGTGCTATCTTTGTAAGTGATTTTTTATTGATTAAAACTTTTATATATACTGGCAGAGAGCACTATATTTTTTCTTCTGCTTGCATGTATCGTATACACTTGTGAACTGAGGATTATTTGGGGAGGTGTTGATCCGGTGGAGCTGAGTGATTCGGGCTGTTTTAGCCATAAGTGCACACATCGCCCTGTGAAAGGGTGGAGGCGAGTTTGATCATTGTTATGAGGACCCACTCATGGAGGTGAACAGTTAATCTAGCCACTGGTGGAGGAACAAGCAGTGAAGCACTTTATGTATTACTTTAATCACTTTATGAATACCGGCGGTGATGCAAATGGACTATCTCTGATTTTATTAATCAATTATTAATCAAGTTTAGCGCTGCACTTTTTATTCTATGAATTATATTGAGGAATTTGATGATTGATCCCTTTAGTGTTCAGCTGCTTTATATGTAATCTTGATTGGGGTTTGCGCTGATTGAATTTTTTCATAAAAATGTAAACTTTGCTCTCAGCAGAAATTGCACTGTGGAAAGGTTTCCAATCTCTAGATGTTGGTCTCCCCATTTTACTGAGGAGGAAAAGAAACACCAATTTACTAACCAGGCTGTAGGTAAACATTATGTTGTGATGGTGAAGAACATTACTAGGAATCATTTAAAGCCTGGCTATGATTTTTTTTTCCATTCAACCCAGCAGGAAAAAACTGACAGCTGTTGGACAGACCAACATACACATGGGCCAAATGTCGGACGTCATTTTTAACCAGCCGATGTCTCCTGACATTCGGCCCGTGTGTACAAGGCTTAAAAGTTGAAACCTAATTTGTCAGACAAATGTACCCTCTTACCTGTCAATAAAGACTTGAGAAGTCAGAAACAATCATCTACTCTATCCCAACAATCACCCAACCTTAGGAAATACAAGATGGAGGCCCATAAGCAAACTAAACTGGAACCTTTCCCCTGCAGTGCCCCCTAGTGGCAGAAATGCATATTTCTCTTGTTTGAGAACTGCATTGAGAAGTACAGTGTTACTTGAACTGTATTCCGGGATTTGTTTGTCTTCAGCTGAGAGAACTTGCAATCATTTAAAGCGGAGTTCCACCCAGTAATTTTTTTTTTTTTTTTGGCATCCACTCTTTTAATACTAAATAGATGTGACCTTTTGTTTCCTTACTTTCAAGCCGCCTAGTAATTACATGTATTTTTTACTCACAATTTTGTTTCTCTCACTGCTGGACTTTTCCATTTTAGGTGAGGACAAAATTTCCTTCAAAGGTAAGTCTATATAGGCAAAGGACTTGAATGATGTAAAAAAAAATTTCTGGGTGGAACCCCGCTTTAAGACGTTACATAAAGTTTTAGAAATCTTTAATCAAGATCTTCATGTTATATCGTTTGGATGCCATGCCATAGATAATTTATCATTGTAAAAGAACATATTCTACAGTTCTTGTTTTTTTTTTTTAATACTTGCGGAAAAATTTTAAAAAATGCACTGAAAAAAAAACAACATATTTTTTCCACTGTTATTTTTCAGGCCTTATTCTTGAAAGTGCTGTAATTCCAGGAGTTCCACTTTAACCCCTACAGATCCGCGCTATTGCTGAAGTACGGCTCCAGCGTGGATCTGAAATGCCGGGACGACGTCCATGGACGTCGTCCCCTGTGCACGCTCCTCGCCAGCCCCCTGGCGGCGGCAGCGGCGGCGCGCGCGCTGCACGCTGTGCGAGAGTGCCCGTGGCTCGGGCGGACTCGATGTCCGCCCGAGACCCGCCGATCTCTTTTAGCAGCCTCAGAACGGGGAACCGCCGATGTAAACACGGCGGTTCCCCGTTCTGTGACAGGGGACATACCAGATCTACTGATCCCTGTCCATGGGATCAGTTAGATCTGTTATGTCCCGGCCAGCCCTGCCCCCCCACAGTTAGAACACACCCAGGGAACATATTTAACCCCTTCACTGCCCCCTGCAGGTTAACCCCTTCACTGCCAATGACATTTACACAGTAATCAGTGGATATTTAAATTTCTGATCGCTGTATAAATGTCATTGGTCCCAAAAATGTGTAAAAAATGTCCGTCATTTCTGCGGCAATATCGCAGTCCCGATAAAAATCGCAGATCGCCGCCATTACTAGTAAAAAAATAAATAAATAAAAACGCCATAAATCAATTCCCAGTTTGTAGACGCGATAA
>BLSH010546514.1:247939-260547 GCA_018402905.1 Glandirana rugosa
TATATATATATATATATATATATATATATATATATATACACACACACACACACACACACACACACACACACACACACACACACACACACACACACACACACACACACACACACACACACACACACACACACACACACACACACATACAACCAAATAATCCCATATACAATCCTTCACCCAGTTGATCCAGAGGAAGGCAAAAAACCCCAGCAAAGCATGAATCCAATTTGCTATAACGGGGGAAAAAATTCCTTCCCGATTCCCCGAGAGGCAATCGGATTCACCCTGGATCAACTTTACCTAAAGATGTTAGTACCCAGTTATATTATTTACATTAAGGAAAGAATCCAGGCCTTTTTTAAAGCAATCAACTGTGCTGGCCAAAACCACCTCTGGGGGGAGTCTATTCCACATTTTCACAGCTCTTACTGTGAAGAAACCTTTCCGTATTTGTAGATGAAATCTTTTTTCCTCTAGACGTAAAGAGTGCCCCCTTGTCCTTTGTGCTGACCTTAAAGTAAATAACTCCACACCAAGTTCACTATATGGACCACTTATATACTTGTACATGTTGATCATATCCCCCCTTAATCTCCTCTTCTCAAGAGAGAATAAATTCAGATCCTCTATAGCTGCAGGCTATACTCCCGACTGCCATATATAAACGGCGATTTGCGTGAAGTGGTTAAAAAAAAATCTATATTTCCTGAAAGCAGAGGACCTATAAAATAAAAAGATTGTTTACGATTTTTTTTTTTTTTTTTTATGTTGCATGGTAATTGTGTGATTATTTATTAATCACTTCAGCCCCAGAAGGATTTACCCCCTTCCTGACAAGACCATTTTTTGCGATATGGCACTGCGTTGCTTTAAAGTGGTTGTCAACTTGTGACAACCACTTAAGCCTACAGGTAAGCCTATAATAAGGTTTACCTGTAGGTGCCCTGCATATCTCCTAAACCTGTACGTTTCAGGAGATATGCAGTGTATTTGCTGTGCCGACGTCATGTTGGCACATGCGCAGTGAAGAAACGGCCTCCGTGCTGTTCCTCCACTGCGACCGTGCCGTGAATGGCGGCTCCCGCGACTCCGGCGCTGTGACTGGAAGGAAGAGGGGCAGAAGATGAATGTGGCTTGGAGTGGGGACATCGCTGGATGTCGCAGGCTTCGTTTGCAGGTAAGTGGCACATAATGGGCTACAATGCGATGCATAGTAGCCCATTATGATTCTACTTTACAGGGGAATGTAGAGGAAAGTAAACCCAATCTGGGTTTACTTCCTCTTTAACTGACAATTTGCAGTCGTGCAACATTGTACCCAAACTAAATTGACGTCCTTTTTTTCTCAAAAATAGAGCTTTCTTTTGATGCATAGCCCATTATGCTTCTACTTTACAGGGTTATATTGAGGAAGTAAATCCAATCTGGGTTTACTTCCTCTTTAACAGTGTCAGAGCACAAATCAAGCCATGAAGTCCAAAGAATTGTCTGGTGACTTCTGAAACAGTATTGTATCGAGGCATAGAGCTGGGAAAGAGCCCAGAAAAATGTCTGCAGCATTGAGGGTCCCAATGAGCACAGTGGCCTCCATCATGGAAGAAGTTTGGAACCACCAGGACTCTTCCTAGAGTGGGCCGCCCGGCCAAACTGATCGATTGGGGGGGGGGGGAGAGAAGGGCTTTAGTCAGTGAGGTGGCCAAGAACCCAGTGATAACTCTGACAGAGCTCCAGCATTTCTCTGTGGAGAGAGGAGAACCTTCCAGAAGAACAACCATATCTGCAGCACTCCACCAATCAGGCCTGTGTGGTAGAGTGGCCAGACGGAATCCACTCCTCCAGTAAAAGGCACATGGCAGCCCAACTGGAGTTTGCCAAAAGGCACCTGAAGGACTCTCGGACCTTGAGAAACAAAACTCTCCGGTCTAATGAAACAAAGATTGAACTCTTTGGCCTGAATGGCAAGCGTCATGTTTGGAGGAAATCGGGCATCGTTTATCACCTGGCCAATACCATCCCTACAGTGAAGCATGGTGATGGCAGCATCATGCTGTGAGGATGTTTTTCAGCACAGGAACTGGTAAACTAGTCAGGATCGCGGGAAAGGTGAATGCAGCAATGTACAGAAAAATCCTTGATGAAAACCTGCTCCAGTGCACTGTGGACCTCAGACTCCGGCGAAGGTTAATTTTCCAACACGACAACAACCCTAAGCACACAGCCAAGATTACAAAGGAGTGGCTATGGGACAACTCTGTGAAATGTCATTGAGTGGCCCAGCTAGAGCCCAGACTTGAACATCTCTGAAGAGATCTGAAAATGGCTGTGCACCAACCCTCCCCATCCAACCTGATGGAGCTTGAGAGGTCCTGCAAAGAAGAATGGGAGAAACATCCCAAACATAGGTGTTCCAAGCTTATAGCATTATAATCAAAAATAATGGAGGCTGTAATTGGTGCCAAAGGTGCTGCAACAAAGTATTGAGCAAAGGCTGTGAATACTTCTGTACATGTGATAGTTTTTATTTTTAAATAAATTTGCAAAGATTTCAAACAAACTTCTTTCATGTTGTCATTATGGAGTATTGTTTGTAGAATTTTGAGGAAAAGAATGAACACATGGGTGTTTTTGTGTGTGAACTACATGCTCAGTTCTTCCTGTTTTGTACTGCCCAATGAGAACCATAGATGTCTGCATTATACCTTGTGCGCAATTTTTTTTTTGTTTGTTTTTTTTTTTTTTTTTTAATGGGCTAGTTAGGACTTGAATACCTATAACAACAGACAAAGGGAAGATGACATGCATATGGGAAAACACCATGGGGGACGTTTATGAAGTAAATTAGGCTGCCTGTCACAAAATTTTCTGCAACAGGGTAACAATGCAGCTCACCTGAATTTCTGGGCAGGAAACGGTAAGAGATTCACCATGTCTGCGACAGATTTGGTACTGCACAAGAGACTGCCTTACACTCTAAACAGACGCATAATTAAGAAGTAGTCAGGTTTCATTCGGTCACAGGGTGACTTTAAAGTGGCCAGAGGAGGAAATGTGTGGCTCAAGCTGTAGCGTTTTAATAAATCTGTTGCATGATCATTTTTATCATTACTGCTCCTGTTTAGCAGGTTTTGCTGTAACCCAGGGGTCAGTTCACTAAGAGTTAAATACCACGTGAGTATTCGTGTTAAAATAACCCGTGCGGTATTTATCATATGACCATTCACTTCACAAAAAAGCAAAATAAATACTGCCTGCGTTAAGTCTTTAAGCCCTGGTTCACACTTGAGCGATGCGGGAACCAGCGCGATTCCAGAGCCAATTCCCGCATCGCACCTCTCCTGCAGGCAGTTCACACTGCCTTGTGCGAACTGCTGTGGGTGTCATTAAAAAGTTAATGACACCCCCAGATTTGTTCACAGATCGCAGTGTGAACTCGCACAGGAATCAGATCGCATAGGTGAGAACACCCATGTGATCCGATTCCAGTGCAGGAGAAAAAAGGCACCTTTTTTGGTGCATATCTAATGCGAGTTCAGCCATACAACTGTATGGCTGAACTCGCATTGCTCAAAGATCGCATGTGATAGGCACTTGCTGTGTGGGTGCGAATCACATGTGATCTCTGAGATCGCAGAAGTGTGAACCCGGGCTTATTTTTCAGTATTTAATGTGTTTTTTGCACCTTGTTTTATTGTATACTCGCCCTCTGGCTGCAGCAGGGAGTGAAACATTTACAGTGGTAGGAATACCACTGCTAAATGTGACAATTCAGCTCAGGGCTGCTGGTTGTTAAGGAGCCGACACCCGCCGCATCCTGAATAACAAGTGACTGGGCTGATAGCAGAATGTAAACAAAACCCCAGGCAGTAAAAAAAAAAAAAATGCTGTGCAGTTTCTGCTATAAACCATAGCAGACCCTTCAGATCTGGCATGGATTTTAAGGGGGACCCCACACCAAAATTAAAAAAATAGATAAAATGCCCCCCCCCCCCCCCCAGCGGGGCTGGCCTGGTATGGAACTATTCACTGGTTGCTAAGGATGTGACAGGTGCTGGCTCCTTAACAACCAGCTATTATTTTAAGAAATTCAGCAAATAGCTCGTGGCTAGACCACAGCTTATTTCATGTATTCATTTACTTTTTTTTTGTGAATTGACTTTTACATCTGTTTATGTGGTATTTACTGTATTTTTGCAGCAAATACCACAGAAACAGATAGTCAATTCACTTTTTCAATATCACCTGAAATATTTAGATCAAATGAATCACATGATCCAGATAAGCATGCAATGTCCTTTAACCTCCCTGGCGGTATGATTATTTCAGATTTTTGGTGCTGAAAGCGGTACAATTATTTTGCATGGAAATTTGGCGTTTTATATTGTAGGCCTGTAATTCTTAGGAATAACTCACTTAAATCTGTCCAAACAAGAGTCTAGTAGGGTATGATAAAGTTTGAAACAGAAAATCATAAATTATAATATATATGAAAAAAAGATATAATATAATAAATAACTATAAATAATTATCAAAGATGATAATATAATAATAACATTTATTCAATAATGTAATCTAGTCAAAAACACTGAAATTTGCTCATTTGCAGAATTGTCGCTGTCATCACTTTCAGTGTCTGATGATAAATTTCCCGAAATATCAGTATCACTCAATTCTGCAAATTATTTACTATTGCTGTTTTTTAGCTGATCAAAAACTGCTTTTGATGTAAAGGGACACTTTTTTATGCCATGGACGTTCTCAAGTTTCCAGGCAGAAAGAATGGCATATATAATTTAAAAGTGCAGGCAAGTCACTGGACAAAGCACTAGGGACAAAGGGGATGTGAAATGATTTGATACAGTAATGTAAACTTACAGATTACAGTGTCCTGTATGTTTACTGTGTGTTTCACTTTTTGAATTTGCCGCCAGGCTCTGCCCCCGTGCGACGCGACGCTCGCAGGGAACGGAGCCCGGCACACACAGGCATCGGGCAGGGGACACAGCCCGCAGACACAGCGGGGGGACATCACTGGATCCAGGGGACAAGGTACGTACCACTGCCTGGATCCAGCTATGCAATCCCGAGTGTGGCTCGGGGTTACCGCTATTTACAGTGAAAACTCACCCGATCCATACTCGGGAATACCGTCAAATATCCCCTCATGTCCCTAAGGCCACTTTCACACCGGAGGCGCTTTACAGGCGTTTTTTAGCTAAAAACAACGCCTCTAAATTAGCTCCTAATGCACACCAATGTGAAAACCCGAGTGCTATCACACTGGGGTGGTGCGCTTGCAGGGCAGGAAAAAAAGTCCTGCAAGCCGCATCTTTGGGGTGGTGTGGGAGCGGTGTATACTCCTCCCGCCCCTGCCCATTGAAATGAATGGGCAGAGCTTCTGAAGTGGCTGTACACCGATTCTGAATATCTGGGCACCGTCACTTTTAACCCCTTGTGGGGGGTTAAAAGCGCCCCATTGCCGCTGGAATAGCACTGCCAAATCGCTGTTATAACAGCAATAAAGCACTTCAAATTAGCGGCGTTTTACCGCTAACGCTCAGGTAGCCCTGGTGTGAAAGGGGTCTTAGTGTTATACTGCATTAATAATAAATACAACATTTGGACTTTACATGATTCTGAAGGAGGCACACTTTGCATGCTTAAAAAATTAAACTGCTTCAAACTGAATTAAAGCTGAACTCCGGGGAAAACAAAAATGCTCCCTTGCAGCAGGGCTGCTTTCTACACTGCAATGGTTAAATGTTCATTTAGGTCAAAAAAACATTTTGCTTACCCAATTCTCTGCACCTGAAGGCTCCTCCAGGTTGTAAGACTAGCATCTGCATGCTCTTCTCTATGTTCCTGTGGTCAGATGCCCTCTCACATCATGAAGACCAATTCAGCTCATAGCCCTACATTGGATGTGAGAATGTCGAGAGATGGTCCACTGCAGGAACTTAAATGTGCATTTAACTCTTGTAGTGTGGGGGTAGCCCCACTGTAACAGGGGGGAAAGGGGCTTTAAGGTCAATAGTTATCTGTCATATAAAATTTCCCTTTTTTGCGTTAAAGGAACATTTGTGAATACTTAATTCAATTTGTTTTCGTTTCACATCTCAGCATTGAAAATGTAAAGATATATTTATGTAAGTATTTATTAGGCTTTTCTAAATAAAAAGTTGACGCAAATGTCCATGTGTGAATATAGAATCTTGTGTTGTAACCATGAAATGTATTTGTTCACCAGGCAAAAAAATAAAAAAACTGTTTTCAATAAGGCAAATAAAAAAACTTGTGGTGTGTATGTTTAACATCAAGTTTAAAATATTGGTAACGATCAGATCCTAATGCAGTAGGTCAGATTTTGTACATGTTCACTACTGGTGTAGGGGCAGGTGTCATTTGTACCCCTTTCTCCCAGGAATGACTGGAGGACATTCTCTTGACAGTACCAATGTACCTAGATGCTTACAGCCCATATGACCTCTGTTCTCTATAGCTATTTTCTAAATCATGGATGATCACTTAGTCTAAGGGCCATGGTCTTCTAAAAAAAAAAATCTAAGAGTCAGAAGAGAAATGAAAGCAAACAAAATGGAAGATCAAAAAGAAAATACTGAAGATGTCATTGGCCTCGAAGCTGGAACCCAAGATTTGTTGATGCAAAGCACATAGATAAAGGGGATCCAGGAAAGTTTAACAAAATTATCCTACATAGCTACCGTATTTGAATTTTATTTTACTTGATTAGAACTTGCAATTTTAGATAACTGGATGATCTTGGAGCATCTCTGCCATATATGACTAAATGCCCTATTCTAGGAGATGGTACAGAAGTAGAGAGTATTCAGTTAAGGCATTTGGCCTCATCTTTACATCACAAGAAAAAACCCAAGGATATTTGTCTTTTAGCAGTATATTTCAAAACTGGGGATCTATTTTCAGTTGGGTTGTAACATGCAGTTTATTTATTCAGTAACTATAGGCGATTAGTTCTACTCCCATAGGCTGGAGATTTGGGAATAGGCCTTTTTTTTTCTTCTCTACGAAACACATATTCCTTGGTTGTAAATGAGTATAAAAATCTGAGCTTGGTGATATTGGTGACCATGGAGATTAACTACATATAAATATATCTGTTCAAACATTGTTGCCAAGCTTTTATTTGTTATGTATCATAATCTGTATGCATTAGTTGTTTCATTCTGATCATATCGAAATTGACTGTCTAAATGGTGAAACCAGAATGTAAAATGCAATCTGCCTCAAGGTTGAGTCAAAAACGTGTATTCCAAATTTAGAAAGGTCCTTCAGCAGAATTAGGCCAAAGCGTATCCTGGTGGACCCTAGTTCAGACACATTTACAGTTCCAGAGAGCTATTAGAAATAAGACAAGTCACTAGGTATCTGAAGGCGTACAGATTATGGTATGTCAGGAAAAATGCATTATATATTTTAAAGATAAGAATGCTATGTCTTCTTAAAGTGGTTGTATCCTCAGGTACCAAAAAAAAAAAAAAAAAACCTGCAAGACAAAGGCGTAATAAGCTAATATGCATTGCATACTAGCTCATTATGAAATACTTATAGAACGAAGATCCAGCCAGAGCTGCTCGGTCCCCGCCGAGGGAGCTGCCATGTTCTCTCGGAGGATCCTTCCAGGAGAAGTCACTCCCGCACATGCGCACGGGAGCCATCTTTCCAGCAAAATCCGGATCGCTGCCAATGCGCTGTGACATCAGCGGCTGCTTGCAGGGGGAATATCTCCTAAACCGTACAGATCTAGGAGATATTCATTTTACCTACAGGTAAACCTTATTATAGGCTTACCTGTAGGTAAAAATTACAGTTTAGGGGATACAACTGCTTTAAGCAAAGATAGAGAGCTTGATTGAAAGTAAAAACATTTCTGTACAGCTTGCTAAGTAATATACAGCCTTATTCAGCAAAAAGGTCATGTTTTTTTTAAAGTGGAAGTATAGTCTAAGCCTATTCTAATTACCCTGTAAAGGAAAGAAGTCTATACTTATCAATGCTGAGTGCGATTCGGTGTGCTCACATGATCTTTCCAGCGGCCAGCTTCAGTGAAGAGGAGAGATCTCCAACAATGGCTGCAGAGTCTGGACGATGATGACCTACTATGGGGCATCTGTTGCCAGCTGTCCTTCCTCTACACTGAAACCTGTGCTGGGAATCGACCATGTGACCAGACCGGAGCAGCCTTAGGCTTAGAATGGGGGTGAGAGTAAGTTTAGGCTTAATTAGTATTTGACTGGAACTCCACTTTAAGTGCAGAATCTTAGGATCAGTAAACTATAGCTCCCTTTCAAATTTCATGCTCCTAGAGTCTGCGCAGGACAAGACGACATGCATAGGCTTTCTTGCTAAAAAAAAAATATCTTTCCCCCTGGCTCCTTGTAGTTAGAGTCCTGACCTTTCATAGCTGTAGGAGTGGAACCCTGTCAGGTAGGTTCACCACAATACAAATCTGCTTGAACTCATGCAACTTTATTTCGCTTTAATGGTCTAAAGCAGTGATCTCCAAACTGCGGCCCAGGGGCCAGATATGCCCCTTGCTTGTTTTTCTCTGGCCCTTGGGGCACTATTCCTCTCACCGATATAAGACACTATTCCTTCCACTGACACCAACAACAGGGCCTAATTCCTGACACTAATACCAACAATAGGGCGCTAATCCTACCAATAACCCCACTATTCCTCTCACTAACATCAATGGCAAGGCACGGATTCTTCCCACTGACACCAATGATGGGGCACTATTCCTTTCCCTGATACCAACCATGGGGCACTATTCCCCCCACTGATACCAATGATGGGACACTATTCTCCCCACTGACACCAATGATGGGGCACTATGTCTTCCTTGATATGAACAATGGGGCAATATTCCTCCCACTAACACCAATAATGGAGCATTGTTTACTCCCACTGATGCCAGGACATGTTCTATTTTCACTGGCCACACACAGATAGGCCCCCTTAAAGTCTGGTGGACAGAAAACTGGCCCTTTGTTTAGAAAGTTTGGAGACCCCTGGTCTAAAGGCAAGGCTGCTAACTATCGAGTCCAGTTAAAAATTGATAAATAATACTTTTTACTTTGGTGTATCTAGAGGTAACTAAGTGATTTAACAGAAAACCCTGATCCCTAGTATAAAGTTTTTTTGGAAATATAGGGGGTACAAATTGCCATTGACCAGAATTTAGAGTTCTTTAGTTCCTAGAAATAATGTCAAATGAATAATGTAATCTTTATGGTACATTTTTTTTCTTTATTGTTGCATTATAGTGTATGCATAGCCAAAACTTTTTTTCTTTTTAGTTTTGAGGAGTAGGAAAAGGGTTAAAACCCCTGATAGTTTCCTTTTCTCTGTTTTGTGTTTTTCCTCACTTCTTGTATTAAAGATGCAACAGAGCGCAAGAAGAATTTCCTTCTTTGACAGGTGTCACAACAGGCTAGCCTACCTGAGTGTTTAACCTCTATACTTTTTCTGGTGACAACTGTAAAATTTTGGATTAACGATCATATTCTCTCTCGGTGACAATGGTTGCCAGGGTAGATAGACAATAAATCTACATAGCAGATGAACATATGTCTGATAGGAGCTTTAATCTTTCTATACACTATCCAAACCAAAAGAAAAAAACAATTTGGCTATGGTTACGCTTTAAGAAGTGGCAGTAGAGCTTTTCTCATTAATAGTGTATATTTAAATAAATCTGGTAAGAGATGTAACTGGGACTTACTTTGCACATAACTTTCTTCTTGATTTAGTAAAAATAGATCAAGCAAATTACAATATTTTGCTGGCTTAATCTGCATTCTACAAACACAATCACCTTTCAAGCCAATGTTCTGCTTCTGGGTTTAAAGATTCCCATTACTGTCAGAAGAAAATATAATACTGTCCCTTTTCTGTTCTCTGAGATCTAAATACTTTGCAGATGCTGGAAATAACGCTCAAGATCCTGTTTGGTTGGTAAGGCTTTAAAGCGTCTGTGGTTGTCTTGGAGGTGTATTTGGGGTTATTATCATGTTGGAATACTGCCCTGTGGCCCAGTCTTCGAAGGGAGGGGATCATGCTGTGCTTCAGTATGTCACAGTACATGTTGGCATTCATGGTTCCCTCAATGAACTGTAGCTCCCCAGTTCTGGCAGCACTCATGCAGCCCCAGACCATGACACTCCCACCCCCATGCTTGACTGTAGGCAAGACACACTTGTTTTTGTACTCCTCACATGGTTGCCGCCACACACTCTTGACACCGGGGGAGGGAAAATAGCTAATTGGGCCCAATTTGGACATTTTCATTTAGGGGTGTTCTCACTTTTGTTGTCAGCAGTTTAGACATTAATGGCTGTCTGTTGAATTATTTTGAGGAAACAGCAAATTTACACTGTTATACAAGTTGTACACCCACTACTTTACATTGTAACAAAGTGTAATTTCTTCAGTGTTGTTACATGAAAAGATAGAATAAAATATTTACAAAAAATGTGAGGGGTGTACTCACTTTTGTGAGATACTGTATGTACACTACAAACTGTATGATTGAATCGGTTCTGATATCGCTGTTTTACTAACTTGACCGCTTATTTCTAAATATAAAAATTAAATTTTGTTTGCAAATATTAACGCTCAGCGATTCCGCCCTCAAAATGGTACACCTAGGTGTGAATGGAGCCTTAAGATTTTAACTACCAGCAATAATGAGTCCTTACATTTAAAGAGCACCTGTCATTGCAGATCCATCATGGCAGCGCCTGTTAGCGGGCATCCACTCACCTGCTGCAGCCACCTCCCTCACCTTGTGTCACTGCTACATCACCAGCATCCCATTAAAGTGAATGGGACTGTCGGTAAGTCAACAGCAGATCAGAGGAGGAGCTGCTGCGGGACAGAGATGACAGTTGCTCTTTAAAAATTATGATTTAAATCGAGTTGATTTAAATCAAATCCACCCTGACGCAAACGCTCCTAAAACGCTACTACAAAAGGCTATTACCAGTGTTTTTTTAGCTTAAAAAAAAAACGCTAGTGTGCATGGAGCCTTAAAAAAAAAAAAAGTGACAAATCTTACATTGTCTTTAAGATGAATTCAGTCAATTACCCTAGAAGCTGCAATTAACTAGGACCAAATCGCTGCCTGTGGTCTAGTCTTATCCAATTTGAGAAGCCATCCTATTTCTGCCTAGAGAGTGAGGGCCAGAATACATGTGTGTGCCTTTCCCAAAGCATTTCTTATATGTGTTTACGGTTTGCAATATATTACAAGGTAAGAAATATAGAGTGCCTGACATAAGACAACACTTTACAATCTGTTCAGGGACATTCATATGCAGAATACTGGAAACGTCAACTAAACTGGAGATTTCGTATTTTGGCTATGGCTCTTTAATTCTATCCTGCCCTGCTGTGACAAATTCATTAGCACATAACCCTTAAAGGTCAGACTGATTTCCAGCTGTGAGGCATCTGCATGTAATGTGTCAAGTTCTGTATTTCATATAATTAAAATACTACTTGTGTTCTGTACCTAGTCCTTTTTTAAAAGTATTTATTGATGGGGAAATGGTCCTAGACAGGAGAAATACACACAAAGACGTGTACCTTCTTATACACCTTCAGTAAAAGTGATAAATAAGGCTAGGTCTCTTCAGTATAGCACAGATCTAAGAGATATGTTATACAGTCAGTTGGCAAGCTAACAAATTGCTAAAGCCAGATGAAATAAAAGTACTAGCCACAGACTGTGGCAGGAATAAGTATAAGTTAGTATAACAAAGTCCATATCATTAAAGCATAACTGGTTAGAAAGAACTACTAAAACTGGACCGAAAAGTGTCATGTGTCACCTCTGATACAAGCAGGGCCAGACCTACCATGGGTCCCAGTGGGCCCATTCGACCCAGGCAGCAGTTTTAGAGGGGCAGCAAATTGAACCACGGCTGAAGCTCCTTCTCTTCTATTTACCCAGCAAATTGACGACCAAGATTTTTTTTTCAGCAGTTTTGTGTGCCACGATAACTGCCCTCTGGGCTGCTCTACCTGCCCCTATACTACCCTAGCCCGTCCCTATACTGCCCTAGCCTGTCTATATAATGCCCTGGCCTGTCTATATACAGTCCTGCTCACCATTATTGGCACCCCTTCATGTTTTGCATAACTGAGTGAATGTCTTCAGAAATAAATGGAAATGTACCAAATTTATATCAGCAGGATCTTTTAATTGGAGGTCCAAAGTAATTTAACAAAGACAATTGTTATTTCAACATAGATATTGTAATTATAAAGAAAAAACAGAAAACCAGCATGTGCACTAATATTGGCACCCCTCCTTAATATTTGGTTGCACACCCTTTGGCAGCGATGACAGCCTCCAAACGTTTCTTATATCCATCGATAAGCTTCTTGCACTTCTCGGGTGGCATTTTCTCCCACACTTCCTTTGCAATATGCTCAAGCTCTTGAACATTTGCAGGGTTCCTTTCTCCAATGGCAGTTTTCAGCTCCCCCCAAAGATTTTCAATTGGATTGAGATCAGGACTCATTGCTGGCCATTTTAAAACAGTAAATTTTTTCCCTTTCAA
>BLSH010546514.1:272120-289522 GCA_018402905.1 Glandirana rugosa
GAGGTAAGGAGACACGTACACCGAGGTAAGAGGGGAGGTGGATCGACGTTGAAGGGGAGAGGACACACGTGGACCGAGACAGGAGGGGAGGTACTTACTGTTTACTTCGACCTTCGTTGCTCCTAAATCATTAAATTTCCATTCTTTACATTAGTTCGTGACGGTACGGTCATGGTGTAGGGATTTTACTTTTATCATTTTTCAACATAGACACACCCCATTTGGGGCGGGGGTGTCTCTATTCCTTACCCTGAAATTTGCCATCACCAAATGAGAGAGACTTACTAGTCTGAACCTACTATTATATCTTTACTTCAAATTACAATAATTTGTCGCATATTTTACCTTATCTCTGTGGGGGCGGGGTTTACCCCACACAGATACAACTTTTTACTATTTTCATTTTAGGGATGTGGTACTGGCATGGCAGTGCTTGATTACATTTCTTACCTTTAAATTACTAAATCCTCGTTGCTTCCAGCTTCATTTGTCATTCATGGAGGGGAGGACAGAGCCAGGTGCACACAGGAGAGGGGAAGTTGCAGCTAGGTGGAGGGGAGAATGGAGCCACATGCACAGAGGAATGGAGGAGTTGCAGCTAAGTGGAGGGGAGGACGGAGCCAGGTGCACACGGGAGAGGGGGAGTTGCAGCTAGGTGGAGGGGAGGACAGAGCCAGGTGCACACAGGAGAGGGGAAGTTGCAGCTAGGTGGAGGGGAGAATGGAGCCACATGCACAGAGGAATGGAGGAGTTGCAGCTAAGTGGAGGGGAGGACGGAGCCAGGTGCACACGGGAGAGGGGGAGTTGCAGCTAGGTGGAGGGGAGGACGGAGCCAGGTGCACACGGGAGAGGGGGAGTTGCAGCTAGGTGGAGGGGAGAATGGAGCCACATGCACAGAGGAATGGAGGAGTTGCAGCTAAGTGGAGGGGAGGACGAAGCCAGGTGGGCAAAGAGGAGAGGAGGAGTTGCAGCCAGGTGAAGGATAGGATGGAGCCAGCTGCACAAAGGAAAGGAGGGGATGCAGCCGTGTCCCCCAGCACCACTCACCTGGTAGGGCTCTGTCCCCCTGCTCTGCTGTGAGTCACAGCCTGTGACAGGTGAGGAGATCGGGAACGGAGGCCCAGACAATGAGGCGCGGCCGCGGGAGCAAGTGGCTGAGCCAATCGGCCGCTATCACCTGTCAGAGTCAGCTCTGTCCACTGCCGCATTGCATCATTTAACCATGTTTGGCCACAGAGGGCACCCATTGCTGAGTCTGGACAGCTCCCGGACTTTTATCAGCCCATTATGTACCCAATTTCATTCTCTTGTATCCTTTTTATTTGGGCACTATTTTGATACTCATTGAATATGTGTGTTTTTTTTGTATTTTTTTTCTTCTATCCATTAATAAATCTTATTGTAACAAAAAAATGAAAATGTAGAATAAAACTTTTAGTCAGGTAAATATTTATTTATTTATTTTAGGTACTTATATAGCGCCGTCAATTTACGCAGCACATTTCATATATATTGTACATTCACATCAGTACCTACCCTCAAGGAGCTAAGGTCTAATCTAAGGTCCCTAACTCACATTTATAAATATGTACAGTAATAATAAAGTGTTTGTAAAGACAACTTTTTGTAAATTGAATGAGAATGAATTAATCCCTCCATTGAGTTTTCATTGCTGTTTGTGTTGAGATTCGCCCCTCTATTTGTCCCGGTGGCTATTGACAGGCTAAGGAAAATCTCTCCAGTGGGAAACAGACAGCAACAAAATTACCTGATACAGCATCCAACTATAAATATGACATAATTACATTTCCAGCCAGCGTTTGGAGCTGTTGGCTTCATTTGAACTGAAATTTCTCTGTCTGCTGTGTTCAGATGAGGCCAGTACTATAGGTGCTCCCTGTATAAAATGACTATTTGTAAAATTGAAATGTTTTAAATAATTAAATAAAATTTGCCTAAAACAATTTTTACATTGTATACACTATTTTTTTTATATATAAAATCTTTGTTTTACAAAAACGTTTAATTCATGCATTAATTTAACAGTTCCGCCAAGTAGCACTAGGGTCGCTGGTTCGAATCCCAACCATGGCACTACCTGCCTGGAGTTTGCATGTTCTTCCTGTGCCTGCGTGGGTTTCCTCCGGGTACTCCAATTTCCTCCCACGCTCCAAAGACATGATGGTAGGTTAATTGACTCCTGTCTAAATTGGCCCTAGTATGTGTACTGCATGTATGAAAGTGAATTAGGGACCTTAGATTGTAAGCTCCTTGAGGGCAGGGACTGAACTGAATCTACAATATATATGTGTAAAGTGCTGCGTAAATTGACAGCGCTACAGAAGTACCAATAATAAATAAATAAAACACAGGATGCACCACTGACATTAGTGACACAGAGAATTACGATTTTTTTAAAGAGAGAACACCACAGTTTGCTTTCAGACTGCCCTTTATTGATATCCACATTTCCCCAAAGCAGGTATGTAAGGGGGAGATAAGCTTCTCTGCTGATTTATTGAACTGTGAGTGCATAATCTGAGCTTGAGTTATTGAGGTCAGTAAAGTGCAGACTTTTTCATCAAAGGAGTTAAGATTAGCATGGTATATATGTGAAAATGGACCTAAAGCTACATCTGATTGCAACAAATGTGGGGTAAACTGACACCACGATGCCACCAATATGTGAGAAACGGCATACTAGCAACTGCCACAAATGTACCCACAGTGGGGTCACTAGTTTGCAGCTGTCTCCAGTGTGTGATGAAGGCACTGTCATCCTCACCCTGCACAGTTAGTTTCCAGCTAACAGAACCACAATCTAAGTGTCAGAAGACTGAGAGTGATCAACAAATCGCTTGCCATAACCATTCACCATAATAACTTTAACAAGTTTGACCAATAACAAATGTCTGTAATACACACGGTCATGTGGAGAGCAATATTTCAGAGATTTACACTATAGTAGCATTCTTTGAAGAAACCGGCATTGTTTAAAGTGGTTCTGAAGCCTCAAGGTTTTTTACCTTAATGCATTCTATGGTAAAAAACCTTCTCTGATGCAGGATCCCCCCAGTCCCCCTTATACTTACCTAAGTCTGATCTGATCCAGCGATGTGCATGAGAGCAGCCACTGGCTCCTGCTCCTGTCAATCAACTCCAGTGACGAGGGAGCAAGGGTTGGGGTCGAATCCTGCTGTCTGTGTCAATGGACGCAGCAGCGGGGAGTAGGAGCAAGCATGCACAATGTATAGGAGGAGCCAGGAGCGCCGGAGGGGGACCTGAAAAGAGGAGGTTTGGGGCTGCTCTAGCACAAAGCAGATAAGTATAGAGATGTAGCCATGTGACCCCTTGGGGGTGGCTGGTAGTTGTGGTTCACCTGCCCGCTGCCCTCAATCACTCAATTTTCCATACATCCGGAGTCACGGAACAGGCCGGTACTTTGTTTTGATGTTTTATTTAGGGGATAAACATGGATAGGCGAAGGGATAACTGCGGGATGCCCAATGGATAAAATCACAGGACCTCCTTTATACACTGTCGTATATACACTTCTTCCTCCAGCACAGACACTTGCTGACCATTACACTCCTTTCTTGTCTCCTGCACAACACTTGTTTCTTCAGAGGCCTGAAAGGAACTTTATCAGGCCTCCATGACACTGCTTCCTCCACCGCAGCTAGCACATGGTGAGGCCTGCTCTTCTGCTAGCAGGACCCCAGACCACCCATTATAGGTAAGGGCTAGGGGTTCCCAGTTGTGAAGCCACAGGCCCTCAGTTGTGTAGCTAAGTACTTGATGCTAGCCGGGCATGGATGAACTACTACTCACGGCCCATCGTTCTTCCAGGCCTCTCAGGCCTACCTTGCTGTCCAGTGACACTCCTTCCCCTGAATGGCTTCTCCAACCTCCGCAGACTGTCCACTCTCTCCTCCCAACCTGCTCCAGCCTTCTCATCCAGCTCTCAGGGTCTCAGCTCTCAGGGTCTGTCACTCACCAACACCGGTGGATCATTTAAAGAGTCCTCTATGTAGCCCCTCTGCTGCTCTCCTGCTCCCTTGTGCCGCTCCGGGAACCAACTCCTCTTCCTGGCTGTACCCGAGCCACCAGGCCTCAAGATCAACCCCCCCCCAGAATGGGGGCTTCCTTCACGGGTGAGGCCTCCATAGCACCTCTGCTACACCTCTGCTCCCCCCAGCTGGGCAGACCACAGTATATAAGGAGGCATACCCCCTGCCAATCCAGGATGGTGATTGGTCAGGGCCCCTTAACATACTTCCGAAAGTGACACCTCCTCATCCATCCCCTTTTCCAGAGCCTTCTAGAAACAAAGGGGAGGAGTATCCAAGGGGTGTTCCTCCCTGCAATCTCCAGCCCTGCCTGGGCCACTCCCCTGCCCAGATCAAAACATTCAGGTCTGCACTTCTTGTCAGGCCTGACTAAATTTTGCCTCTCCTAGCAAAAACCCACTACAAAAAGCACCCATCACCATGGGGGGCGCTACAGAGATGTTTGTTATTTTTTTAATTTCCTTTACAATCACTTTAGGTTCTGGTTCAGCTTATTAAAATTGCACCAGAAAAAGAACAATAACACAATAGCAAAACAAAAGGGACTAAAAAGTTCTGGGTTTTGGGGTTCTGGTGAACTTTAGTCAATACAGCATACAATTGGTTTGAGATTTCAGAGTGGTTAGCCCTCAGGAAAAATGGCTCTTGGCAGATATACTGTACTTCATTTTGACAGTAAAGGAAAGCTGTCAAGCTACAGATGCAACAGCTTTTTGTGAACCTTCTAGAGGGGGGGTCACTGAACTTTCCCCCACCCAATCACAAGGTTTAAGAGGTGGGAAGGAAGCATTCTGAAATAGTTTAGAATATTCCATCAGACCCTCCCACAATGTCAATTTTCTACGTGCAATAATAATTGTATCACATGCCCCAATCTAGTGACCCATATTTTATCATGCCTCATGCTAAACTTGGTACTAATTCTCATGTGTATTCTCTTTAGGATATGTAATGGTTCTAACTAGCCTTCTGTATTGTACATCCTACGAACATTTGATCTTGAATTATTCTGAATTTTCTTCTAAACTCAGATATAGTCTTATTGGTGATGTTGTTTTAACAGATTAGGATTTATGAAATGTGTACATTTTGTTCTACAATATCGAGACAAGATTGTAGATTCCCTTTATTGCCTGCTAAGCTATTTATGACTTCCATAAGCTAATAGAAAATAATCCTAACATGGTTACTTCATGACATGTAATTAGAGATCTCTGAGGCTTTACAGACTCTGGCCGAAAAGTTTTTATTCCACTTGAGCTGCTTAAGAAATACCTGGCCTAATAGGTCTTATAACCTAGGCCTGTGTAAACCTGCTGTCATAGGAAGTACTGTATGGAAAAACCTTATGAGGATCTACTAAGTAATGTTACTTCAGTATTGTTAATTGCTATTTCTGAAGTTGAATAGAAGCCCTCTGAGAAAATTGAGTACTACCAATTGCCTTATACATTGATTTGTGTATGTTTGTTTGTTTTTCCCGTTTTTTTTTCCTTTCCCTCAGAGATTTTTTTTCCTTTTCTTCTTTTTTTTTAACATTCTGCTAAAACTTTTGTGAACCAGTACTGCTTGGACCTTGAAGAAGGGGAGATACCCCGAAAGCTTGACCTGAAAAATCGTATGTTAGTTCAAATAAAAAATAATCACGGACAGTACTCAATTCTCTCTGTCGCAATTGCACTAATGCGGCTACAATCACCTCAGGCCCTCTGAGAAAGGCTTACTTAATATAAACATGTTTTCCATTGTAATGGAATTTAAGAGGGCTGTTTAGGGTTGTTACTTTTTCTTCAAGCCAAACCCAAACACTTTAGTAGCGCAAATCTTTTTTTTTTATTTTATTTTTAATATACACTATAGGATTGTAACAGACCTGGACATTTTTGGGCACTCAAAGATAATAGTAATGCGGCACATTTAGTGCCCCCTTACCCTCCAGTCTGGCCCTGTTCTGAGCCATATTCCTGTCTGAATAATGTGTCCAGATTTCATGTGGACTGAAACCCGGACACATGATTCAAAACCCAGACTGTCCGGGTGAATCCCGGACAGGTGGCAAACATAGGGCTGCTGGGTTGAATGAGTACTTACAGACAAGATTTTTATTTTGATTATTAAAATTGGATTAAATGTCGCAGAACGTCGAATTCTCAGAATGATGCCCCATTTGCTCAGCTTTTTGGGGTCCCAGGGCTCATTATCATCAAAGCAACTCATAATCATTTATAATTCAAAAACAATATTATCATAAAAAATAAGGGCTTTAATTTTTTTCTAACCTTTACTAACTCTGTCTAAAAATCCTTTGGCTTGAATTTCTCTTTAACCTGAAAAAAAGAACAAAATCAAATAAATGCTGGGTATATAAATGTGTCCTATAAGTCACAGGAGTGTTTAGTTGGCAAATGTACAGGGATGAAGCTTGTATGAATGTGACACTTATTTTATAGACTACTGATTATTTTATCAACATTGTACCTTACAGTCTATTATATTGTTTATAAGTGTATCTCATGGTAACTTTAAGAAAGCATCTGCTATTATATGAAGGATGCAAAGTTATGTCGGACAAGATAAAATATTCCACTGCAGGCTGTCACTCCTTACTGACCCTCTGGTTCTCAGTGGTTGCTGGCTGTTCATAAACTCTGCACACAAACTCTCAAAGGAAAGAAAGGAGAACTGCTCACCAACCTTAATTTCGAATTGGGCTTCATTCACGCTTGTGCAACTTGTCATGTTAGTTTGGACATCAAGTCGCATGATAAGTTACAGCACATTCTCTTCAATGGCACCCGTTCAAATCGCTGCAACTTAAAGTCACAACGACTTTGAAAAGGTGCCTGCATTACTTTGATGACTTTTGAGGTGGCTTTAATCCAGAGACTGTAAATTCAGATCAAAGTTACACTCAAAGTCGCACTGGAAATCGTGTGACTTTGGAGTTGCGCACATGTAAATGGAGTAGTGTGATCTCTCCATTCTATTGATTGCTCCACCTGGTATATGTGAACCCTAAGAGAGAGGAGGATATGTAAAGGTATTTATTGTAGAACTTATAAATTATTGATTTATGAACTATTATTATTATCCTTTTTTTTTTTAGAACATCTTGATACCGTGGTGATGTTCTCATGGTGGAGAATCAAGCTAAAATACAGGAATTCATACTTAAAGCGGAGTTCCACCCACATTTTTCACTCCTCACCATGCTGCACAAATGTGCATCCTTAAAATGAATTGTCAATTTATTTATTTTTTTCTGTTCACTTGCCTGATTTATGCCTATATCTAATTTCACTTCCTCCTTTAGGGGCCGCGGCACCATACGTCATTTCCGGTTTTGCATTGGCTCTTGGGAGATCTTGATCAGCTTGGCATGGCACTGCTCCCGTAACATTTAACATTGGCGTCTATGGAAAATCTTGGTCAGCTTGGCATGGGTGTGCCATGTCAAGCTGACCAAGATTGCACCGCACTGCACATGCGCTGCAGGTGGATGCTGGGTAGCATCCTCATCCGTGCTCAGTTTTCCCCAACCCTGCTCAGTCATCCACATCCGTGCTCAGTCATCCCCATCCGTGCTCAGTCATCCCCATCCACGGCTAATCCATTCATGGCTAATTTGTGCCTCATTCATGCTCATCCATACCACATCAATTCTCATCCGTGACACATCCATGCCACTACAGTGGCCATCAATGCCACTGCACTGCCCATCTGTGCCACTACAGTGCCTATCCATGCCACCACAGTGCCTCACAGTAGTGTAATAGGTAGTCAAATTATATGTGTAATTTATGCCCCTAGAACACCTGACGGTGTTCCCTGCATGTTGGGCCTGTGTATGTGGTCAGGCTGTGTAAAAGTGTCACACATGTGATATCACCATACTCGGTAGGAGTAGCAGAATATATTTTGGGGTGTCATTTTTGCTATGTACATATGTGTGTTAGAAACATTGTATAAATGGACAACTTTGTGTAAAAAAAAAAAATGCGTTTTCATTTTCTTTCCACATTTTCCAAAAACTTGTGGAAAAAATGACATGTTCAAAAGACTCATTATGCCTCATAGAATATACATTGGGGTGGTGTGTGCTTTCCAAAATGGGGTAATTTTTTGGGCGTTTCAATTGTCCTGGTGCTCCAGGACCTTCAAAAGTGCAAGAGGTAGTCAGGAAATTATATGTGTAATTTATGCTCCTAGAACGCCTGATGGCGCTCCCTGCATGTTGGGCCTCTGCATGTGGCCAGGCTGTGTAAAAGTCTCACATATGGGGTATTGCCATACTCGGGAGGAGCAGTAGAATGTATTTTGGGGTGTAATTTGTGATATGCATATGCTGGGTGTGAGAAATAACCTGTTAATATATGACAATTTTGTGAAGAAAAAAAAAATCTTAATTTTGCAAAGAATTGTGGGAAAAAAATTACAACTTCAAAAAATTCACCATGCCTTTTACTAAATACCTTGGAATGTCTACTTTCCAAAAAGGGGTAATTTGGGGGTATTTGTACTTTCCTGGCTTGTTAGCATCTCTAGAAATGAGATAGGCCGTCAGTACATCAGGTGTGATCAATTTTCTGTGAATGGCACCATAGCTTGTAGACTCTATAACCTTCACAAAGACCAAATAATATACACTAATTTGTTTTTTTTACCAAAGATAGGTAGCAGTATAAATTTTGGCCAAAATGTATGAAGAAAAATTACTAATTTGCAAAATGTTATAACATAAACAAAGAAAAATGCATTTTTTTTTACAAGATTTTCAGCAAACAAATAAAATTATTTACCCCGCATCCCTCCTTTACACTTCACAGTATTCAGATTGCCAAAAACGGTGATTCTGAATACTGTCATTTTTTAAAAACCGGCGCTGTTAGCTGCAGAGTAAACTGGAAGTGACGTTGTAACGTTTCTTCCGAAAATGTACGAAGGCGCCCCGATCAAAGCCGATTCTGGCTTCCACAGGGACTCCACACAGCCGGCGGATGTGAGGCCGGAGAAGAGCGGCGGACGGTGGGGGGAGGGGGTTGTCCCCTACCGCTGCCTGGGATAACGACCGAGCAGCTCCCGAGCCGGATCGGCTGTTATCACTAGATAGCTGGCCGCCTGCTCTAGTTCTGTAGCTGCAGACTATTCCCCGATACTTCAACTTAAAGCAGCCACCGTTTATAAACAGCGATTCGCGTTAAGTGGTTAAACTAACAACAGCAGGGTCAGAGTTTGTTGCCATTCCGCAAGTGTGCGCAATTTTCAACCGTAACATGTATGGTATCTATTTACTCGGCGTAACATCCTCTTTCACAATATACAAAAAAATTGTGCTAACTTTACTGTTGTCTTATTTTTTTTAACTAAAAAAAGTGGATTTTTTCCAAATAAATTGCGCTTGAAAGACCGCTGTGCAAATACCTTGTGACAAAAAGTATTGCAACGATTGCCATTTTGTTCTCTAGGGTGTTTGAAAAAAATATATCATGTTTGGGGGTTCTAAGTAATTTTCTAGCAAAAAAAAAATGATTTTTAACTTGTAAACAAGTATAAAAAAGAGCTTGGGGCCTTAAGTGGATAAACTTATTTACAACAGCAGGGCCTGTTCCTGCGCCCAACAAGAGTAACTGCAAGGGTTTACAGTGTTCTGGCACCGCCAACACTCAAGGCCCAATTTTTCAGCACCTGTTTGACTGGGGCATGTCATCACAATTTTTAAACTAATTTACAACAGCAGGGCCCGTTTCTGTACCCAACAAGAGTAACTGCAAGGGGTTACAGTGTTCTGGCACTGCCAACACCCAAGGCCCAATTTTTCAGCACCTGTTTCACTGGGATATGTTATCACAATTTTAAACTAATTTACAACAGCAGGGCCCGTTCCTGCACCCAACAAGAGTAACTGCAAGGGGTTACAGTGTTCTGGCACCGCCAACACCCAAGGCCCAATTTTTCACCACCTGTTTGACTGGGGCATGTCATCACAATTTTCAACCACTTAACGCGAATCGCCGTTTATAAATGGCGGCAGCTTTAAGTGGATGTATCGGGGTATAGCCTGCAGCTACAGGCTATACCCCGGTACCATTTTTTAGAGCAGGTGGCCGGCTATCCGGAATCCGCTCTGTCGCTATCCCAGGGAGCGGGAGGGGCCACCCCCCCCCTCCCGCCACCGTCCGCCACTCTTCTCTGGTCTCCCGTCCCACCAGGAGACCGAAGCTCCGATCCGATGCTTTTGGGTGCTGTGTGGAGTCCCTGTGGAAGCCAGAATCAGCTTCAATGGGGACTCCTTCGTACATTTCCTGGAAGTGACATCACAATGTCACTTCCGGTTTACTCAGCGGCCAACGGCGCCGGTTTTAAAAAAATTACAGTATTCAGAATCGCTGTTTTTGGCAATCTGAATACTGTGAAGTGCAAAGGAGGGATGGGGGTCTTTTAGACCCCCCATCCCTCCATAAAGAGTACCTGTCACCATATAATACTATCACAAGGGATGTTTACATTCCTTGTGATAGATATAAAAGTGATCAGATTTTTTTTTTACAGACAGTGTTAAAAAAATAAAATAAAATATATAAAAAAATGTAAAAGCAGCAAAGAAAACGCATACGTAAGTCACGCCCGCATATGAAAACGGTGTTCAAACCACACATTTGAGGTATCGCTGCGATTGCCAGAGTGTGAGCAATAATTCTAGCGAAAGACCTCCTCTGCACCTCTAACCTGGTAACCATTAAAACATTTTAAAGCGTCGCCTATTGAGATTTTTAAGTACCGGAGTTTGTCGCCATTCAGCAATTTCCAACCGTAACATGTATGGTATCTATTTACTCGCCATAACATCCTCTTTCACAATATACAAAAAAATTGTATATATAATTTGTATATAAAATTGTATGTCTTATTTTTTAACTCAAAAAAGTGAATTTCTTCCAAAAAAATTACGCTTGAAAGACCGCTGCATAAATACCGTGTGACAAAAAGTATTGCAACAATCACCATTTTATTCTCTAGGGTTTTGAAAAAATATATATACTGTTTGGGGGTTATAAGTAATTTTCTAGCACAAAAAATTATTTTAACTTGTAAACAACAAGTATAAAAAAGGGCACCGGCCTTAAGTGGTTAAACTATTTTACAACAGCAGGGCCCATTCCTGCACCCAATAAGAGTAACTGCAAGGGGTTACAGTGTTCTGGCACCGCCAACACTTAAGGCCCAATTTTTCAGCACCTGTTTGATTGGGGCATGTCATCACAATTTTTAAACTAATTTACAACAGCAGGGCCTGTTCCTTCACCCAACAAGAGTAACTGCAAGTGGTTACGGTGTTCTGGCACCACCAACACCCAAGGCCAAATTTTTCACCACCTGTTCGACTGGGGCATGTAATCACAATTTTTAAACTAATTTACAACATCAGGGTCCATTCCTGCACCCAACAAGAGTAACTGCAAGGGGTTACAGTGTTCTGGCACCGCCAACACCCAAGGCCCAATTTTTCAGCACCTTTTTGACTGGGGCATGTCATCACAATTTTTTAATGAATTTACAACAGCAGGGCCCGCACCAAAATAAAAAAAAAAAATGTGTAGTGGTCCCCCATAAAGTCCATACCAGGCCCTTCAGGTCTGGTATGGATTTTAAGAGAAACAACGCACCAAAATAAAAAAGAAAGACGTGGGAGTCCCCCCCAAAGTCCGTACCAGGCCCTTCAGGTCTGGTATGGATTTTAAGGGTAACCCCGCGTCAATTTTTTTTTAAAAAATGGCATGGGGTCCCCCCAAAATCCAAACCAGCCCCTTATCCATGCACGCAGCCCTGGCATGGCAGGAAGGGGTGGGGACGAGTGAGTGCCCCCCTCCTCTGAACCATACCAGGCCACATTCCCTTAACATGGGGAGGATGCTTTGAGGTTGTCCCCAAAGCACCTTGTCCCCATGTTGACACCGGTGGTTGTGGGGGTATGCGGGCGGGGGGCTTATCGGGATCTGGAAGCCCTCTTTAATAAAGGGGCCCCCAGATCTCGACCCCCCTATGTGAATAGGTATGGGGCACATTGTACCCCTACCCATTCACCAAAAAAGGAATAAAGTGTTAAAAAAACAAGAGGCAATTTTTGACAAGTCCTTTATTATGTAAAATAGCTCTTCTTCTTTCATCCTCCATCTTCTCCTGCCCCGATCCTTCTTCTGGTCTTCTGCTTCGTCTTTTGGTCTTCTTGCTTCCTCTCTTCGTCTTTGGTCTTCATCTTCTTCCTTCTTGTTTCACCGCCCGCTCGCCCGCTGCTGCAGCTGTGCCTTCTGGAGGCGTCTTCCAGAATGGGCGGTCTGCAGTCTGACAGTTATTTTATAGGTAAGGGCAGGGCCACCCAGTGACGTAAACGAGTGACCTCGCCCCCTTCTGATGTCATTCGCCATCAGAGGGGGTGGGTCATCCATTTATGTCACTGGGTGGCCCCGCCCCTTCTTATAAAAGAAATGTCAAACTGAAGACCGCCCATTCTGGGAGACACCTCTGGAGCAGACAGCACGGCTGCAGCAGCGTGAGAGCGGAGGCAATGAAAGAATAAGGAAGAAGAAGATGAAGATTGAAGACGAAGGGAGGAAGCAAGAAGACCAGAAGAAGGACCGGGCCAGAAAAAGATGAAGGAAGAAAGAAGACAGAAGAGCTATTTTACACAATAATGGACTTGTCAAAAAATGCCTCTTGTTTTTTTAACACTTTACTCCTTTTTTGGTGAATGGGTAAGGGTACAATGTACCCCATACCTATTCACAAGGGGGGGTCGGGATCTGGGGCCCCCCTTATTAAAGGGGGCTTTCAGATTCTGATAAGCCCCCCTGCCCGCAGACCCCTACAACCACCGGCAAGGGTTGTGGGGATGAGGACCTTCTCCCCATCAACATGGGGACAAGGTGCTTTGGGGGCATCCTCCCCATGTCCAGGGCATTAGGCCTGGTATGGTTCGGAGGGAGGGCACTTGCTTGTCCCCACCCCCTCCTGCCATACCAGGGCTGCGTGCTCGGGTAAGGGTCTGGTTTGGATTTTGGGGGGACCCCACACCATTTTTTTTTAATTTGGTGCGGGGTTCCCCTTAAAATCCATACCAGACCTGAAGGGTCTGTTACGGATTTTGTGGGGGAACCCTACGCAATTTTTTAAAAAATTTCAAAGCAGGGTTCCCCTTAAAATCCACAAAAGACCTGAAGGGCCTGGTATGGACTGGGGGGGGGGGTGGTCAACGCAATGCTTTTTCAGTGATTTTATCTATATTGCCGGGAATCGGCAATACATTACAGCTGTGATAATAAATTACAATTTTTCCTTTGGAAATTTAATTTTCCTCTGGCTATGTTCTAAACATCACAGAGTTGCGCCCTTTTACAGGCAGACTAAGGGGATCCCCCAGGCCTGATATTTAAAAGAATACTTAATTTTTATTGTTTCACTATAAGCATTATTAAAATCACTGCTCCTGAAAAAACAATTGATTTAAAAACTTTTTTTTGCATTGATACATGTCCCCTAGGGCAGGACCCGGGTCCCCATACATTTTTTATGGGAATAACTTGCATATAAGCCTTTAAAATTAGCACTTTTGATTTTTCATGTTCAAGTCCCATTGATTTTAACGGCGTTTGCGTGTTCGCACAAATTTTTTGCCTGTTGGGAAGTTCTGGTGCGGCCCATCCCTACTGGCAATGCATGTGCGCCTTCTAATTTTTGCAACAAATATTAACAGAATGGAATTTCAAATTTATTGTTCATAGATGTTCAGAGAGAGAATTTTTAGTTACAAATCTGTAAAGGTGTTAATATTTGTGTTGGTCTTGTTCAGAGAAGACGTCGTGAAACATTTGTATGTAATACACTCCAACATATACTGTACTATATTTATACTAGTAAACAGAACCTACAGAGTTAAATATCATCCAGGCTGATGATTTGCTGACCATAGGCCATTGCTTGTACTTAGCATGACTTTTGCAGACGTGGGCACTAAAATTCCTGTCTCGCATAACAAACACTTTTTTTTTTTCTTTTCAGTGTTCCCTAGCCTGGCTGCTTTTTTTTTTTCTGTCCACTAAACATAAAATTTATCAGAGCATGTGTGTTAAGCGTTACCACTGTAGAATAGGTTTCAGTCTGAAGTAGATAAGATATTAATGTAATTATTATTGATATAAAAGAATATTGTCTGGGGGAAAAGATTTCTGGAAAAAAAGAAACACAAATTAGAAATATTTAATTTGGAAAAAAAAAAGCTGTAGGTCTGCTTATGCAGTTCTTATTTCTCTTATATTTTATTACATTACATTCAAAATATTTCTTGTAATATATTTCTTTAGACGGTATGTATGATATATGTGTATATTATTTGATTTTAAATATATTTTGTAAACCCTACCACAATGACATTGGGGGGGTTATTTACTAAAACTGGAGAGTGCAAAATCTGGTGCAGCTCTGCAGAGAAACCAATCAGCTTCCAGGTTTTATTGCTGAAGTTGCCAACAAGCTGAAGTTAGAAGCTGATTGGCTACCATGCACATTTGCAGAAAATTCTGAGTGCACCAGTTTTAGTAAATCTACCCCATTGTGTTTGCTAAATAAAGAGTTGCATATAGATTTAGCATTTTGGTTCTTAAAGCGGTAGTAAATCCCGCTTAGTCATTTTTACCCACAGGTAAGCCTATAATAAGGCTTACCTGTAGGTAAAATTATATCTCATAAACCTGCACCGTTTAGGCTGCATTCACCCTGCATGCAGCCAGTTACGTCACCAGCTCATGCACTCTAAAGGGTCGGCATACCTTGCCGGACCTTTATAGCTTTGTGCTGGAACCGAGGGCTCATGCGTGGGAGTTATGTCATCCGGCCAATCACATAGCTGGAGGGCGAGAACCCAGAAAAAAGACCGGGGGAAGATGTCAGCCCTTTCAGCGGTGACAGTACAGCACTGAAGGGCTTTATTCTAAGGTGAGTATTTCATAATGGGCTATTATGCCATTACTAGCCCATTATGTCCATTAGCTCAATTATGTTTTTTTTTTTTTCTACAACAGACGCAGTTTACAGCCGCTTTAATGAAATTCTTGTTTTGCCATTTTTTTAATCCTTTTTTTTTTCCATTTCCGTTCTTGCTATTCTTGCTAGCCACTTCCTGTCTACTTCTGCATACCTGGGATCGAGCCTGCGTGAATACCCTCCTAGCACCCTCCTAGCAAATGGTTTGCTAGCAAAGGTACTCAGAAGGCATGAGGAGCCAGGAGCGCTGTACCCTAGAAGAGGAGGAACGGGGCTGCTCTGTGCAAAACCTTTGTATAACATTATTTGGTATTTAAAAAAACACAATCCTTTGCAATCACTTTAATTTTAGAGCACACAAATAAAATATATTACCCAATGTTTTGGTAAAATATAAAAGATGAGGTTGCATTGAGTAAATGAAAAAATGTCATGCCCTAAAATTGCATGCAACTATGAAATGGACACAAACCTTAACCAAAACCGTCAATAGAAAAAAAGCCCCTACATGTCATCAGTTTAGGGTTACCTGTAAATAATGACTCTAGAACTGTTGCTCTCACTCTTGCATAATATGTGTAGTGCAATTGTTGTTTTTTTACTTAGACACATCTGTTTATGTTTGTTTTTGCATGTGCATGGGGGCAGGGAGGGCTTTAAAAATGTTTTTGTGCAGCTTTAATTTTTTAAAACATTTTTCTTTTGCTTATATTAATTGCTATCACATAGGGAGCCCTGTGTGATAGCACAATGGTTCTCTTTAATGAGACATGAGGGGTCTTTTGGACTCCGAATATCATCCATGCGCTCCATTGAAGCTAATCAAGCACATATTGTGCTTGATTAGCTTCTTCCCTAGGCACAGCAGCCAGAGAATGAACTATGAAATGTATAGTGATAAAATGCACATTACTTTCAGGTTTATTCACCGGAGTGATGATCAGTATACACAATCTTGCTGAGCTCCCTACACCCTACCCACTGACACTCTACATGGCTGTCTCAGGGTTGCAGGAGGGGTAGTGGAGGCAAGGGATACATGGCAGAAGGGAGGGATTGTTGGCACATTCTGGTGTGTGTGGAAGTTGTTGGGCTGTTTTACAGCTTTCCAAATCACTACCAACAGAGGGCCAACAGTCAGCTGAAGAATTGTAAACACTTTCCTGTGTGCGATTAAAAGCCATGCTGCCACCGGCATAAGCCCTACATTAGTGGCAGCGAAAGGATTAAATGACATTAACGTGTTAAAGCTTAGATTAGATTTCAGTGCTGTGTTTACATATACTTTAGGAGACTGTCATCATTGTTCTTTCTTCACAACTAATCTGTGACCTAGATCAATTAGGTAACTGGTGAGTGGTCACGATGACTGATGTATACAAAAATATTTTTTTGGTCAGTGACTTAGCAAGTAGAGAAGGATAAGGATGACAATTCAGGAACACACTGCTTGTACACTTGTATGATTCATTGAATTAAATCTAAGCAACAAATCATGAAGGATTACTTGGCAGAGTAATGACATTTTATTTATTTGATAACATGACAAAAAGAGGATTGTGCATGACAATCTATGGACAATAGCTTTTATTGGTTACATTAAACAGCCAAACATTAAATGTTGTTTGTATGAAGAAAAACTTACCTAAGCTCTACCACTATATAAATCATTAGTGTACAGATTGGTCAGTGCTCTGGCTAAAAAAGTTCACAGTAGATCCATAATAATTGAAAGACGGCAAATCGACAGCTTCTTCAACACTTTATTGTAGCATCAAAGCAGTAAAAACATCCAAATAACTGACGTGTTTCGGCCTAGGCCTTCATCAAAGCATGATAATGTAACATTAAAACAGACATTTATAAGAAAAGCAGCTTTTCTGAATCAGGAGGGCGGTACAAACTCAATTAAAAAAATCACCACATTGATTAGTTACAGATGGAGGTTACTACAACCTGGGATAGACATTTGCATATAGCAAGGGGCTTGAACAAAAAGAGACATTAGGTAGTACAATACGGGACATGTGTTTCGTCAGCATGTAATACAAAATGTGAATAAAATACAATATATAATTTCAATAAGCTAACATCTATCCTATTGTTCATACCAAGGGGCATCCTCGTATTTAGCGTATATATCCATCACACCTCTCATTGTAGTAGAGCGCGATGGCTACCCCCCGCCCCCCTTGTTGACTTGTAGCCAAAGAAAAGATATCAAGGTTACCCCCATGCACTGTCCTGAATTGTTTGCATACATTTGAATATTGGTTGTTAGCTATGCATTATTAAACT
>BLSH010546514.1:290844-303075 GCA_018402905.1 Glandirana rugosa
AACATGTGTCAAGGTCAACGTCCTCTAACGAGTGATAACAGTGTACAATAATAGTGAGCAATCTCCTGCAACTGGAACTGTGTACAATAATAGTGAGCAATCTCCTGCAGCTGGAACAGTGTACAATAATAGCGAGCAATCTCCTGCAACTGGAACAGTGTACAATAATAGTGAGCAATCTCCTGCAATTGGAACAGTGTACAATAATAGCGAGCAATCTCCTGCAACTGGAACTGTGTACAATAATAGCGAGCAATCTCCTGCAGCTGGAACAGTGTACAATAATAGCGAGCAATCTCCTGCAAATGAAACAGTGTACAATAATAGTGAGCAATCTCCTGCAAATGAAACAGTGTACAATAATAGTGAGCAATCTCCTGCAACTGGAACAATTTACAATAATAGCGAGCAATCTCCTGCAAATGAAACAGTGTACAATAATAGTGAGCAATCTCCTGCAACTGGAACAATTTACAATAATAGCGAGCAATCTCCTGCAACTGGAACTGTGTACAATAATAGCGAGCAATCTCCTGCAATTGGAGCAGTGTACAATAATAGCGCACAATCACCCACAAATGGAGCAGTGTACAATAGTAGTGAGCAATCTCCTGCAATTGGAGCAGTGTACAATAGTAGCGTGCAATATCCCACATTTAGAGCAGTGAACAACAGAAGGGTTTTATCTCCCACAATTGGCTCGGTGTACAATAGTAGCGAGCAGTCTCCCACAAATGGAGCAGTGTACAATAGTAGAGGACAATCTCCTGCAATTAGAGCAGTGTACAATAGTAGTAAGCAATATCCTGCATTTAGAGCAGTGTACAATAGTAGCGTGTTATCTCCCACAATTGGCTCAGTGTACAATAGTAGCGAGCAATCTCCCACAACTGGAGCAGTGTACAATAGGAGCATTTAATCTCAAATGAGCAGTGTAGAACAGTACTGAGTAATCTCCTGCAATGGGAGCAGCGTACAATATTAGCACACAATCTCCCACAATTGGAGCAGTGTGCAATAGTAGCGAGAAATCTTCTCCAATTGGATCAGTTTACAAAAATAGTGAGCAGTCATCTGCAATTGGAGCATTTTCCAATGCAATTAGCAATTTCCCGCAATTGGAGCAATGCCCAATATAACGAGCAATGTCCTGCAATTGGAGCAGGGTGCAATAGTAGTAAGCCATCACCTGCAGTTGAAACAGTGTACAACAATACCAAGATATATCCTGCAATTCAAGCAGTGTACATTATTAGCTTTAGATCTCCCTCATTTGAAGCAGTGTACAATTGGAATAGTGTACAATACAGTAGCACGTCATCTCCCAAAATTGCAGTGTACAATAGTAGCAAGAATTACAATCTTCTAGAACTAGAGCACTTTCCATTGTAGTGAGCAATTCCCCGCAATTGGAGCAATGGCAAATGTAGCTAGCAATCTTCTGCAATTGCATCAGGATACAATAGCAGCAAGGTATCACCCGCAGTTGAAGCAGTGTACAATAGTACCAAGCTATCTCATGCAATTGGAGCATTGTACAATAGTAAAGTGCAATTTACTGCAATTAAAGCAGTGTACAATAATAATACCAAGCTATATTGCACATTTGAAGCAGTGTGCAATAGTAACATGCAATCTCCTGCAATTAGAGATTGTGAACAATAGTAACTTGAAAGCTCCTCTAATTGGAGAAATATACTGTACAATAGTAGTGAATAACCTCCAGCAAATGGAGTTCTGCATAATCATGCACAGTTTAGCACTCTGCTTGCATAGTTGACATGATAGGAAGCCATTTATTACATCTGTTTAGTAACTGATCATTATTCCTTAGGCCAATTTACGAAAAAAAAACATGTGTTGTAGTTTGTAAAAAAAAAAAAAAGTTTTATGTGCCTTGCATTAATTAGCTGCCAACACCCTACAGCACAAAAAGAGACATGCACCATTTTTTTATGACACAGCACAACAGTATGTGCATTGTGGTGCATTGCAGTTCTGGTGTGTTTCCAATTGGTGTATTTGTGCACTGGGGTACCATTGAATGGAGCTGCAAATGAATGGAACTGCAAAAAGTGTGTTGCGGCAATGCTTGATAAAAAGTGAAATTACCATGTGTTATGACATAAATCTTGGCCCTTAGCCTGTGTGTGGGCAGGTTGAATGTACCAAGTTGATCGATGAATCAACTTGGGTACAACCAGCCTGTCAGATTCACTGGTGGTTATTGTTAACCCCCCCTTGCTTGGCAGGAGGGATTCCCCTGTCAGCATTGCCTGTACTGGTGGGGGAATTGTGTGAATTTCTTTCTGAAACCTATGGTTGCAGGAAAGAAATTTGCACAGTCTATGGCTTGTCTTAGTGATTGACTGCTAACAGTTTTAATTGAGCTACAAAATATCTCCCATTTAACTCTAGCCTAAAGTCTCTGATCTATAGCAAAAAAACCCACAAGCTCTTGACATTTCTGTGTGCCTGGCAGGTAATTATTTAAAATTGATGTGTTCAGACAAAAAGCCATATTACAGTGTAACATTTATCTGTTATCTCATACATATTACTTTAGTTCATCTCAATCTGGAGACAGATTTCCTTTAAAAAAGTAAGAGTGAAGTCTTCTTTATGTTCCATACAGTTCCCAGAAGAAGTAATTTTAGGATTATTTTTTATTTAAATTTTTGTCTCAGGACATTTGAATATTGTAGCATTTTGTTCACCCTATGCTACTTTTGCCTACACTGGTGGCTGGCAGCTGCAGGCAATACTCACTAATCTTTCCACAGATCCAGTGTTTAGTACAGTTAGTTGACCCTACAGTTTTGGCTAAGATCAAGTGTAGTATCTGTTCTTATCAGTGATCCAGTGGGGGCACTGTGCTATTGTCCTGACCTGACCGAGGTTGGGGTGGTGGCTATGCAAACCTGCTGGAGTGATGGGGGCTTGGAAGGTCAGTACCAGCTGGAACAAAAACCGGGATGTCCACAGGCAGTTGGGGTACGGGAGTAATTCCGCCGGGAAAGCTGGAAGAGCCCATTACCTCCTGATTTGAACGTTCTACCTTGTCTGGCCATGGGTCCAGAAGGCAGAAGGTCCGTGGTGCCTGTGCCCCCTGGTAGTGGTCGCCGTAGGGGTGTTCTTAGTAACACTTGAGTGTGGAACCCCACGGTGTGAACAGAACACATGTTCACGGCACCAAATTTGCTTTCCTTTCCACACTGTGCATTATAGGCGGGGCCTTTTGCCTAAAGTCTGGGGCAATGTTTGTCTTCCAGACCTCAGGGCCTGGTCAGTGCACTATTTGGCATGCCCACTTTTTTATTTTCTTTTTATTTTTTCTCCCACTGTCTGTCACTTTTGTGTGTGTGTTTTTCACTGGATAAAGGGTATGAGTCCTCTGGCTTACCCTGACTTCTAGGGGGAGGATGTTTGGCCCTCAGGCTCCTTCCTCTCCTGCCTCTGCGGGGTCTCTCTTTTGGAGAGCTACCCTGACCTAGTATTCAAGGATGGCTTTAGCTGTCCTAGGAGAACGGGGTCTGCCAGGCTCTCTGGCTAGGCAGACCATATAAACCTATGTTCCCGCCAAGAGCCTTGCGCCCCTGGGGTCAGGGTAGAGCTCCTAACCCTTCGGGGGGTGGACTAAAAGCACACCCTTAAGTGCACTTTTTAGTGAATGTTTCACAT
Source organism: Glandirana rugosa (assembly GCA_018402905.1). NCBI lineage: Eukaryota > Metazoa > Chordata > Amphibia > Anura > Ranidae > Glandirana > Glandirana rugosa. The sequence goes on from BLSH010546514.1 coordinate 294,526, forward strand.
GCACGTTTTTTGTTCACGTACAGGTTTTTTCGTTCTAGGTTTTGCACCACCGCGGACTTAAAAAAAAAAACATAAAAGTGGCCAATACTACTAGTGGTTAATACAAAATAAAAAAATATGGAAGCAACCTGCAACTAATGATTGGAAACGTGTTTTGACCAGTTGTACTATGCTGCTTATGCGCATCTTGACCTACAGTAGGTAACTCTTCTGTAAGTTTAGATAGCAGTACTGAAGTCCCTGCATAATAATGTAACAGGACATCACTTGACGCCTAGATGGTGAGTCAACATTTGGCAGCCTAATGCTAGATTCACAAGTGTGCTGGATAGAGAAGAACATCCAAATCCCTTGTTTTAAGGGCAGAGTTCCACCTCTTCTGCTGGGGATGCCTACTAGGTTAGCAATGTCACACAACGGATGCCATTCTGCAAAGTGTTAGGGTCGTCGCGCCACACTACACCACCCACTGGATTGTGCATGTGTTTACTACCCTGTCATTTAGGAGGCACTTGACAAGGGTTACAGCCACCTGCCAAGCACCTCTTTTTGCTATGTTTATCTACCCTCGAAGTGGGGTAAATTGTATGTATAGCCATAATATTTTTGAAGTTTTGCATGCAGTATTAAAATCCACATTTTACATTTTTTTCCCCTTTGGATAGATTTACCCTTCCAGTGTGGCTTCACAATTCTGAATGTGTGCAACTAAAAGCTCTGTTTTAAATGTTGAATTGTTGAAAGCGTAGATTTAGTTTTTTTGTTTTTTTTGCTGACTAGCTGGTAGGTGTGTTGGGAAATGTTTCCATTATAGTCTTCTGGGAAATACTCTGTCCATTTTTCTTTAAATTGATTGTAAACCTCAGACATGTACTGTATGTATATGTATAGTATGTATAGGTTACCCTATATATAAGTGAATCTGCTTTTGGGGTATATCCTGTATCAGGTCCATATATGGAGTACTGATGAGTCTATGTTAACAAATGTCTGTTTATTTGCACAAATATTTTTATTATAATAAAGTTTTTGTTTTTTTCATGCCAGTGTCATTAAAATCCTATACACTCTTTGCTATGAGTCTGTTCCTGTGTAAAGGGGGGGGGGGGCTTCACTACAATCAGCTCTTAGAGCTCTCCACACTGAGCTCTGCAGAGTGTAACTTTAGCTTTCCTGTTTTCTGACAGTTCAGACAAGCTTTATAAATTATGAACAGCTGTAGAGAAGAGAATGCTGCAGATAAACAGGTACAACTTATATAGGAGGATTTGTTTCATCTCTGTGTATCAACTGAGGCCAGTCACTCCACTGTGTAAATGGAAGAGTTTACAACCACTGTAAATATTCCAGTGGGGACACCTTTATTGGTGACAATGGTCTAAGGGGAATTCTCCTAAATTTCTGTTGCACTGCTTATTTCTTCTGTGTGCAGGAAGTGAAGTGACATCTCCTCGTTGGTACACAGACCGCAAAAAATAAACTGACAGAGGTTTTAACCTTTCCTTTATTCTATCCAAAACAAGAAAAACATTTGTATATATATATACACAGTTGTGCTAATAGGTTTACATACCCTGGCAAAATGTATGATTTCTTGGCCATTTTTCAGAGAATATGAATGATAACACAAAAACTTTTCTTTCACTCATGGTTAGTGTTTGGCTGAAGCCATTTATTATCAATCAACTGTGTTTACTCTTTTTAAATCCTAATGACTACAGAAACTACCCAAATGACCCTGATCAAAAGTTTACATAACCAGTTCTTAATACCGTGTATTACCCCTTTAACATCAATGACACCTTGAAGTCTTTTGTATTTGTGGATGAGGCTTTTTATCTTCTCAGATGGTAAAGCTGCCCATTCCTCTTGGCAAAAAGCCTCCAGTTCCTGGAAATTCTTGGGCTGTCTTGCATGAACTGCACGTTTGAGATCTCCCCAGAGTGGCTCAATGATATTGAGGTCAGGAGACTGAGATGGCCACTCCAGAACCTTCACTTTATTCTGCTGTAGCCAATAACAGGTCGACTTGGCCTTGTGATTTGGACCATTGTCATGTTGGGACTGTCCAGGTACATCCCATGTGAAGCTTCCTGGCTAGTGAATGCAAATGTTCCTCCAGTATTTTTTGATAACATACTGCAGTCACCTTGACACTGATTTGACCAAATTCCATGTGCCTTTGTAGCTCACACATCCCCAAAACATCAGCGATCCACCTCCGTGTTTCACAGGCCTTGTTGACTCCATTTCAAATGTAGCATTTATGGTTGTGGCCAAAAAGCTTAATTTTGGTCTCATCACTCCAAATGACTTTGTGCCAGAAGGTTTGAGGCTTGTCTCTGTGCTGTTTGGCGTATTCTAAGTGGGATACTTTGTGGCATTTGCGTAGTAATGGCTTTCTTCTGGCGACTCTTCAGCCCATCTTTCTTCAAGTGCCTCCTTATTGTGCAACTAGAAACAGACACACCACATGTTTTCAGAGAGTCCTGTATTCACAGTTATTTGTGGGTTTTTCTTTGCATATATATATATACACACTTTGAGTAAATCTGGTAATGGCAAAAATAAAATGGAAAATGTACCAACTTAGATTGTGATTTACCTTATACTTTGAAGTAATATTATATTTGATAGACCCAATATGTGTCATAAATAATTCATGAGAAAATAAGACATCAGAGCCTCCTTGCTTTCAAGTGTCACAATTTTACATTTTGACTTTTCATCTGCATTGGTTTAATGCGCTCACGCTATGAAATCCTTTCTTTGAATATGGAGGTCAAGACCTGATTGCTGTCTCCTTCAAAATGCTTTGAAATGATTACAGATCGGAGCTATAATTCTAAACTCTCTGCGGTGAAGCAGATGTATCATTGTTGCTGCTTGTTCTAACAGCCATTTGCATAGGAACAGAGGCTGCCAATAGCACCTCGTTACCACAATCACAGTAAACAAACACATATGTCATACAAAATGTTGAATGATGTCACATGTATGAGTAGCATTCAACAGCGACTGCTCACGTGAGGTGTAATTAAAGGATGTGAGTGGAGGTGTAGTAGTTGTAGGATGAGGTTAGGTTGTTAGATATAGGATCCTAGCTTGTCTTTTTGCCCAGAAGCTATTAGCTACACCTAACAAAATTACATAGATAATAAGACTGACAAATGACTCATGTTCAGCAAGTTCAACCTCTGCTGTCAGCTCTTATTTTGTAAAGGATATAATTTCATAATATTTTTTTAGCAATTAAAGCCCAATATACATTTTTTTTTATAAAGCTACCTTGGCAGGAGTAGGACCACCTCTTAGGTATTTATTTATAAAAAAAAAACAATTTGTTGGACGAATGTGATAAGCAACCACCCAGCGATTTCTGACTGTATTTTAATTCAGTGATTTCCTATGATTGTCAGCTCTACCTAGTGGCCATTTGCAGTATTTTTTCTAAAAGAGGTTTTCAGGAAAAATACTGTATTATGGCCACTAGATGGAACTGATGTTCAAGAGAATTCACTGTATAAAAGGGGAACTTTAGTCAGAAAATTGAGTGCTTCTAGATCACTTTACACTGGCATGAGAAAAGATGGTCTGCAACTCCTTGCTTGCTATTTAAAAATCTTCAAAATATGTAATGTAAACGCGTTTCAGCCTTGCGGGCCTTGTTCACTGGCCAGTGAACAGTGAACAAGGCCCGCAAGGCTGAAACGCGTTTACATCTGCTGTCTGTGTCTTTTATGGAGAATCAATAAATTTTGAAGATTTTCAAGAGCAAGCAAGGAGTTGTGGACCATCTTTTTTCATGATTGTTACTGCAGCTGTGCGACTGCATTTTCACACCCAGGTAGCTCTAAACAATTTTCAAAACAATTTTCTGATCATATTGGGTATTAGCACCCTACTTCTGCTCACTTTACACTGGCCCCTTTTGCAAGTATAGTAAAACATTAAAGATAAGTGCCTATACTTTAAAATCCAGTAATACGCTGTCTCATCCTGCTCTGCACACGCTCAGTTGCTCTCTATTTTTAGGCACTGCGACAGTCTAAAGAATTACTGCTGCTCAGGGGCTCTGAGCTTCAGCAAAAGGGCAGCCTCCAGCAAGAAGTAACAGGAACAATGCTGGAGGCAATTTACAACCCACAATCATTTTGGTAGCATAATTATTAATGAGGAATATATGTCCCTTGCTAAAGAACATTATTTATATCAAGTTGCTATGAGTAAAGTTCCACTTTAACTGCTTCAATACCAGGCACTTTTACCCCCTTCCTGCCCAGGCCAATTTTCAGCTTTCAGCGCTGCCCCACTTTGAATGACAATTGCGCGGTCATGCAACGCTGTACCCAAATAAGCTTTTTAACATTTTTTTTCACACAAATAGAGGTTTATTTTGGTGGTATTTAATCACCACTGGGTTTTTTATTTTTTGCTACAAAAAAAAAAACGAAAAAAGATTGAAAATTTTGAAAAAAATATTTTTTGTTAGTTTCTGTCAGAACATTTTGTAAATAAGTAATTTTTCTCCTTCACTGATGTGCGCTGATAGGCTGCACTGATAAGCACTGCTAGTTTGCACTGATGAGGTGGCACGGATGAGGAGGTACTAATATGCAGCACTGATGGGCACTGATAGGCGGCACTGATATGCACTGATGAGCACTGATAGGCGGCACTGATGGACACTGATGAGATGGCACTGATGAGGAGGCACTAATATGCAGCACTGATGGGCACTGATAGGCAGTACTAACTTGCATCACTGATGGGCACAGGTGGGCTCCCTGATGGGCACTGTTGGGGCTGCACTGATAATCAGGGCACTGATGATCAGTGCCCTGCTTATCTGTACAGGTCTCCCTTGTGAGGAAATGCCACTGATCGGCTCTCCTCTCCTCACACTCTGTCAGTGTGAGGCAAGGAGAACTGACAATCGTCATTTCCTTGTTTACATGTGATCAAATGTGATTGGACACATCTGATCACATGAGTAAAGAGCCGCATCATTGCCCCGGCGGGCACGCAAGTGCAGCAAGACTGGCGCGACGTCATATGAAGGAACAATGGAGCATCCCACCCAGTGGCGTTGCTATGGGGGTGACCAAGGACTCGGCGTGGGGGCTGACCCCAATATGGCGATTTTTGTACTCAGTTAATACTAGATGCTCTGCCTTTCTTTGGTTGGTTGGGTTCACCACCTAGCATTCTGGTTTGGCTCCCCTTTTGGGGTACCCCTTAACCCCATACGTGACACAGGATTTAATCACTGCCATGCTCCTGATGGCTTACTTATGTTTACATGCCTGGATTCGCCCCCGGTTATGCTTTTTGAACAACTTAGAATATTTGCATATTGGTCCATTGGCCGAGCCCCTGTGCCCTCTTTCCACGTCTTTCGATACTCTGTCAGCCATTTTTCTCAATAGGCTGTAGTTTTCTACTCACCTGTTTGCTGATTCGAGGCTTTCTTCTAACAAGAAGGTTCCAGAGTATCCTATATGACTGGATGTACTGTTTTTAAACACATTGACCACTTACCCCTGAGGAAGATTTCCACCATTAACATCGAAACGCGTTGGGTTCTTTTCTGCCGTTCCTCTGGCAGATCAGTGGTCCTTTTTCTGGTCTTTGTCATCCAAATTTGTATGTTCAAGCAGCATTATTTTTGTCTCGCTGTATGTTATGTATATGTCCTTTTTTGTATTATATATTGCTTTGTGTATTAATAAATTACATTTTTGTGTATATATATATATATATATATATATATATATATATATGCATTCTGCTTCTTGAGGAGTTGGTCTTCCCATTCAAAGTCCCAAGGGGGTTCCTTTTCTCTTGTCTCTATAGTTAGTTTTCTTTTTAATTAATTTGATTGCCTAAGAAATACAAACTTCATTGCTATGGGGTGCGCAGGGTGCGAGCCGCACCCGGGTGACACCCGCCAGAAGGGTGACACCATTCCGAGGATGGCGAGGGTCCCAGGTCCCAGGGCTTTTTTTTCAGTCTGCGCTAGCCCCATGTATTCCTCTCACTGCTGTCACTTCTAATACCGAAAACCCGGATTTTATATTTAGAAGTGACCGTGCAATTCTCCGGGCAGCATGGCTGCACTGAATCATCCCCGCCAAGGTGTAACTGAGCTGTTGTGATGTGGGGGGTGGGGTGCAATGACATTGCTGGTGCCAGGGACGTGCATCCATCCAGGCGTATTTCCGCCGGGTTGACTTCTGCGTTTGCCGGCACTCACAACATCTTCCCCGCAGCTATCCTATCTACATCCTGATTCTGGCAACAAACAGGTCAGTTCTGAATCAATGCCATTGTCTGCTCCAAAGTGGCATTGTCTGCAGGAACAGATCCCATCCTATCCAGATCCCCATACCATTGTCTGCTATCATCAGAGAGCAACTCCAACCAGTCCAGCTATCCTCCTCCTGCCCCTCATCCCCCATGGTGAGCCCTCCACATCCCTGACTGGGGTCTGTACGCACATGTGGGATCTGCTCGAACCTTACTGACACCTCCTCTGTCCCATCTATTGTCACTGCTATGCAGCGGTGTATTTAGGTTTAGTGCTGCCCTAGGCCTGACTAAGCTCATGCACCCCTAACTTAAATATGACCCCCCTTCCTGTCAAGGACACGCCTCCTCCAGTTTAAGACCCACCCTGTCATCTGTAAACCCTACCCCTTCCTTTTTAGGCTCCACCTTTTCATATTAGTGCTCCACCTCTTCCTCTACATTAAAAGTCGGTACCAAGTGCAGCCTCATCATTGGCCTTCAATGCAGCCTCATCGGTGCCCACGAATGCAGCCTCATCAGTTCCCATCAGCTCAGCCTCATCAGTGTCCATCAATACAGCCTCACCAGTGCCCATCAGTGCAGTTTAACCAGTGCCCATCAGCGCAGCCTCACCAGTGCTCTGCAATGCTTCCTCACCAGCGCCCATCAGCGCAGAGGGGGAGCTCCTCTTTAATGAGTTTGCATTGATGTCAGCATGCATGGAGCACTTTGCACATGCTGAAATCAATGCAAACTCATTAAACAGTCCACTTTGCAGTACATGAACTTTCACTGAATGTGGACTGTTTAATGAGTATGGAGCATGGATCTCTTTATTGCAATATCATAACCTGTATACAGGCGGTCCCCGGGCTACAAACAAGATAAGGACTGTAGGTTTGTTCTGAATTTGTTTGTAAGTGGGAACAGGTATATTTTTTAAGTGTAGCTTCAGCCAAAAAAACAATTTTTTAGCTTTTTGGATAGCATAGGGAAGGGGTAACACCCCTGTAATGTTTGTTTTGCTGTCTAGGTTTCTGTTCAGAAGATTTCACCTCACTTCCTGTCCCAATGATAATTGGATCTTGAAAATGTTGGGTTGTTGTGGAAACAAGGATTGGTGATAAAGCTTCAGTGGAGTAGTAGTCGTTTGGAAGTCGGATGTTTGTGAATAGGGGACCGCCTGTATTCATTTCCATACTGAGCATAGATTTACTGTTTACCTTTGTAATGTGCATGTGCCAATTTTACCTACTGTCCTGGCCGAGGGTTCTCCTTGTGTCGGGGAGATGATGCAGTAAACGAAAGCCACTCGGAGCAAGGTAGGAGGAGCCTCCGCCCATCAAATTACACACAGCCAGTCACCGGCTGCTTATGGGGGTGTGAGTCACTCCCCCCCCACTCGGCCAAGTACGCCCATTCACCATACTACTGCCCAATATACTTGCAAGTGCCACTGCAGGAAGCCGGCCGCCAGGGGGCTGCATTAGTGCCGGAGGCAGCCACGGTAGCCGGGACTCGGGAAGACGGGTCGGGGGCGCTGCTTATTCTCATGCGGGGGGGCTTTTTTTTGCCACCCCCGCAAAGTGCCACCCTAGGCCTGGGCCTTGTTGGCCTAGGCCAAAACACAGCACTGCCGCTATGGATAGGGAGACATGGTGGTGGGGACCCCCCTATGTTATATATGACATGGGGGGACACCTATATTATACACCCCATACATAGAGTATATAACAGGGGCTGGATTACTGTAGAAAGAGGTCCCAGGCAAGAACCTGCCTAATATATCCAAGTGACAGGCCTAGACAGATGAGAGGGGATTGGGGGGATTTATGCAAGGAGGGAGGATTTGTGTAAGAAGAGGGGATTGGGGGGATTTGTGCTAGGAGAGGGGATTGGGGGGACTTTTGTGAGGAGGGGATTAGGGGGATTTGTGCTAGGAGGGTGGATTTGTGCGAGGAGGGGGGATTTGTGCTAGGAGATCGGATTGGGGGGAGTTTGTGCTAGAAGAGGGGATTGAGGGGACTTGTGCAGGGAGGGCAGATAGGAGTGGATTTGTGCGAGGAGGGGGGGGGGATTTGTGCCAGGAAGGGGGATTGGGGGGAGTTGTGCTAGGAGGGGGGTTTGGGGGGATTTGTGCGAGGAGGGGGAGATTTAGCTAGGAGGGGGGATTTGGGGGGCAATTTGTGCTCGGAGCAGGGGGGGATGGGGTGACACCATGTTTTACCGCACCAGGTGACCCCAATCCTGGTGTCGCCA
>BLSH010546514.1:306667-327537 GCA_018402905.1 Glandirana rugosa
ACCACGTCTGACTATCAAAGGTGACTGGATCTTGAGGTCCCCAGGAGTGTAATACGGGTTATATCTACCTTTTTTTTGGAGTGTATCACACTTAGGCATTTTGACTCAAATAATTTTGCAATTTTTCCTTTTTTAATAAACTCAGTTTTACGGATTCACACTATGTGAGGTTTTTTTTCCATCTATATTGGGCATAATGTGAGGACCCCTGGAGTTCTAGGTCAGTGAAAACTATCAGTCTGCACCATCCTGAATAGGACATACCAGACAGCGAAGTACCAGTTTGATGACACCATTATGTTAATAAAACCGGGTTCCATCTTCCTTGGGAAAGACTGGCGTCTCTTAGGAGATTTTATCAACGTGTATTTCCATTGGCTATCTGGTAAGCCTTTAATGTTCCTAGAGTCGGGGGTTCCTAGTCCCTTTAGGGACTCCTTGGAGTTTCAGATGCCCTACTAGAGGACTCCCTAGATTTTGAAGCCATATATGAACTTTTGAACAGTTTTTGAACAGTTTGAACTTTCCGTCATTTCTATTACGTTTTTTCCATGATCTTGAATAGTGGTGGATTATACTGCATTTTCTGCCACATACTATAACCCCAATTCTGAAAACCGTCCTTTACATTTTCGGGCCCATGTGTGTTTGAAGGTGAACTCCTTTCAGATGGTGACACCATATATATTTTTTTATATATATTCTTATGTTGTGATTATTCACATTCACCTAAACACTAGACACTTATTTGTATAATCTTGTCACACGCCACTTTAATTTTGTACCTTTCCAGTCACTTTTGTTCTTAGTCCCAACTAGCGCTACACAATAACCCCTATGATACATGCACACAATTTGTTTGATTGTGGTGTTGGTTGCTGTTGCGACTCACACTTAGCACAATATTTTCCTCTTCACTTTTATGGGGTAGTATATGGACAGGGGCTTGGCGCCCTGGGCATCAGTGCGTCCTAGGCGGCTGCCTAGAGCCGGCCCTGCTTACCGCCTGAGCACAGTTTTGCAACTTTGACATGTGTTAGCAAAACTATACATATCATCGCTCATTGTTTTTTTTTTTTTTCAGGACAAGTTGGGCTTTCATATGGTGGTAAATGTTAATACATACCTCCTGATTTTTTTTTAATATCTAAGGAAAACTGGCACAAAACTGTAAAAAAAAATAATGTTTTTAAAAATTTGCTATTACCATGGTCTACCCCCATAAAAGAACAACCTAAAATAAAGTCTCTTGCTCCTGACAATCGCAGCAATACCACATATGTATATATTTGTTGTTTGTACCCATAGGGATGGATTTACTACAAATGATTAGTGCAAAATCTGCAGCTCTGCATAGGAACAAATCAGCCAGGGGCGGCCCGTCCATTAAGGACGCACGGGCGCCGCCCCTTCTATCCTCGCCACCCACCCCTATGCTAAATGGAAAGATTCATGCATAGCATGAATCTATCTATGGCCATCACGGCCACTGCCTATTCATACGTCTGGCCCCTTTCAGGAATGAATGAATTACAGCGGCAGGGGTTTTTTTGAAGCACCTGATCAGAGCCATAGGCTCTAATAGGCTTCAAATAGAGTGGACTCGTGGCGCAGAGCATTGCACTCGAAACCTACTGAATATTTTCTTTTCTAACACTGAAGCGCCTCTCCGCCAATCAGGAAGGTATGTTACCCGTTTCCTGATTGGCTGAGAAGTCAGGCGGTCCGATTGGACGCCTTTCTTGGAGGGGGAGGGGGATGCATAGCCGAAGCAAGGCACGCTCCCGCTGCCTAGCCCCCCCCCCCCATTTCCTAAATGGGGTAAGTGCGGGACTTTGATCTCCCAACTGCCCTCCAGGGTAGGGGTGCTGTCAGTACCTTAGGCAGTGGTGCCTCCGGCTTCGCAAGGAACAGTCTGATAAAAATGACAAATCTCCTCACACACTTCTCATCACCTCACATTGTAGAGGAGAAGGACGCTGAGTGTACGACACTACCGGGTGTGTCACCTCCCTGAGTGTGTCCAGGGCCGGCTCTACCACTAGGCGGAGTATGCGGCCGCCTAGGGCACACTGCTGCCTAGGGGCGCCTGGCCACTGTTGATCTGTCACTGGCTACTCTGCCTTGATTCATGTAAAAACTGACACTGTCTGACTGAGATTTTGAGATTGTATTATCACATGCCATTTGCAAATGTATATAGAAATAGTGACTGGTCTACCAAATACCCCCCTCCGCCCTTACTCCCCATGAGACTGTATTTGATAGACACAGGTGAAGCTGTATTTGATGGGCACAGGTGAAGCTGTATTTGATGGGCACAGGTGAGGCTGTATTGATTGGCGCTGGTGAAGCTGTATTTGATGGGCGCTGGTGAGGCTGCATTTGTTTGGCACTGATCAGGCTGGGCAGGGAAAAGGGGGTGGAGCCAATGGGGCGGCAAAATGAAGTTTCGCCTAGGGTGTCAAAACTCCTTTCACCAGCCCTGAGTGTCCCCACATGAGGTACCTTTGAAATCGAGAGGCTTCTTCTGCTCCAGGCTCACAAGGATACAAGTTCAGTCCCACAAACACCTAAAGAGGATATCCCTGCACAGCATCAGGTTTGACACCACTGTCGGAATGATTGCTGGGTCATACCCTGTTACACAATTGATCTTGTGGAACATCTACTGATGTTGGGAGACGGAGTTGCTTATTGCTCTGGAGAGTCGGAAGATTTATTTAGGTGTATTGACACCAAAGCCCATTTGACTCACTGTGGCATTTGCCCAGTGGGTCCTCTTCATCCGGTAAGCCTCCTACTTACCTCTGGTGGTGGCATCACAATTGGGTGATTTTGATCCAGGGAAGAGCATGTTTTGGGTCTTTTCACAATTTTGCTTATTTGCACTTTACATAGGGCTATATAGCCTTAACACAGACTTTTGTATTTTGGACTATTTTTATTTGCACTTTAATACAAGGGTACATAGCCCTATTAAGGATTTTTTTTATACTATAAATACATTTTTTGGTGCACAAGATTGTTTTACACTTTGATTCTTAAATGTTCACAGGTTATGCAGACCGTTATGGTTACTAGCTTACCTATGTATATAAATATTTGGTTTGACAATATTTAGAATTAGATATCACAAGCGCAGGCACTTTAACCCCATATTTGATAACATTATTAAAAGTAAGCCTGCAGAGTACACAGGACAGCACTGGATTTCTTGCAGGATCGAAGGGTCTTTTGTGCACTTATTGAACAACTATAATATAAGACTTTCAATTACATATTTACCTGACCAAAAAGAAGCAAAAATGAAAGGTTCCTTTCACACGGCTGTTCCGTCAGCGGGCTCCGTTGTGCTTAGCAGGGATCCCCGCTGAGCCGACAGATCAGTCTCCGCTCTCTGTGCAGAGACGGATCTGTCAGAGTCCCCGCTCCCCCCTATGGCAAATAAGATGACAACAGATCTGTCTGTCCGTTGTCATCCGATCCGACGACAGATGGAAAATAGGGTTTTCCTCCGTCATACTTTATGGAAGAGGAGCGGATCGGAGAACGACAGGTGTCAGCGGACACATCTCCGCTGACATGCGTTGCTCCATGGGGCTGCATGGAGGCTCCATTCAGGCCAGCCTGAAAAAACTGACAGGTGGACCTGAATGGAACGTCCGTGTGAAAGGGGCCAAAGGCTAATTCACACCAGCCACTGAGTTACTGCAGTGAGGTGTGGTCTGGCTAGATCACTGCAGACATTTAATTAAGTTCAATGTGTTGTAGCGTGGTGCATGCAGGCAGTTCTTTTTCCAGCATACCGCAAAGCAGTAGGCCCCTTTCACATGGACGTGTCCACGTGCGGGTCCGTTTATCTCAGCGGGGATTGCTCCACTGATCCCTGCTGAGCCGACGGATGACAGATCTGTCTCTGCAAACTGTGCGGAGACGGAACTGTCAGAGGACCGCTCTCCTCTGTGGGAAATCGGATGACAACGAACCGTCTGTCTGTTATCATCCGATCTGATCCCCAGACGGATGGAAAAATAGGGTTTCCATCCGTCAAACTTTATGGATCGGATCAGATAGCAGCGGATGTCAGCAGACATGTCTCCGCTGACATTCGCCGCTCCATAGAGGAGAATGGAGCGTCCATTCAGGTCCGCCTGAAAGATGGACAGGTGGACCTGAACGGAATGCCCATATGAAATGGGCCGTAGTGTGAACTGGGTACACAGAAGACAAAGCATTTTGCGGTGGGACTGTGCTGAAACAGCCGTCCAATGAAGTTCCACTGTACCTGGTGTGAATGGGCCCTAAAGGTTTGTGTGTACAGCTCATATACAAAGCAGTGCAGCGCTTCAGAACAGTCTCTCTCCAGTAAGTGATACACCCAAATGTGCTTCTGTATTCCAAACCAGAAAAGGTGATATAGTGTCAGATATCCTCCACCAGTCACACTAAATTCTCACCTTCCTTAGTGGGCTCTTATTACAGGAGCCAAGACCCGCATGATATATACATTCCGAGATGAGGAGATGGTGAATATTTTCTTCCTCTCAGATTCCTTCATATACCCAGAACTTTTGCTCATAAGAAAAGCAGTTCCTGACGGGCTTTGTGTATCTCAGCTCCCCGGCACATGCAACAAGAATTACCACATCTAGTGCTCACTGTTTACTGGCATCAATTTATTTAGTTAAAAACTACAAATGTGGTACTCACATAAGATCAATATAATCAAACGTCAATGGTCTCGTACATAAAAAGGAAGTGACGTCATCCGCAGTCGCCGCTGTCTCCATAGGTGTGGATGTCTTTGAATGAGCACCCGCCATTTTATGTACGAGACCATTGACGTTTGATTATATTGATCTTATGTGAGTACCACATTTGTAGTTTTTAACTAAATAAATTGATGCCAGTAAACAGTGAGCACTAGATGTGGTAATTCTTGTTGCATGTGCCGGGGAGCTGAGATACACAAAGCCCGTCAGGAACTGCTTTTCTTATGAGCAAAAGTTCTGGGTATATGAAGGAATCTGAGAGGAAGAAAATATTCACCATCTCCTCATCTCAGAATGTATATATCATGCGGGTCTTGGCTCCTGTAATAAGAGCCCACTAAGGAAGGTGAGAATTTAGTGTGACTGGTGGAGGATATCTGACACTATATCACCTTTTCTGGTTTGGAATACAGAAGCATATTTGGGTGTATCACTTACTGGAGAGAGACTGTTCTGAAGCGCTGCACTGCTTTGTATATGGACTATTTGATTGAAGGATTTAGATGAATTACCTTTAGTGTTCAGCAGCTGTTTTTTTAATCATTTATTAATTATTTTACTGCGCTGTTTGAATCCGCATATTTGTGTGTACAGCTGGCTGCTAGTAAACTGCACTGCACTGACTGTGTCAAAAGAGTTTGCATAACTTCATGAGGCGCATCCATGCAACTGAGATCACTGGGTAGAAAATTATTCAAACTATTCAGCCAGTTAACACAACCTATGATTACTAGCAGCCAGCAGTTCACATAGACCCGCCAGCGTTAGACGCTTGTTTGTGAAATTCCAACTGACCCCTCCCACTGCTGTGCTGAATGACAGCGCTCATAGACAGTGTGTGCCTGCTACTAGAAACAAGCACTGTCAATCAGCCCTCATTATGTATTTGTCTCCATTTGAGCAGCATGGTTGTTCAGCAATGAAGGGGTGCTGTTCTACCAGGATGCCAGCTAACTACAGAATGGGACCTAGTACCCTATAAGCTCCAGATCACTTCAATCTAGGAGCCCATGGATTCCCTGGGTCTTTAGGACTATTAACAGCCCTGCCTGCTAGCAATGTTTCAACTGTATCCTGACAAAAATGCGTTTGCCATAGAGATTGATATTACTATACAGGTTTTTTAGCGCCTACAGTTTGTGCAACGCTTTACAAAATAAAGGAATACAGTAAAATTACAACACAAGAGATGGGACTGTACCCCCTATTAACACCCATCATACCATGCCTAAATAATAAAGTAAACACACAAAAAAGGTTATGGGAAAAGGTTGGGCAAGTCTTCAAATCAACCAAACTACAGTAATCCATCCACTGTCCACCTACAAAGTGGACCACATTACTCCATTGAAATTGACCATGACAAGCGAAAAATAGTGCAGTGGGGAGGGTGGCCAGGGGAGGAGGTCCAAAGATCCAAAAGAAAGGCTGAAGATAATCCAGAGGTGATTCCAGATGACAGACGTGAGGTAAATGCTGCCCAGAAACAGGAGAGGATATACAAGTGGAAAGTGCTTTGCGCCCCGAGCCCACCCAGTTGTGTGACAATAGAGAATGAATATTTGCTATTGTCACACTGATTCTCCTCTTGGCCAATCAGGAAGTGGGTCCTGAGACCTGTTTTCCGATTGCCCGAAAGAAGAAGCGATCCTATTGGCCTAGGAGGAGGAGGGAGGAGACGCACGGCCACCATGGGGGGGGGGGCTTGCGGGTCACCTGACCTGGGGGGCTGTGGGTGCATTGTTTAACGCACCCCCCCCCCAAAAAAAATATACCACCAGCCACCACTGCTTACCTGTGTGCATGGTATACAATCTCCATAGCCCTCTATTAAGAAAAACATTTTTTAAAAAAACAAATAGGTCTTGAAGGTGACAATTCCACCACTTTTATACAGTAGTTTTTTTTTCTTTTCTGGCCCTAACAGGAGTGTTAGGGGGGCCCTGCTCGTGAAAGTTAACAATATAAAAGCAGTAGCAAGTGATAAAAAAGGTAGTAGCTGTGAGGAGAGAACTAAAGGAGAAAGTAAAGTACAGTTTTTAGGTGGGGGTGTAGTCTTCCCTGAAGAGATGGGTTTTCAGGGATCACCTAAGGCTGTATGTTCACACTGATTCGACATGGAAGTTGCACGACTTATGATCCGACTTTGCCCTGCGACTTTAGGTCCGACCTCCATGTGCTGCAATGAACGGGATCCAATTTTGATCCGACTTTGAGATGATTGCGACTTGTTCTTTGACCAATCAAAACAATTATTTTGGCTCTGCAATGGTTGAAACCTCACAGCAACCCCCCCCCCAAAAAAAAACACCAGCCGCCACTGCTTTGTAGGTCGTTGATAGTATCTTGAATTTCATTTGTTGGGCATTTGAAAGCCAGGGGAGGGATTGGCAGAGAGAGGGACAGATGCTGAGTGGTTGGTAATGTGGATGAGTAAAGGGGGTAGACTGTGCAGATTAGGGATGAGCTCAAACCTGTTCTGGTCCAAATTTGAACCCACCTGACCCATCCTGCTAGGTTGTCACCTGTACTGGCCAAACATAAGCAGCTAAGGCATTTCCTGCCCTGTACATTGACATGCCCCTTAACTATTTGTCGCTGCGTGGTGGCAGAGCCAGATTTAGACCTTGGGGGGCCCAGGGCATTTCAGGCTTGGGGGGGGCCCTTATACACAGAGTTGGTTTACATTCTCAATGACAGTCACACATATGCATGACACGTCATTCTGAGGTCACACATATAGATTAAGCCCTCATTCACACCGGTGCAATCTGTAATGCGTTTTGGAGCTGTCAAGTCGCACCCCATTGCCAGCAATGGAACCATTAGTATTGCCGCAATGGATCGTGCAGCGATTATAAAAAAGGTTCCTGCACTTCTGTTAAATGAAATCACAAGCCGCAATGAAATTGGAGGTGCAAATTGCACTGGTCTGCAGCTTTGAAATCCCACTGAAGTAGCGAGTAGCGTTTGGCGAACAGTTCGAGCCAAGCAAAAGTTCTGCCCGAACATTGGATGTTCGCCCATTTGGCGAACTCCCTAATTGTTAGGGTGTTCGACTGTTTGTTCGGCCCGCTGAATGCCCCACAATGCACTGCGCGCCACACAATGCATTCTATGTCCTGATTGGCTGAAGCAATGAAGGCCTTGCCCATTCAGGGCACAGAGCACTGTCAGAGCCATGACTAAAGAAAGTAATGATGACTGTGCCCAATCATGGTTCATTACTGATAGACACTAGGGTTGCCACCTCATCCCATTAATTCAGGACACATATTAATTACACAGGTTCTGTGGCTGAGTAAGGTGGTAATTAAACTCACTTGGAGCCTTATCTGCATTAAATGAGCCTCAGAACCTGTGTAATCCATATGTGTCCTGGATTAAAGGGATGATGTGGCAACCCTACCCACCACACACTATATAAGGTTCCTTCCCAGAGGAGCCATTTGTAGTGTGATGCTGGAGTGGAGATAGATCGAGCAGAGCTCTGTTCATTGCTACAAGCGAGTTAGTGTGCTATTGTGATTCTAGTGTAGTGCAACCTTCCTTTTTTACTTTAGTGTCATCAGAGTGAGTGTGCAGTCCACCGCAGTTGCCAAAGCGGCTTATTATGCCTCCTTGTCCACAGCTACTCCTGCCATAGCCCCAGTATCATGCATGGAGGAGTCAACTGAGTTATTTGAACACATCCTCAGTCACTTGCTCCTTGATGATGCACAGGCATTACTTGATTCAGATGTTGGTTCTGACCCTGAGTTTGAGGAAGGTAGGAACATGAGCCTACAGAGAGGGGAGAACACTGATATACAAGAAATTGGCAGTCATGTTCCCTCAGCTGCAGCGTATTTCCAAGTTGGCTCCAATGATGATGAGGATGGAGGGGATGATGATGATGATGAGGTCACCGACATGACTTGGCTGCTAGATAGAGCAGGGGAGGAAAGTGAGATTAAGGTACAACCCCAATGAGGCAGGATGTCCTTCAGAGGCAGCCATCATGGAAGAATAGAGAGCAGCCACCCTATTCCATCTGATTGTGGAGCTGTTATTTCCCATCCCGGCCCACTTCTCACAGCTCAGCTGTGTGGGTTTTTTTTAGCACATGTGCAGCCGATCGCACTGTTGCAATTTGCAAACTTTGCATCAAGCAGATCAAGCGTGGCAAAAAAACCCCTCCATTTGGTTACCACATGCTTGAGAAAGCATTTAACCTCTCACCGCTCATGCCCATGGCAAAAGCACCTGAAATCCACACAAAAGGGTCACAATTTTTCTCCTCCTCATCTTTCAGGTCTACCCCCACTATATCTCAGCAGCCTCCACTGACAGGGATGATTGTATAGTGAAGGGTGCCATAGCTCCTTGCAGCAGGTCTTCCAGCAGCACACCACAAGCTGTAGAGTATACCAGGCAAATTTCTGTGCCCAAACTGCTGCAACGAAAAAAAAAATACAGTCCCTGCCACCCACATGCCCAGCGTCTAACTTCCTACTTCTGAAAATTGCTGGCTGTACAACTCCTGCCTTTCCTTCTAGTGGATTCTGCCCCCTTCCGTGAATTTGCAGAATGTGCTGTACCACAATGGCAGGTTCCCAGTCGCTATTTCTTTTCATGTAAGGCCATTCCAGCTCTGTACCATCACGTGGAAGGCAATGTTGTGGCATCGATGGGCAAGGCAGTCAACAGCTTGTTTTGCCACCACGTCTCCATACAGCTGGTGGTGATGATGTGAGAGATGTCAGCTCCACCACCTCCTCCTCCTCTATGCCCTCCTCGGCTGATTTGTCCTATGAACCACCAGTACCCCCTAAGCATTCAAGGGGCTATTCAATGAGTCATGCTAAAAGATGCCATGCAGTGCTTCAGCTGGTCTGTCTAGGGGACAGGAGCCAAACCTGAGCAGTTTCTTTCAGCTCTGCAGGGGAAGGCCCAGAGGTGGTTCACGCCACACCAGCTTGAGCCAGGAATGGTGGTGTGCGATAATGGCACTAACCTCCTGTCCGCCCTTCGACAGGGAAAGTTGACACATGTGCCATGCTTGCATATGTCCTCAATTTGGTGGTGCATCATTTCTTAAACAGGCACCCGAGATCTTCTAAAGCAGGCCAGAAGAGTCTATAGCCATTTCAGGCGATCATACACAGCCAGTATTTGGTTAGCGGGAATTCAGTGGGAATTCCACCTGCCCATACACCACCTGATTTGTGACATGCCCACAAGGTGGAACTCAACTTTGGCAATGCTGCAGTGGCTGCACATGCAGCAGAGAGCCGTCAACAAGTACCTATGTGAATATGGCACAACGACAGGCTCAGGGCAGCTCTGCTTTTTTTCCCCACGCAATGGCTGCTGATAAAGATGCATGCACAGTACTGCCACCATTTGAGGAGGCCACAAGAATGATGAGCCGTAACAATGCATGGATCAGTGACACAATCTTTGTTGTGTTCCTGCTGGAGCAGACTCTGCGCACTCGAGGCAGAGCAGCGGGAGGAAGAGGAGGACTTCCTTTCCTCTCAAGGCCCGCTTTATGCAGACACCATTCTTGCGTGGCCACAGGACACACAAGAGGAGAGGGAGGAGGAGGATTTTTGAAGCCATTGAAGCAGAGGAAGACATAGATCAGACTTTAAGAGATGTTTTTCTATCCCCAGAACCCTTAGGAGTAGTGCGTGGTTGGGAGGAGGCAGTTCCAGATACTGTAATCCTCAGTGACCTGGAGGACTCTGCATCTCTTGCGGTGCATTGCCTCCCTTATGCTTCAAAGCCTGCAAAAGGACCCGAGAATTTGCGGCATCAAGGAGAAGGATCATTATTGGTTGGTAACCCTCCTTGACCACCGTTTCAAAGGGAAAGTCTCAGAACTCATCCCATCCCAACAGAAGGAGGGATATCTTAAAGAGGAGTTTATGTAAGGCCTTTCCAGACTCTGATAGGTTACAGTCTCATGGAGAAGCTAGTTTTGAGGCTTCTGTTGGTCAAAGAAGGAGTGGTGGAGAAGGAGGCCACCTCAGCGATGCCTTTCAAAATTTTTTTAGTCCTCGGTATTCAGGGCTGTCAGCTTCCATATCCCATCGGCAACGTCTCCATCATATGGTGGGAGATCTTCTAGGGGCAAAAAACCGACATGGAGATTTTTCCAGTTGAAGATCCACTAAGTTACTGAGTCATGAGAATACACCACTGGCCAGAACTTGCCCAGTATGCAATTGAGCTGCTGGACTGTCCTGCATCCAGCGTGCTTTCCAAATGGGCATTCAGTGCTGCCGGAGGTTTTGTGACAGGTAAAAGAGCACAGACTTGGTTGACCGGATGACATTTATCAAAATGAATCATTCCTGGATTAGGAGCAGCTGTCAAGCCCCTGATGCCAATTGCCAATATCACTGATTAAGTGTTTTTGGGATGTGGAAGCTGTGCAAGGCTGCCTAGTTTTGTGGATGTTGATTTTATCAGGAAGAATTTTTTTGGTATAGGTTTCATGGGCACCATTACCACCCAAGGACCAAGTTTTCCACACCTGTTTCATAGGTGCATATATTTTCAATTTGTTTACAGAAAGGCCAATTCTTGCTTTCATCAAGAGTACCTCTATAGGGTCACAGTGTGAAGGCACCACCAACACCCCACATGTTACTTCTATCCAAAGTCTACGAAACAGACACCAGAATTTATCCAAAAAATCTGTAGTCTTATTTCAAGTGCACTAAATTGTGGCCACATCATACATAGAAACAGAAAAGTGACGGCAGAAAAAGACTTAGTAGTCCATCGAGTCTGCCCCTTACATACAGACTGGCTCCCCAAGCCATTGCTTACAAAATAATGAAAGCTTGCAGGGAAAAAAAAATATTTTTTTCTTGATAAATGCCATTTTTGCTGCAGCAGGTTTTATATATGATACAGATGTGCCACTTTACAGGCAGACTAAGGGGACCCCCCCCCAGGCACTATATTTAACCACTTCAGAGCGGGAAGGATTTACCCCCTTCCTGACCAGAGCACTTTTTGCGATACGGCACTGCGTCGGTTTAACTGACAATTGCGCTGTCGTGTGACGCTGTACCAAAAAACAAATTATTTTTTTCCCTACAAATAGAGCTTTGTTTTGGTGGTATTTGATCCCCTCTGCGGTTTTTATTTTTTGCGCTATAAACAAACAAATAGCGACAATTTTGAAAAAAATATTATTTTTTTTACTTTTTGCTATAATAAATATCCAAAAAAAAAAATATAAAAAAACAAATGTATTCCTCAGTTTAGGCCAATATGTATTCTTCTACATATTTTTGGTAAAAAAAAAATTGCAATAGGCGTATATTGATTGGTTTGCGCAAAAGTTAACTTTACAAACTATGGGAATATACAGTGCCTTGCAAAAGTATTCGGCCCCCTTGAACTTTGCGACCTTTTGCCACATTTCAGGCTTCAAACATAAAGATATAAAACTGTATTTTTTTGTGAAGAATCAACAAGTGGGACACAATCATGAAGTAGAACGAAATGTATTGGATATTTCAAACTTTTTTAACAAATAAAAAACTGAAAAATTGGGCGTGCAAAATTATTCAGCCGCCTTAAGTTAATACTTTGTAGCGCCACCTTTTGCTGCGATTACAGCTGTAAGTCGCTTGGGGTATGTCTCTATCAGTTTTGCACATCGAGAGACTGAAATTTTTGCCCATTCCTCCTTGCAAAACAGCTCGAGCTCAGTGAGGTTGGATGGAGAGCGTTTGTGAACAGCAGTTTTCAGTTCTTTCCACAGATTCTCGATTGGATTCAGGTCTGGACTTTGACTTGGCCATTCTAACACCTGGATATGTTTATTTGTGAACCATTCCATTGTAGATTTTGCTTTATGTTTTGGATCATTGTCTTGTTGGAAGACAAATCTTGAGGTCTTTTGCAGACTCCATCAGGTTTCCTTCCAGAATGGTCCTGTATTTGGCTCCATCCATCTTCCCATCAATTTTAACCATCTTCCCTGTCCCTGCTGAAGAAAAGCAGGCCCAAACCATGATGCTGCCACCACCATGTTTGACAGTGGGGATGGTGTGTTCAGGGTGATGAGCTGTGTTGCTTTTACGCCAAACATAACGTTTTGCATTGTTGCCAAAAAGTTCGATTTTGGTTTCATCTGAGTAGAGCACCTTCTTCCACATGTTTGGTGTGTCTCCCAGGTGGCTTTTGGCAAACTTTAAATGACACTTTTTATGGATATCTTTAAGAAATGGCTTTCTTCTTGCCACTCTTCCATAAAGGCCAGATTTGTGCAGTATACGACTGATTGTTGTCCTATGGACAGAGTCTCCCACCTCAGCTGTAGATCTCTGCAGTTCATCCAGAGTGATCATGGGCCTCTTGGCTGCATTTCTGATCAGTCTTCTCCTTGTATGAGCTGAAAGTTTAGAGGGATGGCCAGGTCTTGGTAGATTTCCATTTCAATATTATTGCTTGCACAGTGCTCCTTGGGATGTTTAAAGCTTGGGAAACCTTTTTGTATCCAAATCCGGCTTTAAACTTCTCCACAACAGTATCTCGGACCTGCCTGGTGTGTTCCTTGTTCTTCATGATGCTCTCTGCACTTTAAACGGACCTCTGAGACTATCACAGTGCAGGTGCATTTATACGGAGACTTGATTACACACAGGTGGATTCTATTTATCATCATTAGTCATTGAGGTCAACATTGGATCATTCAGAGATCCTCACTGAACATCTGGAGAGAGTTTGCTGCACTGAAAGTAAAGGGGCTGAATAATTTTGCACGCCAATTTTTCAGTTTTTTATTTGTTAAAAAAGTTTGAAATATCCAATAAATTTCGTTCCACTTCATGATTGTGTCCTATGTGTTGTTGATTCTTCACAAAAAATTTGTTTTATATCTTTATGTTTGAAGCCTGAAATGTGGCAAAAGGTCGCAAAGTTCAAGGGGGCTGAATACTTTCGCAAGGCACTGTATTTCTGGCATTTTTATTTATTTTGTTTTTACTAGTAATGATGGTGATCTGTGATTTTTAGCGGGACTGAGATATTGAGACGGACAGATTGGACACTTTTTTGGGACCAATATCATTTATACAGTGATCAGAGCTAAAAATAGCCACTGATAAATGTCACTGGCAGTGAAGGGGTTAACACTAGGGTGATCAAGGTGTTAAATGTTTCCTAGGGCGGTGTTTCTAATTGGGGGGGAGTGTAGTGACTGGGGTTGGACAGAGATCGCTGTTCCGGATTACTTGGAGCAACAGATCCCTCTCCACCTCCCTGTCAGAACGGAGATCTGTTTGTTTACATGAACAGATCTCCGCCCTGGTTCTGTGAGCAGCAATCGCGGGTGGTCGGCAGACATCGCGCCCGCCGGCCACACGCATCGGCTCCAGGGTCCCCTTCAGTCTCTTCAAGTGCCGCTGAACAGCTACAGTGATTTGCGCAATAGAGCCAACCTGCCGCCGTCAAACGACTGGTTGGCAAATGGTTAAAGGAATGTTTCATTTTTAACTTTAACCATCATTAAATCACTGCTCCTTTAAAAATATTCTTTTTTACAAACTTTTTTTACATCGATACATGTCCCCCAGGGCAGTACCTGGACCTCCATACCCTTCGTATGCCCAATAACCTGCACATAAGCCTTCAAAATGGACACTTTTGATTTTTCAAGTTCGGGTTCCATAGACTTTAACAGGGTTTTTTGTTCGGCCCAAACCTTTCCAATGTTTGGAAGTTAAGGTGCAAACCAAACAGGGGGTCGTTTGGCTCATCTTTAGTAGTGAGATTTCAAAGCCACACCAGTGTAAACTGGGGATTAAAGTGGTTCTAAAGGCAGAAGTTTTTTTTTATCTTAATGCATTCTATGCATTAAGGTGAAAACCCTTCTGTGCTGCAGTTGCCCCCCCAGACTTTTACTTATCTGAGCCCATCCGATCCAGCGATGTGCACGAGCGCAGCGGCTCCCGCTGCTGTCTCTGTCCTCATTGTATAGATTGATAGCAGCGGAAGCGATTGGCTCCTGCTGCTGTCAATCAAATCCAGTGACACAGGAGCGGGGGTGGGCCAAGTCCCACTGTCTGTGTCAATGGACGCAGCAGCAGGTCTCGGGAGCGAGCACGCTCGGGTGCCCCCAGGGAAAGTGGCTTTCTGTGCGGAACCCAATGAGGAGGGGCCTGGAGCACCAGCGGGGGATCTCAGATGAGGAGGATTGGGGCTGCTCTGTGCAAAACCATTGCACAGAGCAGGTAAGTATAGGCATGTTTGCCATTTGAAAAAAAAACAAAAACCTGAAGCTTTACAACCACTTTAAGATAAAAACATTCTGTGTGCAGCAGTCCCCCTAATACAGTGGTTCTCAACTCCTGTCCTCAGGACCCACTAAAAGGCCAGGTTTGCAGGATAACTGAAATGCATCACAGGTGATATAATTTGCTGTTCAGTGATTGCAGTATTCTAGTCTGCATCTCCCCAAGGTAATACTTAAAATCTGGCCTGTTGGTGGGTCCCGAGGACCGGAGTTGAGAACCACTGCCCTAATACTTACCGGAGCCCCAGCTGGATCCAGCGATGTTGCACAATGTTGTCTGGGACTCTCCCTCCTCATTGGCTGAGTCAATCAAAGTCAGTGAGCCAATGAGGAGAGAGAGGGGACACACCGAGCAGCACCTAGGCTCGGTCGCACCCCACAGCATTCAGCAGGAGGGAAGAGCCAGGAGTGCCGGTAAGGGACCCCACAAGAGGAGAATTGGGGCTGCTCTGTGCAAAACCACTGCACAGAACAGGTAAGTTTGATGTTTGTTATTTTTAAACAAAAAAAACAAAAACAAGACTTTACTATCACTTTAACAAAAGAAAGTAAGTTTTTTTATACAGTTTATTTTTCAAACATTTTATTGAGAAAAAGAATGATTATACATAGTTAGGGAGCAATAAAGAAAATTCCCAACTGCAGGGAAAATAAGACAGGATATATCATAGAACATTTCGGTGACAGGGACGCAGCCCTCATTAGGATAAGGTTTGCGAGGGGATACATGCAAGAGGATCATGCAACGTCTTGAGTCTCACAGATGCAAAAGGCTATAGGTAGAGAGGTCAGTGAGATACACTGTATGGTGACGTTTAGATTATCAGGACTCCTATATCAGGTGCAGATCCTATATCTGGCACCTCCTGAAAAACAAGCACAGTTGCAGCGAGGTGGTACAGGTTTTTAGGGATTAAATCCGATGGTGAGGAGGCAATATAATGCTTCCTTGCCACCTGTCAAACACCCTCTGAAAAGTGATCCACTGTGGTTCACTCTCCAGAGGGCAACACTACTGTACCCTAATCTACAGCAATGCCCCCTCACAGGGCCAATCAATGCAGCCTCATCAGCACAGCCTCACCAATGCCCATCAATGCAGCCTCACCAGTGCCCATCAATGCAGCCTGATCAGTGTCCATCAATGCAGCCTGACCAGTGCCCATCAGCTCAGCCTCACCAATGCCCATCAATGCAGCCTCACCAGTGCCCATCATTGCAGCTTCATCAGTGCCCATTGCAGCCTTATCAGTGCCCATCAAATGCAGCCTCATCAGTGCCCATCAATGCAGCTTCACCAGTGCCCATCAATACAGCCTTATCAGTGCCCATCAAATGCAGCCTCACCAGTGCCTATCAAATGCAGCCTCACCGGTGCCCATTAATGCAGCCTCATCATTGCAGCCTGATCAGTGCGTATCAATGCAGCCTGGTCAGTGCCCATCAATGCAGCCTCACCAGTGCTCATTTATGCAGCCTGATCAGTGACCATCAATGCGGCCTCACCAGTGCTCATCTATGCAGCCTGATCAGTGCCCATCAATGCAACCTCACCAGTGCCCATCAATCCAGCCTCACCAGTGCCCACCAATGCAGCCTCAACAATGCAGCCTCGCTAGTGCCCATCAATGCAGCCTGATCAGTGCCCATCAATCCAGTCTCACCAGTGCCTGTTAATGCAGCCTGATCAGTGCCCATCTATGCAGCTTTCACTAGTGCCCATTAATGCAGCCTGGCCAGTGCCCATCAGCTGAGCCTTGCCAGTGCCCATCAATGGGGGGAAGCAGGGGGGGGCCTTCAGATGTGTCACTGGGCACCACCAGCTGGGCAACTAGGGCTGCAGGAAACTGGGAAGGAGGGGGCGAGGTAAAGCGGGTGGAGGCTCACAATCCTGTCTACTAATGATCTAATCTCCCTGTGCAGCTGTTTAGAGAAAAAAAAAAAGTTTCCCGGTCTCCTGTGTTCAGTGCTAGCCGGGTGACAGAAAACTGACTATTTCTTCATTTTCGGCTTTCCACGGATTAATCCTCTGCATCGCGCTACACAGTTGAAGGACGGTTATATCATTACACTGGAGCCGGCCACGAGCGATGCGGCTGATTAATCCGCGAAAATGAAGAAATATTCAGTTTTCTGTCACCCGGCCAGCACTGAACACAGGAGACCGGGAAAAGTTTTTTTTTTCCTAAACAGTTGCGCAGAGGGATTAGATCATTAGTGGACAGGATTGTAAGTCTCCACCTGCTTTACCTTGCCCCCCCCCCCCCCGATAAGCCATTGACAGTCCTGCAGGACACGGCTGCCAATGGGAACGGAGTTGCTGCCATGGAAAAAGTGCAGGAACTCCATTCCCATGCGTTCCCGCAGCACTCGAGCCCTGATCCTATTGCTAGATAAGTATGTACTGTAGGCAGGAACGCAGTATAACCTATTACAAAATAAAGCTAATTAAAGAGGGAGCAAACCTAGTGTGAAGTGAAAGCGGAGGTACTAGAGTCTCCGTTGATATAACTGGAGAAACTAGGGGAATATCTCCGTCTTAAGGTTGGACCATGGGTCTCGTAAATTTGTCACGGATGATGTCCTGTCAAACACAATCTTACTAGTGTCCTAACACTAGAGAGATAGGATTTTCAGCAATATTGCCATCTGCCCTGCTGAACCCGTCCTATGTCCCGCTGACCCCATTCTCTGCCCCATTGACCACATATGTGGTACTTGGATGAATCATGTCTCAGGGCCTGATGAGGAAGCCGTAACTGTTCACTGTGAATGGCTGCAGCTTTCTCATCAGACTCTGAGACAACAAGAACGGTATACCGTGGCTGGGGTGCAGGGACGGCCCATCCATTAAGGGCGCACGGGCGCTGACCCCCCCGTCCATTGCCTCCCCCCTTGTCCATGCATCTGGCCCCTTTCAGGACGCCGGTGCATGAATTCCATAGGGGAGGGGATGTTTTTTATTGAAGCACCGATTAGAGTCAGAAGCTCTAAGAGCCGGTGCGATCCGACTTCAGGGGCAACTTGAAGCCGCCCTGCACAGCACAACTTGCAAGTGACTTCTGTAATAGAAGTCAATACAAGTCTCCCCCCAAAGTAGTACAGGAACCTTTTTCTAAGTCGGAGCGACTTTAGTCTCTCCTTAGAACGGTTCCATTGTACTGCACTTGAGTCGCCTGACAAGCTGCCCCTGTGTTAACCGGTTCTAATAAGCTTCAATATAGGATGGGCTTGGGGAGCAGAGAGTGCGCTCTCACACCACACAGGTGTGTTACAACAGCGAATGAATATTCGCTGTTGTAATTCGCTGTTGTAACACTGATCCTCCTCCCCGCCAATCAGGAAGTGGGTTTTGACACCCGTCACCCGATTGGCTGAAAGGACAGGTGATCCTATTGGACGCTTAGGAGGAGGAGGGAAGGAGCTGGAAGCCACCATGGAGTGTTGCACAACGCTTCCAGGCAGCCACCTGGAGTGTTCTAAGGAGCCCTGACCAATCCCCAATCTGGACTGGCAGGGGGCAGGCCTCCTTAAATACCCAGAATCAGCCCAGTCAGGGAGCAGAGTGTCGGGTGGAAGAGTGGAGATGTAGCAGAGGTTGCGGAGGCCTCTCCTGGGAAACCCCCAGTCTGGGGGGGGTGACCTTGAAGCCTGGGAGCTCGGGTACAGCCAGGAGGAGAGAGAGAGATCTTGGAGCAGCACAAGGGAGCAGGAGAGCAACAGAGAGGCTACAGGAAATGACTCTTTAAAGGATCCACCGGTGTCGGTGAGTGACAAACCCTGGGAACATGAGTAGAGGACTGGGGCAGGCTGGGAGGATACAGTGGACAACCTGTGGACGTCAGAGGAGCCAGTCAGGGAGGTGGTGTCACTGGGCAGTGGAGCAGGCCGGAGCAACCAGGAGGGCTGAGGTGGCATGGAAAAGGATGGGCTGGGAGCAGTAGTCCATCGAACTCTAGCTAGCACCAACGTACTCAGCTACACTTTGTGGGCCTTGCCTGTAATAGGCGGTCCGGAGGTGCTGCCAGCAAAAACGCAGGCCTCACCATGTGCTAGAACGGTCCCATTTGCACAGCATTGAGGCGAATTGTCAGGCGACTCAAGTCGCCTGACAATTCGCCTAGATGTGAACGGGGCGCGAAGTCGCGCCGCTCCGCCCCGCTGCAGTGTGTGCAGATGTATTTTTGACACATTTTCTATTCATTTCAATGGGGATTTGAAAACAGAAATGCAGCATGCAGGACTTGCACCGCACCTGCAGCGGAGTGGTGTGAACAGTCCCATAGGATTTAATGGGATTGTGTTTTTTCTGAGTTTTTGGAAAAAACTAAAAACCCCAGAAATGAATTCTCATCATCTGTAAAAACTGCAACTTTTGAGCAAACCAATCAATAAACACTGATTGCGATTTCTTTTACTAAAAATATGAGGAAGAATATCAATCGGCCAAAACCGATGGAATTTTGGATTTGTATCTTAGCAAAAAGTAAGAAATTTGTTTTTTTTTTTGAAAAATTGTCGCTCTTCTTTTTTTTATAGCAGCGATCAGAAATAACGCAGAGGTGATCAAATCCCACCAAAAGAAAGCTCTATTTGTGGGAAAAGAAATGTTGCAAATTGTTTGGGTACAACGTTGCACAACCGCGCAATTGTCATTTAAAGCGACGCAGTGCCGAATCGCAAAAGGTGCACTGGTCCTAAAGTGGGAAATCCTTTTGGGGCTGAAGTGGTTAAGGGGGGTAAATCTTCCAGAGCTGAAGTGGTTAACATGCGTTGTGTAACTTGTTCATTTAATACAGGAACGTCAACAAAACCCTCCGTAGTAATTATGAGGCAGCGTCAGGATATTTGTCCTCCACATAACATGCCGTAAAAGTCATGATTGGATGCAATGTTCAGACTTGGTACGCTGATCATTTATTATTGATGACGCCTTGACTACTTGTATGGAAGACATATACTGTATACACTCATATTATGTAATGGTGAGCTTCATTACACATATATGTATTATAGTGTACGATATGTATAACAGTCCTAATGTACAACATGTATATATATGTATTGTACAAATATAAAGAACCCCAGTGTGCCACACATACAATTACAGAGACATTAACACATCACCATAAAACTACATCTAAATGTCTATTAAATTGCCCATAGCAACCTTACACATCCCATAGCAACCAGGCAGATTCCATAGCAACAACAGAAAAAAAATGTCTGCGTAGTACACACCAGACTGAATGTACAGATCATGTATATATAGATATATAACGTATATATCTATATATATATTATAGAGTATAACATAGCCACAGTATATATATATATATATATATATATATATATATATATATATATATCGTGTGCAGAATTATTAGGCAAATGAGTATTTTGACCACATCATCCTCTTTATGCATGTTGTCTTACTCCAAGCTGTATAGGCTCGAAAGCCTACTACCAATTAAGCATATTAGATGATGTGCATCTCAGTAATGAGAAGGGGTGTGGTTTAATGACATCAACACCCTATATCAGGTGTGCATAATTATTAGGCAACTTCCTTTCCTTTGGCAAAATGGGTCAAAAGAAGGACTTGACAAGCTCCGAAAAGTCAAAAATAGTGAGAAATCTTGCAGAGGGATGCAGCACTCTTAAAATTGCCAAGCTTCTGAAGCGTGATCATCGAACAATCAAGCGTTTCATTCAAAATAGCCAACAGGGTCGCAAGAAGCGTGTGGAAAAACCAAGGCGCAAAATAACTGCCCGTGAACTGAGAAAAGTCA
>BLSH010546514.1:359761-371767 GCA_018402905.1 Glandirana rugosa
CTACTCCGTGGTTCACTCAAATTAATGGCGGAATTAGTCGGTATCTTGGACACATTAAGTATACCCAAGTCCAAATTTCCCTAATCCACCGTTGGGATCCGACGACCAAACAAAACAAAAAAACTCCCCCCCACCGTTTACTTACGGGTTGGTGGGGAGCTCGCCGTGGATGTGGGATGACAAACGGTCGAGCAACACACTAGAGTTGCCACCTCATCCCTTTAAACCCGAACACATATGAATTACACAGGTTCTGAGGCTGATTTAATGCAGATAAGGCACCAAGTGAGTTTAATTAGCCCCTTAATCAGCCACAGAACCTGTGTAATTCATATGTGTTCGGGTTTAAATGGATGAGGTAGCAACCCTACAACACACCTCATTCCAGCCATGATTGGGTAAGTGCCAGACCGACTGGCAAACAGTAGGGTGTAGGTGCCGCTCGAGGGGTGGTTGGGCATTCATTTGCCACCCCCCCTCAAAAAAACAAAACAAACCAGCAGCCTAGGGTTGCCACCTAATCCCTTTAAACCTGAACCCATATGAATTACACAGGTTCTATGGCTGATTAAGGCGGTAATTAAACTCACTTGGTGCCTCATCTGCATTAAATTGGCCTCAGAACCTGTGTAATTCATATGTGTTTGGGTTTAAAGGGATGAGGTGGCAACTTTAAAGGGATGAGGTGGTCAAATTTAGATGGCGGGAGGCTAGGGTTGCCACATCATCCCTTTAATCCAGGACACATGTGAATTACACAGGTTCTGGGGCTAACTTAATGCAGATAAGGCATCAAGTGAGTTTAATTACCACCTTAATCAGCCACAGAACCTGTGTAATTCATATGTGTCCTGGATTAAAGGGATGATATGGCAACCCTACGGGAGGCGCGCCGCCCAATTTTAGTCTTGCCTAGGGCAGTGCAAAACCAAAATATACCACTGAATAGGAGCCAATTAAAAGCGTGCAATAATTATTTTGATATGTATTAAATTATAGGAAATTCTGGTTGCAAAGCAACAACAAACAAAAGAAAACCCACCAAACTGAGCATCCAAAGGTGAGAAATACAGGTAGGAGCAGCAGCCAGCTATCAATCACTTTAATCTACCCTTCCCCTCACCGAATAATAGCCGGGCAACTAATAAGAGACTAGTGCAGTGAAAGCAACTTTATGTGAGTGATAGAGAGCATACATGAGCCCTGTGAGGTAACACACGGAGACGGCGGCGTGTGAAGGAGGAAGTGAGGAAGGCAGGCGGGCGGGCCCTAGAAGCGAACTATCCACATCGTGTCAGAGGCTCCTCGCTGCCTGAGTGTCCCTTTGTCCCTCCTCTCTTCTCACAGCCCCAATGACAGCGGGGACCCCCGGACCCATGCCATCCTGATCCCGGCCCCAGCATGCCGGACCCAGAGCCGGACAGAAGCAGGAAAGGCCAGGCGGAGGGTGACAAGACAGAGCATGGCACGGCTGGGGTCCTGGGTAAGGCTGGTGACAGCTTAGAATAAACACTAGAAATAAGGAGGGGAGGCGGGGGCACAGCACAGGGCTGGCAGTCATATAGGAGGCTGCTATGGGTGACACCATGTGTGTGTGGAGGATGCCTGCCTGGCTGTCTGCAGTCTTTGTGTGTACACCTTGTCATCAGCCAGATGGTGGCAGATGTCACACCTGGCATTGCAGAGCCTCCACCTACCTAGTGCTCTTACCTGGTGGCATGCTTTGTGCACTTTATAGTGGGGAGGGCAATGCGTGCTGCATCATGAGGATGACACCAGGAGGGGACATGCATGGCTCATGTAGGATGGCTACACTGGGCATTGCCTGCTGCTAGGGGCTGCACATCACTCTGTGTGCATTGGGGAAGGAGATCGCCGGTGCTGCAGTGGATGAGTGCATTGTGTTTAGGCTACAGGACTCCCCCTTCCCTCTGCATGGAGTGTGTATACTACTATCTGCCTGCCACCAAATAACCAGACTGCCGACATTCCACATGGATGTCATCCCTGCTCACTTCTGCATAGTACACTATTAACACTAGGCTTTTGTCTAATGACATGGCACTGCTATGCCCCATTTTGGTGGACTGATCTCCAGAATGGGAACCTTAATCTGACCACTGATTTATGACAGTCAGCCACTGCGTACACCCAGCCCTCATGCCCAGCCTGTGGACCTTGGGGCACCTATAGATATCTGTGTTTCAATATTGCCCTGTTATAGCAATGATTTCTTGCAGTCTCATGACATGTCCCCAGTCTCCAATAACTCCTATAGCGTGTTTACAGTCTGACAGTTTCCTGGTGCATGTCCTCAGTCTCTGCCCATCTCTTGTATCATGTCCTCAGTCTCTGACCATCTCTGGTATCATGTCCCCAGTCTCCAATAACTCCTATAGCATGTTTACAGTCTCTGACAGTTTCCTGGTGCATGTCCCCAGTCTCTGACCATCTCTGGTATCATGTCCCCAGTCTCTGACCATCTCTGGTATCATGTCCCCAGTCTCTGACCATCTCTGGTATCATGTCCCCAGTCTCTGACCATCTCTGGTATCATGTCCCCAGTTTCCGACCATCTCTGGTATCATGTCCCCAGTTTCCGACCATCTCTGGTATCATGTTTGCAGTCTCTGCCCATCTCTTGTATCACGTCCTCAGTCTCTGACCATCTCCTGTATCAGGTCCTCAGTCTCTGATCATCTCTTGTATTATGTCTGCAGTCTCTGACCATCTCTTGTATTATGTCCACAGTCTGGCCATACCTTTTATAATGTCTGCAGCCTCTGACCATCTCTTGGATCATGTCTGCAACCTCTGACCATGTCTTGTATCATGTCCTCAGTCTCTGATCATGTCTTGTATCATGTCCTCAGTCTCTGATCATGTCTTGTATCATGTCCTCAGTCTCTGATCATGTCTTGTATCATGTCCGCAGTCTCTGACCATGTCTTGTATCATGTCCCCAGCCTCTGACCATGTCTTGTATCATGTCCCCAGCCTCTGACCATGTCTTGTATCATGTCCCCAGCCTCTGACCATGTCTTGTATCATGTCCCCAGTCTCTGACCATGTCTTGTATCATGTCCCCAGTCTCTGACCATGTCTTGTATCATGTCCCCAGCCTCTGACCATGTCTTGTATCATGTCCCCAGTCTCTGACCATGTCTTGTATCATGTCCCCAGTCTCTGGCCATGTCTTGTATCATGTCCCCAGCCTCTGACCATGTCTTGTATCATGTCCCCAGTCTCTGACCATGTCTTGTATCATGTCCCCAGCCTCTGATCATCTTTTGTATCATGTCCCCAGTCTGTGACCATATCCTGTTGTGTCTGTGGTCTCTGACAGTGAATATTCTATACCCGTTACTAAAATTTTTGGTGGCACAGCTTCTATATTGCATGACTGCTGTAATTGGTTAAGGAAAGATTGGTTTAAGCTGAACTCTAGGAAATGGAAAAGCCCTTCCCTGGAGTGAAGCTCCCCCCGGGGTAATTGCTTATTTAGGTTTAGGGTGACATACAAAGTGCTTTTACTTACTCAATCCTCTGCTCACATAGGCTCCTTCTATGCTGTAAAACTGGTCCGTGCAGCTCCTTCTCTCCAATGCTCCAGTGTTGCAGGTCCTCCTGACATCATCAAGTATAATGCAGGGCCCATAGTCCTACATTGGACACAAGGATGCTGAGGGACAATACACTGCCAGTGCGTAGAAAAGGAGAGTGCCATCTGCCAGAGGATAAGGGAAATACAACTGTTTTTTTTTTTTCAGTACCTTGAACCTAAATGAGCATTCAACCCTTGCAGTGTGGGGGCAGAATGACTACAATGTAGGAATTTTCCAAAGAGAGACTTGAAAGTGCATTAACATACAATGTACAATCCAAGCCTTGAGATCTTTAATCCTTTGTTAGACAGTGTGCACATCTAAATTACAACTGATAATGAAGATCTGCCAGCACAGTACAGACAGGGGTAATTATGATAAACATTACTTACCAGCTCCCTCCATAACATTACATAAAAGGGGAAAGTTAGGTAGGATTTTTTCAGCAAGTACAAAACGGTAAGCTACATTTTTTTTTTCTTATTCTCTATGAATGAGCAGAAATATAAAGATGTTGTTATCCCAATTTGGCAGTGTAAACATTGAAAAGTTTGCTTCCCCTTGGAGAACTAGTAATATACTGTATGTACCATTTTTAAAGAAAACATGAATGGGCAGGTAAAACACATTGATTTTATTTCTTATGGGATTCATATTAAACTGTAGGTCATAACAGAATGGCACAATCCTAAAAGAAAACATGGCAACAAATAAACTAATGAAATGACCCCTGTTGAAAAGTCTGCATACCCTTCGTTCTTAATACTGTGTATCATCCCCTTTAGCATCAGTGGCAGAGTCTGAGGCCCCGAATTCTTGCAGGTGGTAAAGCTGCCCATTTGTCTTGGCAAAATGCCTCCAGGTCATGCAAAGTCTTTGATCGTCTTGCATGAACCGCACGTTTGAGACCTCCCAAAAGTGGCTCAATGATATTAAAGTCAGAAGACTGTGATGGCCACTCCAGAACCTTCACCTTTTTTGCTGTAACCATTGGAGGGTCAGCTTGGCCCTCCAATGAAAGTCCAAGAGTGTCCCATGTGCAGCTTTTATGTAGAAGAATGGAAATTGTCTGCCAGTCAGGGTGGATAAAAAAAAACGATAATTTTTTTTTAAAAATCAGATTTTTTTGATTTCAATCAATTTTTTTATTGAATTTATTTTAATAAAATGCTTTTGAAGTAAAAAATCTATCTAAAGATAGTTTTCTATTTAACCACTTCACCCCCGGAAGGATTTCCCATGTTGGGACCAGAGCAATTTTTGCGATTCGGCACTGCGTCCATTTAACTGACAATAGCGCGGTCGTGCGACGTTGTACACAAACAAAATTTGTGTTCTTTTTTCCCCACAAATAGAGCTTTCTTTTGGTGGTATTTGATCCCCTCTGCGTCATTTCTGATTGCCGCTATAAACAAAAAAAGAACAACAATTTTGTAAGAAAAACACACTTGAGGTGATTGTAGCCGTATTGGTGCAATTGTGTCAGAGAAAAATTAGTACTGTCTATGATACTTTTTTTATTTGCACTAACATACAATTTTTCAGGACAAGCTTTCGGGGTATCTCCCCTTCTTTAAGGTCCAAGCAGTACTGATTTTTCTCTGGCAAGAAAAACAATATTTCTTACTTTTTGCTAAAATATAAATCCAAAAAAAAAAATATATAAAAAAAACAAATGTATTCATCAGTTTTGGCTGATTTATATTCTTCCTCATATTTTTGGTAAAAAAAATTGCAATCAGCGTTTTATTGATTGGTTTGCACAAAAGTTGCCATGTTTACAATCAATGAGAATTCATTTCTGGCATATTTTACTTTTTTTTTTTTACTAGTAATGGCGGCGATCTGCGATTTTTATCGGGACTTTGATATTGGGGCGGACATATCGGACATTTTTGTCACTTTTTTGCAACCAATGAAAATTATACAGTGATCAGAAATTTAAATATCCACTGATTACTGTATAAATGTCATTGGCAGTGCAGGGGTTAACATGCAGGGGGAGATCTAGGGGTTAACTGTTTTCCCTAGGCGTGTTCTAACTGTGAGGGGGCTGGGCTACCAGGGGCATAAGAGATTTATCTGATCCCAGTGACAGGGATCAGTCGATCTTTTAAATGCCCACTGACAGAGCGGGAAACCGCCGTGTTTACATCGGCGGTTACCTGTTCTTTCTCTCTGCCAGGTCATCGCAGCTCGCTAGCGGACATCGCATACGCCCGAGCTGCGGGCACACTCCTGCAGAGAGTGCTAACACGAGCTGCGCAAGTGTGAGCCACTGTTTATAGCCATTTATATTCACAAGACACTGCCACAGTGCAGCAGTAAATATACGCTATGCGGTCAGGAACCGGTTAAGATACATTAATAATTTTGTTTATTCAGCATGAAATGGAGCTTAGTTATGTAGCATGAGGCTGTATATTCTGCAATATTTACATTTTCGGTAAACTCATTAAATAAATCCAAGCTCTGCAAGCGGAGATAACATGCATTGCATTGATGCATTCACACAATTTCACAGTAACCTTAAGATAAAACAAAGTTCAGGAATATTCCTTTATCCCATTGTTTTGCAAATCTATGTACACTACAAACTGTATGATTGCATCAGTTCTGATATCGCTGTATTAATAAACGGACAGCTTATTATTCTAAATAGGAAACCTTCATTTTGTTTGCAAATATTAAAGATTCTAACTAAGAATAAGTCCTTACATTTAAAGAGCACCCTGTCATTCAGATCCATCATGGCAGCGCCTGTTAGCGGGCATCCACTCACCTGCTGCCGCCACTTCCCTTACATTGTTGTGTCACTGCCGCATCACCAGCTGTCCCATTAAAGTGAATGGGACTGTCGGTGAGTCTGCAGGTCAAAGGAGGAGCCGCTGCGGGACAGAGATGACAGTTGCCCTTTAAAAATGATTTAAATCAAGCCTTTTTATTAGTGATTTAAATCATGACTTAAATTTACTTAATTTAAATCAAATCCACCCTGCTGCCAGCGTTTTCTGATAACATGTTGCTCTCGTCCTCCAATCAGTTTTTACAAGATTCCCCGTAAGAGCTCACACACCCCCAAAACACCAGTGAGACACCACCATGCTTCACAATGGGGGGGTGGTATTCTTGTTGCTGTTGACCTCTCTCCAAACATAGTGCTTTTGGCTGTGACCATAAAGTTCTATTTTGGTCTCATCACTCCAGATTACAGTGTGCCAGAAGTTGTGAGGCGTGTCAAGGTGTTGTTGGACATATAGCACCGGGGCTTTTTTATGGCATTGGCGCTGTAAAGGCAACACAACCATGCAGCACATTTTTGTCCAAGTATCGTCGTATTGTGCTCCTTGAAACAACCACACCATCTTTTTCCAGAGCATCCTAGGTTTCTCCTGAGGTTACCTGTGGGGTTTTTCTTTGTATCCTGAACAATTCTTCTGGCAGTTGTGGCTGCAATCTTTCTTGGTCTACCTGACCTTGGCTTGGTATCAAGAGATCCTTGAATTTTCCATTTCTTAATAAATGATTGAATAGTACTGACTGGCATATTCAAAGCTTTGGATATTTTTGTTTATCCTTTTCCATCTTTATAAAGTTCCATTACCTTGCTATGCAGGTCTATTGACCGTTCTTTTCTGCTCTCCGTGGCTCAGTATCTAGCCTGCTGAGTCCATTCACTTGAGAGCTAACAAACTCATTGACTATTTATACACAGACACGAATTGCAACTTAAAAAGCCACAAATGTGAGAAATGAACCTTTAAAGTGGTTGTCAACCTGTGACAACCACTTTAACCTATAGTTAAGCCTATAAGGCTTACCTGTAGGTACCCTGCATATCTCCTAAACCTGCACGGTTCAGGAGATATGCAGTGTTCTGCATGTGCCAACGTCATTTCGGCACATGCACAGTGAAGAAACGGCCTCTGTGCCATTTCTCCACTGACACTGTGCCGTGATTGGCGGCTCCGCGCCTGACGTCATGCGACTCCGGCCAGTCACAGAGCCGGAGTCACGGCCCCGGAAGGAAGAGGGGCTGAAGATGGACGCCACCAGCACAGGGGACAGTGCTGGACATCGCAGGCTTCGTTTGCAGGTAAGTGGAACCTAATGGGTTACTATGCGATGCATAGTAGCCCATTATGCCTCTAATTTACAGGTGTATGTAGAGGAAGTAAACCCCATCTGGGTTTACTTCCTCTTTAATTGCCATTATAACCTGTGTGTGTCACCTTCTGTGTCTGTACCAAGGCCAAACATTTCAGGGTATGTAAACTTTTGATCAGGGCCATTTGGGTGATTTCTGCTATCATTATGATTTAAAAAGGAGCCAAACAACTATGTGGTAATAAATGGCTTCATATGATCACTATTCTTAAATAAGACCATTTTTGGAATGATTGGTCATATTTTCAATATCCATGCCACAATTTAATTTTTTTTCCAGGGTATGCAAATTTGTGCGCACAATTGTACATTTCTTCAGTTACTTCCTGGTTTCCAGACCTAGGCAAATGATGTTATATATTCCAGAAGACTTTAGGAGGGCAGGAGGAGCTTTTTCAGCTAAGCACATGCTCCCCCCTGCATGCCTGAGCTAAGGACAGCTGGATTCCAGAAAGTAAATGCTACATGAATTATCTACCGTTTCAATTCATAAAGGATCTGTTGTGGGATTTTCTGGACAATTTTCTATTTGTATTCCATGGCATTAATTCTCAAAAAGAATGTGAAATGTGTCAGTGATCAAATCTTGTTTAAAGTAAAATGTAACTGGTAAATCTTGTCTGCTAATGCAATTTCTCTGTTATGTTGTATGCTGATTGGTGAACCTTGTTTGACTTTCATTGTTGGAATCTGTAATTGTATCCCTCTGCAGATAGGGGAACTTGTTTGGGTGAATACTTTGAAATTGCAGGGTGAACAGGACGAATCCTCTGAAAATCATAAATGTAAAAGTCAATCATTTTCAGAAAATTTCAAATGAAATTCGGCACTGCGTCGCTTTAACTGGCAATTGCATGGTCGTGCGACGTTGTACCCAAACAAAATTTGCATCCTTTTTTTCCCACAAATAGAGCTTTCTTTTGGTGGTATTTGATCGCCTCTGCATCATTTCTGATCACCGCTATAAACAAAAGAAGAGCGACAATTTTGAAAAAAAAAAACAGTTTTTCTTACTTTTTGCTAAAATACAAATCCAAAAAAAAAATATACTTGGCCGGTTTATATTCTTCCTCACATTTTTGGTAAAAAAAAAAAAAATCGCAATCGGCGTTTATTGATTGTTTTGCGCAAAAGTGGCCGTGTTTACGGATGATGAGAATTAATTTCTGTTTTTTTTTAGCGGTACTGCGATATTGGGGCAGACATGTCGGACCATTTTGACACTTTTTTGGGACCAATGACAATTATACAGCGATCAGAAATTTAAATGTCCACTGATTACTGTATAAATGCCATTGGCATTGAAGGGGTTAACCTGCAGGGGGAGATCTAGGGGTTAACTGTGTTCGCTGGGTGTGTTCTAACTGTGGGGGGGCTGAACTACCACGGGCATAAGAGATCTAACTGATCCCAGTGACAGGGATCAGTAGATCTCCTATGCCCCCACTAAAAGAGCAGGGAACCACCGTGTTTGCATCGGCGGTTCCCCATTCTTTAGCTGTGGCCGCTCATCGCGGCTCGCCGCAAACATGGGGTCCGCCCGAGCCACGGGCACACTCCTCAGGAGCACGGCGGGCGCGCACGCCCCCTAGCGGCCACCCGCAGATCGCCGCTTATTTACAGCGATTTGCAGGAAGCGTCCACACCGCCACAGTAAATATACTGCGCACGGTGGGGAACTAGTTGAATTTAGTAAATGCGCTACTTTTTTCCCTTGCAGTTGCAATTCCAGCCCATTCAAATGGATGGGCTGCAAAATTGCACCACACGGGAAGATGCAGGAATCACACAGGAACGCCCGCCATTAAACTATATTCATTGCAGAATGAATGTACTAGTGGGGAAAAATACCACATTATGGCCACCAGATGGTGCAGAATATCATGGGAAATAAGTGTGCTCATCAGCTCCATCTAGTGGCTATAATGTACGATTTTGGCCATTTGCACAGAACAAATTTATATGCAGTTTGGATGGACGAACAGCTATGCAAATCTTTTATAAACATACCTTTTTTCTTTTAATGGGCAAATACCTGAAATGTTTGTTTTTTTAAATCTTGTTGGAGTTCAGCTATAATGGAGTTTTAAACTTCTTTCACAAAAAAAAAGATACAGGTATTTTGGGTGGCCATTTGCATCAGGAGAAACTGATTAAGAGCCATTGACCTTTGAGCAAACAAAAAGAAACTAACGCAGAGCATACATGCAGCCAGTTTAGCAGAGACCGGCCTAATTTCGATCCATGTATGGGCAGGGAGCTTGTACACAAGTCAGTCTATCAATCCACTGTATAACCAGCTTGTCAGGTTTTTCCCGAACAACTGCTGGCAGCTATAGCCGGCAACACTGATCATTGTATTTTGACGCCAGGAAAGTCTGCCCACTCTCAGAATATAATACACCACAGCGGGGAGGATTCTCCCATCCAGCTCTATAATGTATGGGCTGTCTAGGTGCCACACATTTCCTCCATACGATATCCAGGGACAATAGAATTACCCAGTGTTCCACAGCACACACCTTACAGGTTAAGGGCCTTCACAGAGCCTGGGCCCACAGTAAATGGACAAATGGCACTGTTGCACAATCAGATGTAAAGTAAAACCAGCACTACTAAGGGGAATTATAAACCTCATCAGATATATTGACAACATCATATCCAGCTGTTGCCTCATAAATGCAGAGTACCAAATGTAAATTGAAATAGAAGACTGCAGGGAAAGAAAATAAACTGCCTCTGCTACTAAAACAGACACAATATTGGCACCGATGCCTGAAGCAGAATGGGAAAGAAATGGAGCCTCCATATAATACATGGAAGCCAGAAGCTTTCCTAGTGCAATGGAATATCTTTGGCATAGCCGAGATCCCAGTGGCACAGTGAAATAATAGATAAGCTATAAGCAACCTAATTGGTAACCAACCCTATGAAATCAGCAAACGTATCTCCAAGGAATGGTGGGCACTGGTATTGTCCCCTTAAAAGCTAAGTTCCCCTTTGTTCACTTTTTTTCTTCTAAATTCCAGCTCCCCTATGTACCAATATAGCATTAATGCACTTATTTTGCAAAAATAAAACAGCTTTCCATTAATTCTACCCAGGTTTACCTCACTCTCTTCATAGCCGTTTAAACACACTGCTCGATTACTTCTGCCTTACTTCCTGGGAAGACTTTAGGTCATGACACAGGAAGGAGTTGACCAGCTA
Source organism: Glandirana rugosa (assembly GCA_018402905.1). Lineage (NCBI taxonomy): Eukaryota > Metazoa > Chordata > Amphibia > Anura > Ranidae > Glandirana > Glandirana rugosa. The sequence continues at coordinate 370,744 of BLSH010546514.1, forward strand.
ATCTCATTAGCACACACCCTGCATCATCTACCATCAGCTGGTCAACTCCTTCCTGTGTCATGACCTAAAGTCTGAACGTAGTGAGATCCTGAGATTATGATTTTCCCTATAATTCCACCTAAATAAAGTAAATCTAATGTAGCATTTCATACAGAGGGACTTCTCATCTGATATTGAATTTTTGCACATTTGTAGCTATGCAATTATCAAAGCTCATGCTCCCTGCTGATTGGAAATCTGTTCAGCAAGGAGCTTTCTGGAATACTGCAGAAAGATCACTGCTTCTTCACAAAGAGCAAGGGTCCTACTTTGCAGCATGCTGGCAGTAGAAAAGGCTTTTCTTCTGAGGCTGTGGCTGCTTTCTAAAGAAAACCAACTTTAAGGCCTCATACACACGGGCGTATCTAAAAAAATAAACAAAACGTCGGGTCCGACGTCAAGGAAAAAAAGTCGACGTTTTTCGGCGTTATGCATTGGCGTTTTTGAGCGTTAGTGAGCGTCGGCGTCAATAGGCGTTTTTTTAAAAAAATCATCCCTCTGCTATTTTTCAACCTAAAAACGTCGGCGTCAAAAAACGCCGGAAAATGCCGGTACAATATTAGGTGGCGTTTGGTGGCGTTAGTTGGCGTTTGTTGGCATATTGTGGCGTCGGCGTCAAAAAACGTCAAAACGTTACAGCCTCAGAACGCGATGGCCATGGGTTCTACTTTCTGCTCACTAACGCCGACGCCACCTACAGCTCAGAAACGCCAACGTTTTTATGGGGCCATTGACTAACATTGAGAGCTGCAAAAAACGCCAGAAAACGCCGGCGTCAAAAAACGTCCGTGTGTATGAGGCCTTAGACTCTGCTCACCTTTATATTTTGATGCACTTTTGTATGTATTTGTATTTAGCTGATTTAAACTTTTAAACTTATTGTTCAATTTGACTTTAAAGCGGAGTTCCACCCAAAAGTGGAACTTCCACTGTAAGTGTTGGTGACCCCCTGACATGCCACAAATGGCGTGGGGGCTGGGGAGCG
>BLSH010546514.1:383542-399507 GCA_018402905.1 Glandirana rugosa
TTTTTTTTTTTTTTTTTTTTTTAACAGCTGAGGGAACATAACAACCCCCCCCCCCAAAAAAAATTGCTTTGAGTTGGATTTTTAAAGAGGACCTTGCATGCAAAAATGACATTGCAACCTTATAATTACAAAAGTACATCATGTGCAGTACATTGATCCATTTTGTCCACTCAGCTTTTTAAAATGAACAAGGGAATAATCAATCCTATTTACATTTTTAAAAAAATATAAAGTCAGGATTAAAACTTGGCTCTTGTAGGGTACACGGTAAAAGATGAGCTTGTGTATAAACAGTGCTGGTGGCATACATATTCAGTATCCTGGATCACTAGTGTGGGTACTAGCGTGGCACCCAAAGGACTGTATTGCTTGAAAACGTCTAGAGACAGAGTGTTATCAGAAACTCCCTTCTCCCAAATTGATATGGGAAAATGAAACGCACATGATTGATTGCTAGGAGTAAAACAGTGTAGACTGCTTTGAGCTAAAGGCAGAAGTTCTTGGTGTATGGACAGCCATCTGCTGCTTTTTAGCACTATTTGTGATATGTTGGTTATATTTAAAGGGTATCTCCACTTTTGTGGGGGGAAAAAATAGCAAATAGAGAAAAAATAAAATGGCGCATATAATTGCGACGCTAATCATATTGTAATTGAATGTTATTAAAAATTTCCTTTCCTTTTCAATCTGCAGCCGATGTAATTTTATGAGAATGCAATGCATTATGACTACCTGGAGTTGTTCTGTACACAGAATGTGTACTGACCACTCCCCAGAAACATAATTTCCTGCTTGTGTGATTGGCTCACCAGCTTTCCCAGAAGTCTGCTTAAGATAGAAGTCATATTTCAGGCATCCCCTGCAACAAAAATGTCATTTTTGGAGAGATACATTCAATAGGAACACATCTACAGGGATGCGGGCCTACCAGCTTTCATCATTAGCGCCCATCAGGTGCACATCTGACTAGAGGTAGACCGACATATCAGGCCGATCTTTTTGTTTTTGGCATTTTTTAATTAATCCGCATCGGCTGATTGTGCTGCAAATTAGGCCGATTCATTTATGCACTAGGCCGGTTCACACAGGGGCAGTCTGACTTGCGGGGCGACTCAGCGCGACCCCACACAGCTTGACTTGCAAACGACTTCTGTAATAGAAGTCAATGCAAGTCGCCAGAAGTTGCCCCCAAAGCAGTACAGGAACCTTTTTCTAAGTTGTTGCTCCTATTAGAACAGAAAGATAAAAATCCGGAAAGCCTGCCAAGTCTGAGAACATCGCTGATAAAAGAAGCAAAGAGATGCAATGTTTATACTTATCAAAGGGATTAACTCCGGAATGTAAATTAGCTCAGTTTAACCATTTAAAGACTACATCTTTTCTGACATTTGTTGCTTACAAGTAAAAATCTGTATTTTCTGTTTGAACATTACTTAGAACCCCCAAACATTATACATTTTTTTTAGCAGAGACCCTAGAGAATAAAATGGCGGTTGTTGCAATATTTTATGTCATTTTTTTTGGAAAAAATACACTTTAATGAGTTAACCAGTTGCCGACCGCTCGCAGTGGCTTGACAGCGGCAACTTATCTTGATATCGCAAACCACCGTCACCTGATAGCGACTGCGAGATCGTGAGTGTGCGCGACGCCAGAGTTGCGTGTTACGGGGGAGCCAGGGAGCTGGTAGGGCAGACTTGATGTCCGCCGGCTGCGCGTGATGTCCGCCAGCTACCCGTGATCGCTCCCCCGCAGTGACAGAACGGGGGCCGCTAATGTAAACATGCGAATCTCCGTTTTTTCAGGGGGGGAAGGAATGTGATCCTAGGCTCCCTGTGTATGGGAGCCGCGATCACTCTCCTCCCCCAGCCCCCACACAGTTAGAAACACTATCCAGGGAACACAGGGAGCCCCCTAGTGTTAACCCGTTCCCTGCCAGTGACATTTATACAGTAATCAGTGCATTTTCATAGCACTAATCGCTGCATAAATGCCAATGGTCCCAAAAAAGTGTCAAAATTGTCCAACATGTCCGCCGCAATGTCGCGGTCCCGCTAAAAATCGCAGATCGTCGCTATTACTAGTAAAAAACGTAAAAAAAATAAAAACCCCCTTAAATTAATTCTCATAGTTCGTAAACGCGGCAACTTTTGCACAAACCAATCCATATATTTTTCTTCTTTTTTTAACAAAAATATGATAAATAGCCAAAGCTGATAAATACATTTTTGTGTTTTTATATATTTTTTTGGATATGTATTTTAGCAAAAAGTAAAAAATATTATTATTTTTTTTTGCAAAATTGTCGCTCTTTGCTTATAGCAGTGATCAGAAATGACGCAGAGGTAATCAAATACCACCAAAAGAAAGCTCTATTTGTGGGAAAAAAAAGGACGTCAATTTTGTTTGGTTACAACGCCGCACGCGATTGTCAGTAAAAGCGACGCAGTGTCGAATCGCAAGAAGTGCTCCGGGCCTAAAGGAGGAAATCCTTCCTGGGCTGAAGTGGTTAAAAAAAAAAAACTAAACAGTAAAGTTAGCCCTTTTTTTTTTTGTCCAAAAGTTTTGATTACCTGTGTTTGTGTATTTAATGTTTAAGATACATAGATTTTTTAATCTAAATTATACATACAAGTGCACCGATTGGAGGTGTGTTGTGTTGTTTAATTTAAGCAATTTTCTGTATCACTTCTTATTACTTAACTGTTAGATTTTATTTGGTGAAGGAGAAAAAATAAAATAAAAATCAACCTAACTTATCGGTCCAAAAAAATCGGCATAATATATCGGCCATCGGCTGCCCCGATTTCTAAATATCAGCATCGGCCAGAGAAAAACCCATATTGGTCTACCTCTACACCTGACTGATAATTATGAAACCACTCCCATTAGACCCACTCAGTACAGAGGCACAGACAAACACATAGGGATTTCTTCATAATAACAAAAGATAGGAATCTGCAACAAAGGTTGTTATAATCCTTGCAACGTACAGAGATCACCCAAGGGGGGAATGTTTTTTTTCTCAACAAGAGTGGAGTTACTCTTTAATAGTTAAAGTAGAACTGAGGGCAAAACTTAGTTTTATTTAGCTTTAAAATAACGCATGCTGTATTTATCTCAAAAGTAGGCCATATACTAAAAATGACCTGCAATATTTAGCCCTTAAAGTGGTTCTAAACTCTAAAGGTAAAACCTTAAAACGGTTGTATACCCCCAAAACACATTTTTACCTACAGAAAAGCCTATAATAAGACTTACCTGAATGAATAGGTAAAATGAATATCTCCTAAACCTGTATGGTTTAGGAGATATTCTACTTGCATGCAGCCACTGATGTCAGCGGTGCATGCGCAGTGAAAGTCTGCCAGAAAGACAGGCTCTTGCGCGCAAGTGAAGTCTCGCGGCTCCTGCCACTCACAGCGCCGGTGCCACGTACCCGGAAGGATCCCCCGAGGGAAGATGTCCACTCCCTCTGCGGGGACTGTGCAGCCCTGTTGGATCTTTGTTCTAAGGTAAGTATTTCATAATGAGCTAGTATGCTTATGCCTTTGCCTTGCAGGTTTTTTTTTTGACGCTTTACAACCGCTTTAATGCGTTCTCTGCATTAAGGTAAAAAAAAAACCTTCACTAGCTGTCTCCTCTACCTCGCAAACACTTACTTACCTAAGTCCTCTATCGATCCAGTGCTGTGCCCAGCTGCAGTTCTTCTCTCCCCCTCTTCCTGCTCTCGCAAGCTTTGCCGAGAGCAGAGTGAGCCATTGGCTCTTGCTGCTGTCAGTCAAATCCTGTGAGGAGGGAGTTGGGCATGTGGCCTAACCACACTGTGTGTGCCCAGGGCTGGCCCTACCATCCTTCTTTTTGTATAACGTAAACTATGATGTTATGCTGCGTAAATAGATACCTAACACGTCACACTTTAAAATTGCGCACACTTGTGGAATGGTGCCAAACTTCGGTACTTTAAAATCTCCATAGGCGACGCTTTCAAACTTTTTACAGGTTACCTGTTTAGAGTGACAGAGAAAGTAGAAAGAGAACCCTAGTAACTGGCTGTAGATTTGTAACCTGTCCACATCCCTAAATGTACAATACACAGGAATTTCCTCGAGGTGGGACTTTCATGGACAGAGATACAAAAAGTTTGTAAAAAAATATGCAAAATTTATTGAGAATACATTAAAATAAATGGAACTGAATCAAATCAGGGGACAAGCACATGCCATATGAATGACTGGACAAGAACCAAAGCACTCAATAACCTAAGCATTAACTGTTCATAAGGTGCAGGACAGGAGAATGGCCAACGCGTTTCAACGTCACTATTGAAATCTTCTTCAGGGAACATAGGTTATAATTCAAAAGATTGTCTCTAAAATAACAAAAATGTAGTTACAAACATGATGCATTGTAACACATGTTACACATATTCATGCACCATAGCTTTACAAAAGGTAAAAATATCATACTGACCCTGTGTGCTAATGATTCAGTGGAAAACTAACACTAATTTAAAGCAGGGATGGTCACTGCACAAATGTCAAATGGAGGCATTGCTGCAGGCCGAGACCCGAATTCAAACCATTCCACCCAACAGGGGCCCAGGCAAATGGGGAAGAAACCCGTGGATCCTGATGTGGGCTTGGACTTCTGAATTTTAACCTGTTCCCTGAAGAAGACTTCAAAGCAGCGACGTTGAAACACGTTCGCTATTTTCCTATCCTGCACCTTATGGACAGTTGATGCTTAGGTTATTAAGTGCTTTGGTCCTTGTCCAGTCATTCATATGTCATGTACTTGTCCCTTGATTTGATTCAGTTCCATTTATTTTAATGTATTCTCAATATATTTTTTTTTTTACACACTTTTTGTATCTCTGTCCATTAAAGTCCCACCTTGAGTTACAGAGAAGGACTTGGGCTAGAATTATTGCTCTACCGTTCGTGGCGATACCTCATATGTGGGCATGACGTATGTATGTGTTTGCGTCTGTGTGCAAACACGCAGGGACGGGAGCGCTTTCAATTTTTTTTTTATTATTATTTATTTATTTTACCCTTTCTCTTTTTATTTATTTATTTTTTTTATGATCACTTTTATTCCTATTACAAATGTAAATATCTCTTGTAATAGGAATAGTGCATGACAGGTCCTCTTTACAGAGAGGCTGGAAAGCCTGAGATCAAAAAGCCTTTGCAGCTAAAACCACAGCAGTGTTTACATCTGGCAAGGCCGGAAGTGACATCATATCGTCGTGCCTGGCCTCCAAAGGTCATAGAGATGGTAGAAATGGCCGGGAATCATCTGGTTCTCGGTCAGCTCTATGGTAAACCGCTGAGGCCGGCCAATTCATTTTCCAGATCGCCGATCGCACAGGTGAGCCGGTAGAACCACCGGAGGGTGGCGGGAGGGGGGGGGCTAAGTCTGTGATGGGATGGTCTATGATGGGGGGGGGGAATCTTTGATGGGATGGTCTGTGATGAGGGGAGTCTGTAGTGGGATGGTCTGTGATATGGAGTTTGTGGTTTGGAAATTGAACATAAATGGTATGTCATATCATTTTGCATATAAACAAGGTGCTGTTGCATGTAAATATGAGTTCCTGATAAATTGAATTTTAGTTTTAATTATTTAATTTTTATCATCCGCATTTCATTCTTGGACCCAGGCAGCACAATGTCTTGGGCCAGCCCTGTGTGCCTATAGACACACACAGCCTGGCTGGGGAGCACACCTGCATATGTGCCCCTATAACGAGCAGCTTCCTGTGGGGACACACACAACAGAGGGGGAGCAAACCGCATTGGTGGGGGACTCCAGAAGAGGAGGAATGGGACTGTTCTGTGCAATGCCTTTGCACAGAAGCAGGTTAGTATAACTCCTGTATTTTATTTATTTTTTAATTAAAATAAAAAAAGGGTTACAATCACTTTAAAGTGGAACTTCACTCCCAATTCAGGAGGGGAGGAGAGAAAGAGGAGTTTTCTCAGAAAATAAGTGCTACATGAATCATCTGCCCTTACTCAATATGGCCACGGCCAGAAATGACAGGGGGTGTTTATTAGGGTGCCACAGTGGTGTAGTGGATAGCACTTTTGCCTAGCAGCAAAAGGGTCGCTGGTTCGAATCGCAACCACGACACTACCTGCCTGGAGTTTGCATGTTCTCCCTGTGCCTGCGTGGGATTCTTCTGGGTACTCTGGTTTCCTCCCACACTCCAAAGATATGCTGGTAGGTTAATTGGATCCTGTCTAAATTGCCCCTAGTATGTGTATGTATGAATGTGAGTTAGGGACCTTGGATTGTAAGCTCCTTGAGGGTAGGGACTGATGTGAATGTGCAATGTATATGTAAAGCGCTGCGTAAATTGACGGCGCTATATAAGTACCTGAAATAAATAAATCAAAGTGATTCTCAACAAAATAAAGCATGGAGACATGGATGGATGGGGGAGTTTGCTTTCAATATTAAAGCAGTTGTCTACCCGGAAATAAAAAATAAAAAACCTACAAGACAATAGCATTATGAAATACTCCCCTTGAAACGAAGATCCGACCGGGCTGCTCGGTCCCCTCTGAGGGAGCGGACATTTTCCCTCGGATCTTGCTTCGTGGCTCTGGCGCTGTGACTGGCCGGAGCCGCGAGACATCACTCCTGTGCATGTGTGCTGGACCCGTCTTTCCGTCAAGGTCCGGCCCTATTGCTCTGCCCGTAACGCCGCAGCTGATTAGAGGGGGAATATCTCCTAAACTGTACAGGTTTAGGAGATATTAATTACTCAATCGTTCATTGACGGACTCAGCCTCTTATTCTTGACATGTGGGGTTTATGCACCTTTCACTAGAAGTGGACTAGGCAGAACGTAGTTCAGCTAAAAGCAGACACAGCCCCTCCCAGGGGACAGTCCTCACTTGGCATAACCCCTCCTGCCCTGCTCAGCAACTCAGTTTTTTCTGCCTAGTGCAAGGAGTAGGACCTGGCTCCCTGCTGGGATCTGCGGTTCCCCGTTCTTTTTTCCTTTTTCTTTTTTCTCAAGATTTCTGAGGAAGAATGCAATCAAGTAGCCGGCTGGGTGACAGGCTGGATATCCTAGATCCAGGTAGTCTCCCCAGCACGGCCAACGGACACGAGCCGACCTTTAGCTGCATGCGGGGTCGGCCGCGTCGGGCCTCGTTCCGTGCGGGGCGGCCGGCGGGTTAAACGTCCCGCCAGCGCACTTAGGACCGGGTCCTCGGGCTCGCGTCACGGGTGTTGCATGGCTGGAAGCTCCCCCCGAATCGGCGGGGTGGCAGGTCTATCTCGGGTGGCAACCCACTACGCCCGTCTGGATGGGTAAGTATTTCCCTCCGGGGTGCGGGGAGGGCAGCGGGTCTCCCCCTTGGGGTGTTAGGCTGGCAGGCTGGCTCCCCTTTTTCTTCACCCCCCCCCCGTGCTGCAAGGCCACTGCTCTTTTCCCCTCCCATCCCCTCCGGTGGTCCCTTGGGACCCTTAGTGGCGCCCCTTACCTTCGGCAGCATGGTTTGTAGCCGCGGCCGGCGCCATTTTGAGGTGGTCCAGCCGCCATTTTCCCATAGCCGGCTGCATGTTCGGCCTCTATTGCTGATCGCGGCCGCCATTTTGTTGTGGCCGGCTGCTGGTTTTGGCCTCTAGTGTGCATGACGGCCATCTTGCGGTGGCCCATGCATTTCAGTATAGCCTGTATGTGTGTGGGGGGCGGTTCCCTGGCCTTCTGGCGCTGGTTTACCCCCTGCACAGTAGCTGATACTGGTCACAGCCCTGTCCCTGCATGACATGTGGGGAAGGTTTGGTGTGCACAGGCCTGCCTTGGCAGCAGCACGTGCAGGGAAAAGGCAGCATATGCAGCGGTGGGCAGCGGCAGAGCGGGCAGGTGGTAAGTCCAGCCGGGGTCACCTTCCTGCGGGAGTCCTGCGCAATCTTGGTGGGGGGTGCCTGGTCTCATGGTACTACAGGTCCCAGTTTGCAGGCCATGTTACCAGGGTGGGTTACATTGGCAGCCGATGCAGGTGCCATCCCACTTGACCTCTCCATGGCACTTAGGGACTGCGAGGTGGTCCTGGGTTTCCAGGGCAGGGACTTGGGCGTATGGCGGGCCATACCCCCCTCCTGTCTCTGGGATGAGTCGGACCCTGACGGGGGCCCTCCTAGGTCGGGGGCCCCCCTTGGGATGTCGATGGTGTGTCCCCTTGTTCCCCGAATAGTATGGAGGGGTAGGCCGCGGCTACTGCGGCGCACGAGAAGGTACCAGACAGCACCTTGATCGTCAGCAGATGACCGGTGGCAGTTGTCCTGTGCTCTCGGTCAGGTTACTTCTTGTAGGGGGTAGCCTGGCCCGCGTCACAGGCAGGCTGGCACCGGTCTGCCCAGCAGTGGCCCCCTTCTCCCATTGTCGGGGGCCACAAGTTCCGGTTTGGGGTGGTCCCTCGCAGGGGGGGGCGTCCCTGTCGGGCCGCTTAGCCCGGCTGTGTGGCTGTGGGTTCCCCAGGTGTCCTACTTGGAGTGTAGCTGCGGGGACTGGGAGTGGTCTCAGTCTCCCTTTTTTTTTCTGTATGGCGGCCCATGGTGGTACCCACTATGTTCTGCCTGATAGCGGTGACCATGATTTCGGGGGCTCAGCTGGGCAGGTAGTGGTTGGCTCATCTACCTTCCACAGTTGACTCCGTGGGTTTGACTCCCAGGTGCCACCTGTTGCAAGTTTGCACCGTATGTTGAAAACTATGCAGACGCTAATTACCTTCCTTTAGTGTCATGCCATCCTTAGGCCCGGCTGACAGGAGCGCCGAGTCTGCTGCCCGATCTGAGTGGTTCTGGCAGGGTCAGCTTTCGCCCGGTATTGGTTCCACTCGGGTGTTGTAAACGCTCTCGGAACGGGCTAAGCTTTTGCACCGTGAAGCTGCTTATGCGGGGTTTCCTCCTGCGCTGGTCGGCTCCTTCAGGCCTTAGATGTCTGCTACGCTAGGGTCCTGTCAGTCAGGCAGGCCGTGGCAGTCTTCCCTTCTCAACTAGGCGGCTCTTGGAGCAACGTTGGAGCCAGGAAGTAGGGAGCCCCGTTGCAATGGTCACTCCTTGGCGGCCTAGTAGAGGTCTCTTTTCCTCCGTTCCTTCTGCCATTGAGCTGGGGCTCCCTGCCCATCAGGGATCCCGCATGTGGGCGAAGTGTCCCTGGCAGCATAGGTGCGACAGGCCAGGAGACAAGTCCTTCTCAGCGTGAAGGGTTGCCCCTACCCACGGTTTGGGTGGGGAGATGCCTGCGGTCATTACTTTTCTGAATTTCGGTTCGCTGGGTGATTTTGCCTGGGTACAAAATGGGATTTCGTTCCCGTCCTCTCGGGCAGAGCGCCGGCCTGGCTAGGAACCGGCTTCATCAAGGGGTGGATACCCTTGTCCCGTCCTAAGCGCGTACCATGATTTACTACATCCTGCTTTTGGTCGGAGGAGAACGGGGCCCGGCCGGTATGACTCGGTGCCCCTCCATGATGGTGGCGCACCAGGGTCTCTTCCTGGTTTATCTCGACAGGGCAGTGGCGCATCTGCGTATCACCCTGTGTGCCCTACGCTGGCGTTTCCTGCGCCTTGCCGGTATTGGAGCTTCATTACACGGTTATTGCTCTCCCCGTTTTTACCTGGTTTCTGCACCTTGGGTCCTCGCCGGATTGGTGGCCCCGGTTCTGGCTCGGTGAGGCTGAGGGGCATCACGGTGGATCTGGCCGACCTGCCCTAGCGGGCGGAGTCGGCTCCAGCCCTGAGGGCCGAGGTGGCAATCACCAGGCACAAGCCGTGGGAGTCTGGCTGGGTGTTACTTCTCCTGAAATCGGTGTCGTCTCAGTCACACCGTTCGGAGGTTCTGGGTCTGATCTGAGATTCAGTCCGGATGGAGGTCTTTTCCTTCCTATGACCAAGCACAGATGCTTTAGTTGGTGGGTCGGTCCCCGCTGTCCCTAAAGTGGTTCCCCCTGCCCCTTGCAGGTGGCTTATGGTGCTCTGGCTTTCCTCCCTGGCGGCGGTCCTGGGTTGCGCAGTGTCACACTTCTGCTCGGTAGCGAAAGGTGTTCCTCTGCAGTGGGACAAGTCCCCCTCATCCCTGGTTCGGTTGATCAGGTTGGACCGCCGGGCCAGATCCTCACTACTATGGGGGTTGCGGGCCCCGGCCCTGCATTTGGGGAAGTTGTTTTCTTCCCTGTTTTTGGACGGTGGTCGCTACGGACGCCAGCCTGCCTGGTTGAAGTCCTGGGGGTGTTGGTGACCTAGGGTCGCTGGTCCCAGGAGGAGTCTCATGTCCAGATGCATTTCCTGATCTTTGGGCCATCTGGCTTTGCCTCTCCCGCTGGTCGGGGAGGCTGTAGTTTTGTCCTGTCTGAGCTCAGTCGGATATTGACATATGTGGAGCAGCAGGGTGGGACAAGACGCTTAGCTGCTGCTTCGACGGTGGCTTACAGAGGTACAGACCTTCGTGAGCTTGGGGGCCCATTGGCTGACGCGGTGGGTGCCCTTGCGGCTCTGAGGACCCGTCTTCGGTTCACCTATGCTTTTTTCTTTCTCATGCTGCTCCCGCGCCTATGCGCAGGATAGAAACAGAGGAAATACCGGCCATTCTCATGGCGCTGGATTGGCCCCGGAGGCCCGGGTACGCCGATATGGTGCGGTGGGGGTGAATGCTCCCTGGCGTCTCCCGCATCACGAGGATCTGCTTCCCAGGGCCCCATCTTGTACCCTGCTTTATCCTCGCTGGCTTTAACAGCCTGGCGATTGAATCCCAGGTGTTAAAAGATAGGGGACTCTCTGATTCAGTGATCCCCACTATGCTCAAGGCACGTAAGGCACTTCGCGTAAGATTGATCACCGCACCTGGAAGGCTTACATTGCCTGGTGCGGGGCGGGGGGATGGAACCCCCTTTCTTTCTCAGTGGCTCAGTTGCTGGCCTTCCTTTAGCAAGGCCTAGAGCACAAGTTGGCATTGAGCACGCTTGAGGGACAGATTTATGCCCTGGCGATTCTTTTTCAGCGCCCTTTGGCGACGCATTCATTGATTCGTACCTTTGTCCAGGGGGTTCGTCATGTCGCTCCCCAGGTACGGTCGCCTTTGGCGCCTTAGGACCTTAATCTGGTCCTCTCAGTGCTTCAGATGCCGCCTTTCGAAAATATCAGGGAAAATTCCCTGCAGCTGCCTTCGCAGAAAGTGGCTTTCCTGGTGGCTATTACATCCGCTAGGCGGGTGTCTGAGCTGGCGGCTCTGTCCTGTAGGTCTCCGTGCTTGGTCCTACATAGGGACAAGGCGGTTTTGCACCCTTCTCCTTCCTTCTTACCGAAGGTGGTCTCTTCTTTTCACATCAATGAGGACATTGTCCTCCCTTCGCTGTGCCCATGCCCGTCTCATCCTAAGGAGGTTGCTTTGCACTCCCTGGATGTGGTTAGGGCTCTGCGGGTGTATCTGGCGGCCAAGGCCTCTTTTCAGAGGTCGGATGCGCTTTTTGCCGCGGTGGATGGTCCGCGCAAGGGGATGGCAGCCTCGTCGGCCACTATTTCCCATTTGATACGATAGCTGGTGACCCGTGCGTATGCTGTTCATGGCCAGGAGCCCCCCTTTCCAGTCATGGCTCACTCTACCAGGGCGATTAGTACTTCCTGGGCTTTCCGACACCAGGCGTCGGTTTCTCAGGTGTGCAAGGTGGCCACTTGGATCTCGGTGCACACTTTTTCAAAATTTTACAGAGTTGATGTGGCAGCGTCTTCGGATGCTGCTTTTGGCTGCAAAGTTTTGCAGGCCGCGGTGTGAGGCACGTCTGGCACCTCCCAGAGAACTTTTCTGTTGGGTACAGTTGTTGTCGTTGCCCACCCCTCGTTGTGACACTGCTTTGGGACATCCCCACATGTCAAGAATAAGAGGCTGCGTCCGTCAATGAACGATTGAGAAAATAGGATTTTTTGACTTACCGTAAAATATTTTTCTCTGAGTTAATTGACGGACGCAGCACCCACCCCTCTTTTGTTGAGTTTGTACGGCTTGTTACGAACTGAGTTGCTGAGCAGGGCAGGAGGGGTTATTCCAAGTGAGGACTGCCCCCTGAGAGGGGCTGTGCCTGTTTTTAGCTGAACTACTTTCTGCCTAGTCCACTCCTAGTGAAAGGTGCATAAACCCCACATGTCAAGAATAAGAGGCTGTGTCCGTCAATGAACTCAGAGAAAATAATTTTATGGTAAGTCAAAAAATCCTATTTTTACCTACTGGTAAGCCTTATTATAGGCTTACCTGTAGGTAAAAGTAAACAAATTGGGTAGACAACCGCTTTAAATATGAGCTAAATATTGTTTTTGGTTTGTGGGGCTCAGATGCAGTTCATTTATTATTTTTTTCTTTCTTATTTTTTTTAGACTGAAAACATTAGATTGCCATCATTGACAGAATGAACTGGTGCAATGTTACAAATTATTTACATTCCTGAGCTGACAACATTGCATTCACACAATGATACGTTGTTTTCCTTTCACTTAGCAGTGCACAGTTCCCTGCAATTGTTTTCTACATTCCTAAAATACCGGATGCTTTTTCCATTACATAAATAATGTTTTTGTTTGTTATTAGTGAACAGACCTTTGGACTGGTTCATACCATTAATCGCACAGGATTCACATGCAAACCAGATGCAGTGCGACTTCAAATGTTTGGGCTGAAATTGTGCCGGACTGCACCAAAAATAGTGCATGGCATCATGCAATTCTGTGCAAGCAGACATGCTGCATTTGCGACCTGCATTTTGAGTGTTAAGTTAACTCTGACACCCACTGTAGATCGCAACTGCAGCCCTTAAGGCTGCTTTCACACTGGAGCGTTTTACAGGCGCTATTTAGCTAAAAATAGCGTCTGTAAAGCGCCTCAAAAGTCCCCCCCAATCCACCCCAATGTGAAAGCCCTGAGTGCTTTCACACTGGGGCGGTGCGCTAGCAGGACGTTAGAAAAAGTCCTGCAAGCAGCATCTTTGGGGCGGTGAGGGGAGCGGTAATATACCGCTCCTCTACCGCCCCTGCCATTGAAATGCATGGCAAGCCCTGCCGAAGCGGCTGCACACCGCCTCGGTAGCGCTGAGCGCCGGCACTTTTAACCCCTTGTGGGGGGTTAAAAGCGCGGCGCTCCCGCCCGCATAGCGGAGCCCTATCACTGCTAAAACTAGCGGGGTTTTACCGCGACCATGGGTACCGCTCCAGTCTGAAAGTAGCCTAATGCTGTTCGGTATATGACATTTTGATTTAGTTGGCTGCTAAAGATGAATTCCAGTTATGGATATTTTATACATAGTTACATTGATCCTAAGTGTTCTCTGTTTGGATGAGGTTGAGAGGTGATGCAGCCGCACTCCTGTGTTCCAAATGCAACAGGGCAGCCGCTAAGCATTGACCCCAGAATAAAGTGTGGATCACTGTCTCAGGAGTGGCTGCTTCAGCAATTTCCATCTTCATGGGTTCGGCCAGGTATGGTATATACGTAGTTACATTGGTCCAAGCAGGACAAATATAGCTATGTATAAGATAACCATACCTGAAATTAATCTTTAAATTTATGCATATAGGATTTGTCACATGCAATAAACATCAGGATTCAGGTATTTCATGACCAAGTACTGAAACCTTGAAAATAAAAACATGCGTTTTTACATTTTTATTCTCCCAAACCTAGGTTAGTAAGAAGAACTTCCATTATGTTTTGCGGCCCTCTTTTTATATCTGCTGGACAGTCCCATTGCTCACAGTAGCTAAAGAGGCAAGTCTATCGGAGGCCAGAAATGTGCTAACATTTCAACCGTTTCAAATAACACTTAGGCCACTTTCATACTGGGGCGGTAGCGGTAATGCGCCGATAGTTTTACCGCTGTTCTAGCGGCGTTTTTGCGCTTTTAACCCCTAAGAAGGGGTTAAAAAGGGGATAAATGCGCTGGCACGCATCGCTTCCGAATCGGTGTTTAGCCGTTTCGGAAGCGCTGGCCATTCATTGCAATGGCAGGGGCAGTTTGGAGGAGCGCTGTAAACACCGCTCACCGCACCTCCCCAAAGATGTTGCTTGCAGGACTTTTTTTTTCTGTCTTGCACCGCCCCAGTGTGAAAGCACTCGGGCTTTCACACTGGGGTGGATTGGGGGGAGTTTTTCAGGCGCTATTTTTAAGGGGTCTTATCAAGTATACATGCACATTGCTATGTGCATTTTCCATGTGTATTTTTCCAGCTATTTTGTAATGATTCTTTAGAGGAAAACTAAATTACATTTCACAGCATCTGTTTCTTTTGATTCATTACATTCTAATTTTGTGCATGATAGAATACAACAGTTTTCGTTTTCAACCAATAAACCTACATACTGTAATAGCATGTGATAGGTACTTGTGTTTTATTTATTTGTTTTTTTTTTACGCGAGATAGCCACTTCAAGGCAAGTTTTGAAGCAGTTTACAGGGGCTATGGCTGCAGCTGTCAGCCATAACCCCGGTATTGTTTTTTCCTGCCCGCATTTCTCTTTCTGATAAAAGTGATCAGGCTGATTACCTGTCTCACCAGGGAGCCCGGGATTCAATTTGGCGGTTATTGCAGCTGGCTATATAGGTGAACAGAGAACGGAATGTCTCTGATCATCTCTATGGGCCAGATTTGAAGACTGGAAGCAACTTTTTTCTTTGGGAAAGCATCAGAAAGCATCAGAACTATTTTTTTTTTTTGATCTGATGCTTTCAAGGGTAAAGGAGAGATCTTATCTCATAGACCACAGATACTTACATAGTTAGGTTGAAAAAAGACACAAGTCCATCTAGTTCAACCAATAAAAAAAAAACATAGCCATACAATACCATATACACAATCATTCACCCACAGTTGATCCACGGGAAGACCCAGCAAAACATTATCCAATTTGCTAAAGCAGGGGAAAAAATTCCTTCCTGATCCCCTGAGAGGCAATTGGATTCACCCTGGATCAACTTTACCTAAAAATGTTGGTACCCAGTTATATTATTTACATTAAGAATGTCTCCTTAGAGAGGACCTGTCGCAAGGGATGTTTACATTTCTTGTGATGGCAATAAAAGTGATACAAAAAAAAATTAAAGGGACAGTATAAAAGTATAAAAAGAAATTTTATAAAAAAAAAAAAATTATATATATGCCTGTCCCCCTGTGTGCGTACACAGAGGTGAACGCATGTGTAGGTCGCACACCCATATGTAAACTGTGTTCATACCACATGTGAGGCATTGCTGCAAACAGAGCGAGAACAATAATTCTAGCTCTAGACCTCCTTTGTAACTCCAAACTGGTAACCTGTAAAAATGTTTAACCACTTGACCACTGGGCACTTAAACCCCCTTAACAACCAGACCAATTTTCAGCTTTCAGCTCTCTCACACTTTGAATGACAATTACTCAGTCATGCAACACGGTACCCATATGAAATTTGCGTCCTTTTTTTCACACAAATAGAAAATTGATCACACTTGATTTACTGACGGCCTATCTCATTTCCCGAGACCCTAACAAGCCATGAAAGTACAAATACCCCCCAAATTACCCCTTCTTGGAAAGTAGACATTCCAAGGTATTTAATAAGAGGCGTAGTGAATTTTTTGAAGTTGTAATTTTTTCCCACAATTCTTTGCAAAATTAATTTTTTATTTATTTTTTTTTTCCCCAAAATTGTCATATGTTAACAGGTTATTTCTCACACCCAGCATATGCATACCACAAATTACACACCAAAACACATTCTACAAAGTACCGAACAATCCCAGAGCCCTTTACTCTATCCGGCAGTCATTTAGTTCACACTAGTTAAAAGATAAACACACTTTTTTTCCTGCGTTTAAAGTATACCCATGGCACAACGTACTGACTCATTAACAGTAAGTTTCACACTCTCTCGACTTTCGACTTTTAACCAGACCAACAATTCCCCCAAATTCACGGGTCACCAG
>BLSH010546514.1:411982-422483 GCA_018402905.1 Glandirana rugosa
TTCAACACGCGTTCTCCGTCTGATTGACTTCTCCTGCTGCTGACTCTGGAGCCGCGACAGGACCAGTCCTTAACTTGGCCACTGGAGCCGCGCCAGGACCGCGCCGAGGTCACCGGTTCAATTCCTGACCAGGACAGCGCCGAGGTCTCAGTCGTCGTCCTCTTCAGTTAGTCTGCCTCTTGCGCACAACTTATAAAGGGGGGGGGTGTTATGAATGAGGGGTGCCGTCTTCTCCTCTTTTCGGATACAACAGATTTTTATAGCGTTTCTGCTTTTCATCCAACACCCCGGACCACCACTGAGCATTACTGAACCCTCTGTAAGACGTCACGCTTTGCTGAGCCCCCAAATGAAGAAATTTTCTGCTCGGTCGGGACGTCACTCGCCATATGAGAGATGAAATTTCACCCATCACAGATTGTGAGAGATTTCCACCGAAAGGAAACGGCTTCTATAAATAGTCCTCCCCCGGCTATCACATGGAGAGAATCGCCATCAAGTGCCGGGACAGCAAACTAAACAGACTCTCAGGTGAATATCAGGGGGGATTACTTTCACCGCTCCAGTTTCCGATGACAATATGCGTCATCACATCATCCAACAGCGATCCTGACCTAAAAATATTGCTGAGGGTACACGTTACAATGTAACTGTACAATCAACTTTAGCTTTACCCAAACTATATAATAAAAACGAACCTACCTAACCTATCCAGTCAGTCCGGCCTTTGAACTAAAGGAATACTTTGTACAGATTGTATAGTGTATGGTTGGCTTTATATCAGCTACAATCTCAGCAACGTAAGTTGCAATCTGATAGATATTGGATTCATAGGTTTGCTCTCATATTACACAGTTTTAATAAACGTAACAAACGTTTGCTGCCACCATTGCATTTAATTTATTGTCAGCAGAGAGAGATTTCACACACTCTTGGTTGCTGTGTAAGAAGCGTGCTGATAGGAGGAGAAAGCAGAGAGATGAGCTCATCAGTCTGCAGCTTCTCTTTTCACTGGCCAATCACAGGCTGGGGGAGGGACAAGTGTTACTCAACTGCAAAAGAGAAAAATCAGGTCTCCTCCCTGCTAGACAGGGCTGTGTTGTGTAACAGAGCTGTGCAAATCTCAGAGCTGGATGGCCTGAAATACAAATTCCTTGGCAGGTAAATCATTCTCTTCTGAAAACTTGCATTGAGAAGCATCACAGAACATTTCACGAGGAGTAGAGGACATTGTACACATTTCTGTTCCATGCAAGGCTGAGGAGAGACCGGCTACAGAGTCAAACCAGGAGAGCAATAGAACACAGCCTGAAAGATTCCCACATTGGAGCTTATCCAGCCAACCCATCCCACCACCACACATGTACTTTGACTCACAGGGGTGTATTTATATACAAAAAAACTGAATGTAAACTCGTTCTGTGCAAGTTGGGCAAAATCGAATGTCCTCCGGCTAGATTCTCTGCCAATTCGAATGTGTGAACGAAGAAAAACACATTATGGCCAATAGATGGTGATGAAGAACACACTTACTTCCGATGATAGCTACTGCCAACTTGTGGCCATAATGCAGTATTTTTCCCATTCGCAGTTTGGAATTGCAGATAATATATCTGGAGAACATTTGATTTTACCCCATTTTCACTAAAGGAATAATATACACACACACACTTATTATAGGGACAATGTATCAGATACAATATAGAGCACATAGATTACAAAAATTATAAAGTATCAGATACATTTCACAAACATTGCCTTGATGAGATGACAAACAATGCAGTGCTGGTGAATCCTTTGTCCGAAGGTGGAATTCGGTTACCCAACATATATGTTTCGGATTAAAACAAAACCCTTCATCAGAGGTGGCTGTGGATTTGCAGATGCATTTTTCACAGAATCCATGGAAACGCATGTGTATGAAAGATCATATGCACTGATGCAAAGTATATTGCAATCGCACCTCTCTGTACCCACCCCCCCTCCCTCCACAGACACCTCTCTGTACCCCCCTTCCTCCACAGCCACCTAACATACCGGCCCCCAAAAAAAAAAATCAGCATCATCGGCCAGAGAAAAACCCATATTGGTCAACTTCTAATATTGAGTGCGATGCACCGATGCCTCCAGGAATGTACATACAAATGCGGACTTCATCTAGCGCAGTGGTTCTCAACTCCGGTCCTCGGGACCCACTAACAGGCCAGGTTTGCAGGATAACTGAAATGAATCACAGGTGATATCATTTGCTGCTCAGTGATTGCAGTATTCTAGTCTGCATCTCCCCAAGGTAATACTTAAAATCTGGCCTGTTGGTGGGTCCTGAGGACCGGAGTTGAGAACCACTGATCTAGCGGAATCCAAATGGCCCCCACCGTCCAAGCAAAACAATGGAGATGGGCACTTACCTCAATCAGAGCATCCATGACATCTTTACAGGTCTGCAGGCTGCTGGCACTGGTCACCTCCAACAAGAGGGCCTGGGTGGATTTGGTGATCTGTGGAAGAAGAATGGTTGTCACTGTAATCCAACTGTGTTCTAAATGAAGACAGTGTTCCTTTAAAACTCAACTCCAACTAATAGCTTTTAAGTTTAGGATAAAGTGGGGCAGGGTAGAACCTATATGTTCTTTATTCTTATAGCGTCATTTTTATTATACACTATATGACCAAAAGTATGTGAACCCCACTCCACTACAAATAGTGGAGTTCAGGTGTCTCCAGTGATGGGTCCTGGTAATACTCCATCATACACTGTAAACCAACAGATCTCAACCACCGGGCTGTGGTCCACCGCCAGGCTGCAGCATCCCCTCTCCTCTTCCAGGCAGCTGTAGATCCCTTAATCTCCTGCAGGGTCTCCCAGCTTGCCCCCAAACTGCCATAGTGACCTCCAAGGCCCCATGAGAGCCCCCAGCCTCACCCTTTCACAGTATTGCCCAGTGTCCTTCAAAAAAAAACCCAGTCCCATCCAGAGCCTTCCAACATTTCAATACATATTTTACATTCCCATTCTTTTATTGTACAAGTATAAAATTTGAATCTCTACTATTGGGGCATGGAAGATTCTGGAATCATTTACTGGGCCCTGATCTTGAAAAGTTGAGCAGTTGTTGTTTAGACAATTGTGCTCTTTGATCCTTGTGGTGACAGTTTGGTGAAGACCCTTTTCTGTTCCGGTGCGATTGTGCCTCCCCCCTTTGTACAAAGCCAACTCCAAAATAACATGGGTTGACCAGTTTGGTGTGGAAGAACGCAAATGTCCTTCACAGAGCCCTGACCTCATCCCTACTGAACACCTGATCTCTAAAAACAGGCAAAATTCCCCATAGACACTCCCCAGTTTTGTGGAAAGTCTTCCTAGAAGAGTGGAGGAACTCAAGAGCCCCATCATCAACCCTAACTAACCCCTTTAGGATGAACTGGAACACCAATGATGAGCCAGGCCTTCTCATCCAATATCAGTTTTGTCTTTGCAGTCTCATGACTAAAAAAAAAGAAAAAACTACCAATCATGGTAACTCTTCATGTAAAGCACACATCTTAGAGCCCAAGCAAGGCTCTTCAAACTAATACTCTATATGGGCCAACCTATGTGGACACCTCTTCAGATCATTGAGTTCAGGTGGCCCCAGTGAAGGTCCTGGTAATCCTCAAACTACAAAGACATTGGAGACAATTGTGCTCTTCCAACCTTGTGGTAAGAGTTTGGTGAAGATCCTTTTCTGTTCCAGCTTGACTGTGACCCTGTGTACAGTGACCAGTTTGGTGTGGAGGAACTTGAGTGTCCTGCACAAAACCCTGACCTCATCCCTACTGAACACCTTAGACTGTGAGCCAGGCCTATTTTTTGACACCAAACATGGGGCCCATCATGTGAGTCAGGTCTTTTCATCCAACACCAGTACCTGACCTCACAGATGAGCACAAATTCCCAGACACCCCGCAAACTGGTGCAGAAAGTCTTCCCAGAAGAGTGGAGGTGCTCCGGAGCCCTAACATCAACCACACTGAACACCTTTGGGATGAATTGGAACACTAATGGTGGTGAGCCAGGTCTTCTCATCCAACATAGCGATTAAAGAACTCAACCAATATTGACAATGGGGTCACCCCACTCCAAACGAATACACCGTATGGCCCAAGAGGACGTTGACACTACTCCAGAATATTGAGTTCAGGTGGCACCAGTGAAGGGTCCCAGTATTCCTCCATCATACAAAGACATTATTGACAATTGTGCTCTTCCAGCCTTGTGGTAACAGTATGGTGAAAACCCTTCTTTTCTATTCCAGCATGGCTGCGCCGCGCGCGCACATACAAAGCCAGCCCCATAAAGACATGGTGTGACCGGTCCTGCACAGAGACCTGATCTCATCCCAGTTGAACAGGTTTGGGACCGAGTCTAAACTCGAGTATTAGCCAAGTTTTTCAGCACAGTTTTTGTGCTGAAAAAGGCCCCCCTCGGCTTATATCTGAGTCAGTGTCTGTGGGTGGTCTGAGGACATGAGTAGATTAACATTACACAGAGCGCGCTGCTTCTAAGAGCAGCTCTGTGCATGAAACTGTGACCTAATTACATTGCAATGCAGAGAATGCAGAGAGAGCTGTCAGATTTTCAACTTGATGTCGGGAGGTGGGCAGGACACTTGGGTGTTAGCTGTTCAGTCCCGCCCACCTCCAATCTCAGTGAAGATCTGCAGCTCTCTCTGCATTCTCTGCATTCCAGTGTAATTGGGTCACAGTTTCATGCAGAGCGGCTCTTAGAAGCAGCGTGCTCTGTAAATTGTGAATCTACCTTACTCATCTCTTCTGTGTTCTGGCTACAATCCCTGTGTTCTGGCTGCTGCATTTCCCACCCGAGGCTTATACTCGGGTCAATAACTTTTCCCAGTTTTTGTGGTAAAATTAGGTGCCTCTGCTTATAATCGGGTCGGCTTATACTCGAGTATATACGGTATGTAGTGAAAATTTCTCTATAAAAACACCTTTCCACACCCTCTCTTCCCTCCCACAGGGTCAGGTAACTCACCTTAGTCTTGTCGCTGTTGGTGATTGGTGGGAAAGATATAACCGCATTTTCTGCATCCACTAAGCACGGGTAGTTGTCTTTGCCGTCCAATAGATGAAGATATCTGTGAAATGGAAATTTTTGTGAATTACTACAAACCATTACAGCAAAAAACCTCCAACTGAAGGCAATTATGGATACATAATCAATAATGAGGAGCCTGGTAGAGTTCCATAGAGTGTCTACGCAGGTGCTGGATCCCCCCACACAGGTACAGACACGCTGAGGAGGGGGGGTTTGGGGTCTTTTGCAGGTCTAATAGGAATATGGGACCTGGTAGAGTCCTGCAGCGTGTCCACCAAGGATGGGCTCGGGCGTGTTTCCCGATCGTTGCAGCCACGCATCGGGGAAATGTCTCTCTGCCTGTGATTAGCGCAGTGCAGGGTTCACTTAATGGCGGGCTCGGGCACGTACACTTGCGAACACGCCCGAGCCCATCCTTAGTGTCCATGCATGTGCTGGATCCCCCCCCCCCCCCACACACACACATGTACAGACATGCGCAGTCCTGGCAGACACCCCAGCGGCATTTGCTTGCATACGACATCCCCAAAACCCAACCAACCGCCCTTATCTAAATGGCGGGCGGGGGTGCACCTTTCAGCAGAACTGTGTTATTCTAAGTTAGTGTGGACTGTGTCACTCCACCTGTACAGCCATGTCACCAAGATCTGGATTTCTGAATGGAAATGACTTCAAGTCCAGTGTGCTATGCAGAGTACTCCAGGGATCCTTCCTCTCTGCTCTGCAGTCCACAACATCTTCCAGCCCATAACAACCAGGCCTCTCCTCCATACAGACCTGAGGCTGGGGGGACGGGAGACATTGATGTAGTCATTTTCAGTGGCTCCAAGCCCAGTCTGCTATGCAGAGTGCTCCGAGGATCCCTTCTCGTTATGTAGTCCTGTCACAACATCCTCCTGCCCCATAACTGCAGCTGGCAGAAGACCTTGACTGAGCCAGTGCACTACATCCAGGATGCAGTGATGGCGGGTGCAACGCTCTGCAGGCTGCAAGTAGTAAATGCACATCAATCATGATATCAATTTTACTGCCTTTATTACTGTTCTGCAAACGTTGGAGGAACCCTTTAGGAGATTCTTAGATCCAGATGTACACATGGGTGCAAGGCTTGCTGTACATTGGGCTACGGTGGCTGCCAGAGCACCATGGCATGTCTGTACATCCACAGACATGCTTGGCAGAGCCCCCGAATGTAAGGGGGGGGGGACAGGCAGGAGAGGGGACCCCAAGAAAAGGGGGTGAAGGTCCACTTTAAGTATCACTTCTGGGTGGAATGACCCTTTAAAAGGCCAAAGTTCAACTTTTTTGGACTTTTTCATGTTACATGCATATTTAGGGTGCCACATGAAGTGTAACCAAAACTCAACCTCCATTATATAAATCATGGGGGGGCACCTTTATCAAAATCCCATCATTTTAATTTAGCACGGCTGTGTGTGGCTCCGCACACCATCACCAGGGTCCAGGATCTCTCAATAGAAAATACTACATGTACAGTCTGCTATGCAGAGTGCCCCAGGGATCCCTTCTCCCCCAACATCCTCCTGCCCCATAACAGCAGGACAGCTCCTTCATACAGACCTGGGGATGGGAAGGGGCACATCAACCATGAGATGTTGCTACATTCAAACAAGGGATTGACCCTGTAAAAGAGTTTCTCAGTCTTGTATGCACACACTGGGGCCAGGCTCGCTGTAAATAGGAATAGCGCCCCCTTATGATACCAGCCTGGGTATGAGTGATAACTGGCTTGGGTGATCAGGCTATGGAGTCCATCCATCCCAGATAAGCCAGCAGAGTCAGGGCTGCACATGAATAAGGGATCAGCACGTGTTTTGCTGGTAACAATATATGGCGGGGGGTGATCCGATGTCAGGTATATGATCTGTACGCTCTTAGCACATGGATAAGAAATGTTATGTAATCCGGGATGTATAATACACGGGTGTGAGGAGAGGCGGCACACTATACCTGAGTACAGCCCTCCTCCTTCATTCTCCTATACAGGGAATGGATAATCTTCCATCAGAAGACAAGAGGATTATGTAACTGGCTCTGTATACACCTCACCCATTCACACGGCATTACCCGCATCGCCTCCCCATGTATGATCGTTACACGGCATTACCTGCATCGCCTCCCCATGTATGATCGTCACACGGCATTACCTGCATCGCCTCCCCATGTATGATCGTCACACGGCATTACCTGCATCGCCTCCTCATGTATGATCATCACACAACATTACCCGCATCGCCTCCCCATGTATGATCATCACACGGCATTGCCTGCATCGCCTCCTCATGTATGATCATCACACGGCATTACCCACATCGCCTCCCCATGTATGATCATCACACATTACCCGCATCGCCTCCCCATGTATGATCATCACACGGCATTACCCGCATCACCTCCCCATGTATGATCATCGCACGGAATTACCCGCATCGCCTCCCCATGTATGATCATCTCACGGAATTACCCGCATCGCCTCCCCATGTATGATCATCACACAGCATTACCCGCATCGCCTCCCCATGTATGATCATCGCACGGAATTACCCGCATCGCCTCCCCATGTGTGATCATCACACAGCATTACCCGCATTGCCTCTCCATGTATGATCATCACACAGCATTACCTGCATCGCCTCTCCATGTATGATCATCGCACGGAATTACCCGCATCGCCTCCCCATGTATGATCATCACACGGCATTACCCACATCGCCTCCCCATGTATGATCATCACACAGCATTACCCGCATCGCCTCCCCATGTATGATCATCACACGGCATTACCCACATCGCCTCCCCATGTGTGATCATCACACGGCATTACCTGCATTGCCTTCTCATGTATGATCATCACACGGCATTACCCACATCGCCTCCCCATGTATGATCATCACACGGCATTACACACATCGCCTCCCCATGTATGATCATCACACGGCATTACCCACATCGCCTCCCCATGTGTGATCATCACACGGCATTACCCACATCGCCTCCCCATGTATGATCATCACACGGCATTACCCACATCGCCTCCCCATGTGTGATCATCACATGGCATTACCCGCATCGCCTCCGCATGTATGATCATCGCACGGCATTACCCGCATCGCCTCCCCATGTATAATCATCACACAGCATTTCCCGCATCGCCTCCTGGTGTACAATCACCACACTGCTGTGAGATCACCCGCAAGACCTGTCCTAGGGCCCGGCCTCGCTCACTGATTGGAACACACTGATGATCCTTCCTGTAAGTGTGTGCTGATCCACTGCCGTTGTTGGGGTTGTGAGTACAGAGAAAGGTAGGCCAATCCTTCTGGAGGCTCTGGGACTACTACTCCCATCATGCCCCAACAAAAGGTTCCAGGAGCACCTGTACTGTACTAATAAATCACAATACTGTGAAGTGGTCGGTTTCTGTAAATGGTACACTTGGCCTTTAACCAGTACAGAACCGCGCTATAGCCGAAAGACGGCTACAGCGCGGCTCTGAAATTCCGGGAGGACGTCCATGGACATCCTGCTTCGTGCACGCTCCCGTGGGCGTGCCCGCGGGTCGGGCGGACTCAATGTCCGCCCGAGACCCGCCGATCACTTGTAGCAGCCTCAGAACGGGGAACCGCCGATGTAAACACGGCGGTTCTCCGTTCTGTGAATGGGACAAGACAGATCTACTGATCCCTGTCACTGGGATCAGTTAGATCTGTTATGTCCCGACCAGCCCATCCCCCCCCCCACAGTTAGAACACACCCAGGGAACACTGTTAACCCCTTCACTGCCCCCTACAGGTTAACCCCTTCACTGCCAATGACATTTATACAGTAATCAGTGGACATTTAAATTTCTGATCGCTGTATAAACGTCATTGGTCCCAAAAATGTGTCAAAACCGTTCAACATGTCCGTCCCAATATCGTAGTCCCGATAAAAATCGTAGATCGCCGCCATTACTGGTAAAAATAATAAAAAACGCCATAAATCTATTCCCATAGTTTGTAGACGCAATTGCTTTTGCGCAAACCAATCAAAATTGCGTTTTTTTTTTTACCAAAAATATGTAGAAGAATATATATTGGGCAAAACTGATGAATAATTTTCTTTTTTATATTTTTTTTTGGATATTTATTATAGCAAAAAAGTAAAAAATATTGTTCTTTTTTCAAAATCATCGCTCTTTGTTTATAGCGCAAAAAATAAAAACCGCAGAGGTGATTAAATACGACCAAAAGAAAGCTCTATTTGTGAGAAAAAAATTGATAAAAATTTTGTCTGGGTACAACGTCGCACGACCGCGCAATTGTCATTCAAAATGCAACAGCGCTGAAAGCCTAAAATTGGTCTGGGCAGGAGGGGGGTTTAAGTGCCCAGTAAGGAAGTGGTTAAAGATGGAGTGTGGTTCCCCTCTGACGGGGGTAGCTACAGGGCAGTCTCATGGTAAGAACGGTCACACATACTTCACAATTTAGTTTGCATTATGTGTTACACCAGTAATATATCTGATCTTCTATGCAATGTACTGATATTTTGATTTTCTTTTGTGCTTTTGCTTAAAATCAATAAAAATCTATTGCAAAAAAAAAAAAAAAGATGGAGTGTGGAAGAGTTGAAGAAAGAAGGAAGAAGTTTTCCCATCTCTATCCTCCCACTCCAAAGTACATCTGCTGCACTATGACAGGTGCACTTTCCAGCCCCCCCCAGGACTAATGCCGGAATACTGACTTGTGCAGTCCGGACACATTTTGGCGTTTCTTCTGCTTCCTCTGTTCTTCCGCTTCGAACTGCAGCTGCCGCACCAACTCCTTGGCGTTAATTTCCTTCCGATTCAGCGGAACGATCTACAAAACAAGAATCCCGGCATCAATGTATATTATTATTATTTCAGGTACTTATATAGCGCTGTCCATTTACATTGTACATTAACATCAGTCCCTACCCTCAAGGAGCTTACAATCTAAGGTGTGTATAAAGATACAATTGCATTTTTTTTCTTGATTCAAGAGGACAAAGAGAATCAGGGCTCTTTCACACTGAATGCCGTCGGATGCATTCTGAACTGCACTCCCAAACTGCATAGAGAGCCCAAAATCTAGGTAATCCTATGAGCAGAGTTCCCATCATTCCAGAGCACCGCAAATGCAGGGAACGTGCTACAACCGAGCTTCAAATGCACCGTACTCTGACCGCTTAAAGTGGAGTTCCGGCCAAAATATGACTTTTAACCACTTCAGCCCCGGAAGGATTTCCAGCTTTAGGACCGGAGCCCTTTTTGCGATTCGGCGATTCGTCGCTTTAACTGACAATTGCGCGGTCGTGCGACGTTGTACCCAAACAAAATTTGCGTCCTTTTTTTCCCACAAATAGAGCTTTCTTTTGGTGGTATTT
>BLSH010546553.1:10875-30967 GCA_018402905.1 Glandirana rugosa
GTTTGAGTTTGGGATTTTGTGGTTTGGGGTTTGAGGTTGGGATTTGTGGTTGGGATTTGGGGTTTGAGTTTGGGATTTTGGGATTTGGGGTTTGAGGTTGGGATTTGTGGTTTGAGGTTGGGATTTTGCGATTTGGGGTTTGATTTTGGGATTCGTGATTTGGGGTTTGAGGTTGGGATTTGGCGTTTGAGGTTGAGATTTATGATTTGGGGTTTGAGGTTGGGATTTGTGGTTTGGGATATATGTCCCTCACGTCTTAATAATCCGTTCAACATAAAAACTCCTTATTAAAATAATAACTTGTTGTTGGTACAAGAGCTTTGATATTAATGAGTTTTTGGAATCATTGAGAACATGGTTGTTGTTCAATAATAAAATTAATCCTCAAAAATACAACTTGCCTAATAATTCTGCACTCCCTGTATATAGGGTTTGGTGTTTAGGGTTGGAGTTTGGGGTTTAGTATTTAGAGTTGGAGTTTGCGGTTTAGGGTTGGAGTTTGGGGTTTAGTGCTTAGGGTTTTAGTTTGGGGTTTAGCGTTTTAGGGTTGGAGTTTGGTGTTTAGGGTTGGAGTTTGGGGTTTAGGGTTTTAGGGTTTGAGTTTGGGGTTTAGGGTTGGTGTTTAGGGTTGGAGTTTGGGGTTTGGTGTTTTAGGGTTTGAGTTTGGGGTTTAGGGTTTGAGTTTGGGGTTTAGTGTTTAGGGTTGGAGTTTGGTGTTTAAGGTTTGAGTTTGGGGTTTAGTGTTTAGGGTTGGTGTTTAGGGTTTAGTGTTTTAGGGTTGGAGTTTGGTGTTTAGTGTTAAAGTTTGGGGTTTAGTATTTAATGTTGGATTTTGGGGTTTAGTATTTACAGTTGGAGTTTGGGGTTTGGTGTTTAGGGTTGGAGTTTGGGGTTTAGTGTTAAAGTTTGGGGTTTAGGGTTGGAATTTGGGGTTTAGTGTTTAGGGTTGGAGTTTGGGGTTTTGTTTTTTTTGGGTTGGATTTTGGGGTTTAGTGCTAGAGTTTAGGGTTTGGTCTTTTAGGGTTGGAATTTTGGGTTTAGTGTTTTAGGGTTGGAGTTTGAAATTTAGTATTTACGGTTGGAGTTTGGGGTGTAGTGTTTAAGTTCAGGGTTTAGGGTTGGAGTTTGGTGTTTAGGGTTGGAGTTTGTTGTTTAGTATTTAGAGTTGGAATTTTGGGTTTGGTTTTTTTAGGGTTGGAGGTTGGGGTTTAGTGTTTATGGCTGGAATTTGGGGTTTAGGGTTGGAGTTTGGGGTTTAGTATTTAGGGTTGGAATTTGGGGTTTAGTATTTTGGGTTGGAGTTTGGGGTTTAGTACTTAGGGTTGGAGTTTGGGGTTTAGTACTTAGGGTTGGAATTTGGGGTTTAGTATTTAGGGTTGGAGTTTGGGGTTTAGTACTTAGGGTTGGAATTTGGGGTTTAGTATTTAGGGTTGGAGTTTGGGGTTTAGTATTTAGGGTTGGAATTTGGGGTTTAGTATTTAGGGTTGGAATTTGGGGTTTAGTATTTAGGGTTGGAGTTTGGGGTTTAGTGTTTAGGGTTGGAGATTTTATTGTTTGAAGGAGGTAAATTTTATTTTAGTATCTTTTCGTTAGCGTCATTTTTTTTTTTTAATTTCAAGATCAGCAGTGTAAACTTGTTCCCGATATAGGTAAACCTGCCTTTGTTTGCAGCACATCACCGCATACTTGCACAGTACAGTTTGGTGTACCAAATCACCACATTCTTAGGTGCACAATGCACCACATCCTCAACCCCCCTATTGCCATAGCTGGTGACAAAGTTAGGAAGTCCTTTGTATTCATTGTGTCAGGGAGACTTGAAGGGAGAGGCATAGGGCTCTTCATACTCAGTAGTAGGGAGTGAGCAAGTTCTGTATCTGCAGGACAAAGCCGTGCCCGGGCTGAAATTTTGAAAGGTAAAACACGTCTGCCTTTTCTTTCTGGCAGTCAGCGTGTTATACAAGCTGACCATGATGTGGCGATTGTGGAGTGGCTAACCAAGCCTTCCTTCCAGGAAAAAGGTAGCGCATTTTTCTCAGCAGATTCAGATGTGTCTTCTTCTTCCTTCTCCTCTACAACTAATTCCACTGTCACACTGCAGACTAGCATAGTGGGGTTATTTCAGAATTACATCAGTAACTTGCTGCAGAGGATGCACAAAAGATCATGTTATCAGATGTTGAGGAAGAGAGCGCCAGGGGCATAGGGGAAGGGGGCAACAGGCAGGAGCCATTTTCATTGTTGTTGCACACATAACTCTGCACCACAGAGCTTGTCAGTACCACAATGATAACTGCTGGCAGCAAAATGCCAACACGTTCCTCATCTTCCACCCCCCCCCCACTCCAAAAGGATCAGCATCCGCATCCAACCAAACGTAAGTGTTCTCAAGCAATAGGGGTAGAAAGTCTGACAAGGGATTTGAGACTATAGCCTCGTACACGCGCTGCGATTGTCGTACGACCGCACATCCAACTTTTCCCAAAACCACCTGTCTGTGATTTTGTCTATGTAGCGGTACCATCGAAGGAGCTGCTATTGTAATTTATATTTGTTCCCCGGGCCTCCCTCTGAATATTCCTGAATATTTCACACTGCCAGGTGCACACACACAATCCTGCTCAGTCTAGGGGATGAATTTTCAATGCTTTATTGTTGAACTTGGATAGGAGAAGGAAAAGCATAGGATACTCCAAGATAACTGACTTTAGCTGAGGACAACTTCTCAGTGGTGCACTTAACAACTGGTCCTAATGAAACAAGTCCATCTTTAAAGTGGTAGTAAACCCTCCTATCATTTTCAGTCAAGGAAGCTGCCATCTTGGCCTCTGTTTAATCTACAACTGCCATGATGCTGCACATGTGATCAGCTATGACACCAGCCATTGGATGGTTTGACAGTTTGGTTTAGAGCACAACCAATGGGAGCGTTACATTTCCGGCACATGCCGGAAATGGAACTGGTTTTAAAACTGTTAAATGGATGGGTTTACTACCGCTTTAAGCAATAAAGGACAGCCAGGACACTGCTTCTTCAAGACACTAATCAGTGTCTCCTTTCTGACTCAGTGTAACAGACTAGCAAAGGCACTTTATGGCAGGCTGACTTTAGTAGAACAGGTCCATTTTTAAACAACATACGATAAGCTGGACTCTGTTCTTCAAGACACTCACCAGTGTCTCCTTAATGGCCGGCACACCCGATTAAGCTGATTATGAGGGCAGGGGGAATTCTAGCAACACAGTCTCAGGGATCCTCTCACAGATCTGTACTCACACCATGTCCCGGGGCAGTCGGTAGCCCTTTCTCTGTCAACTCCCAAGCGAAACTTTGCCACTGTGATGTCAGACCGAATCCAAGGACTTCCTCCCTTGTCATCTATCAAAGAACTCTGGGTTGCAGCTTCAGCATCCGGATAGGCATTGAATAGGCCTAGCAGCCAGCAGCCTCCTGGATAGGCCCTCAGGCCTAGCATCCAGGAGCTAAACACACGCCTCCACCCCTCAGGTATGGGTGGGCTGGAACTCCTAACCTTGAGCCCATGTGCTCCCTTTTATATGAAGGCGTTCACCCAAAATGCAGTGGGGGCACTTCCCTACTAGTTGGTCAGAACCACCTCCAAATACACCTGCTGTCACTGGCTGGGTTTTTCTCCCTCTGTCCAATAGGGACCCATACTACTGGACAGGGTAAAACTCTCCAGACCACATGAATCAGCACCAGAGCACACAGAGCAGACCTTACTCAAACTAAGGCTCTCTGATGAGCAGATAACATATACATTTGCCTATCTGCTCTCCTGTTAAGCAGAGAGAGACAAAAACTATATATACTCACTAACACCCAAACTAGGAGGGCGCTACATCTAGCATACTGTCGGTAGTCAAATTATCATTCGACAAAGCCGAACGTAGTGACGTGTTACGAGCGTATAAAGAGGAAGTTCAGGTGAATGTGAATTATGGACGCTGGTTTACACGGGCGAACCCTTCCTGGATTCCGAACATGAGTGTTTGTACTTACAACTTTTGTTTGTCCAACTTCTCTACAGACAAGCTGAAAATCAGACAACGCCATGTCGGCAGGCAAAAGTTTTCTAGTTTGCTCATACAACTTCTGTTGGAAGATAATTGAAATCGGCTGTTGAATGGAGCGTACTAATGGTCGGATTATTGTACATTTACCTTACCGTTAGTATGCGGACAGCCGATTTTGATTTTCGTCAGACAAAAGCTGGATGTGCAGGCTAGAATTTTTTTTTCGTACGACAACGCAACGTCCGATTTTCGTTCCGTTAGTACGGTTTTCGTCCGAAAAAAATCGTGCGACCGAGACTGCGCATGTTCAGAAAAGAAAAAAAAAGAGACAAAAAATATTCAAAACATTATATCACTTCTGACGTTGAGTTCAGGTCGAACTAAAATTTTCAGAGGGTCAGTATGCTTTACAAAATCTGGGACATGCGCTTCTGACAAAAATCCAAGGTTTTGTCACACGAAAATCGGATCGTGTGTACGAGGTGTAAAGCCTTCTACACACGCGCTGATTATTGTTCGACCGCACGTCCAACTTTTGTCCAAATTGGCAGTCCCTGGTTTTGTCTAACGTACTGGCGGTAGTCAAGTAATCGTCCAAAAAAGACAAACGTAGTGACGTGTTATGAGCGTATAAAGAGGAAGTTCAGGTGCATGTGAATTACGAGAGCAGGTTTGCACGACTGAACACTTCCTGCATTCCGAGCATGCGTGCTTGTACTTACAACTTGTTTGGCCAACTTCTGTACACACGTGCCAACAATTGGCCAATGCCTTGTTGGCAGACAAGTTTTCTAGTCTTCTCAGACAACTTCTGTTGGATGATAATTGGGAATTGGCTGTCGAATGGTGGGTACTAATGGTCGGATTATCGGACAACAGGTTGTTGTACGACCGTTGTTGGCCGATAATTGTACAGGTTTTCTTCTAAGATTGCCCTGTATTTGGCTCCATCCATCTTCCTATCAACTCTGACCAGCTTCCCAGTCCCTGCTGAAGAAAAGCATCCTCACAACATGATGCATCCGCCACCATGTTTCACAGTTGGGATGGTGTGTTCAGGGTGATGTGCAGTGTTCGTTTTCTGCCACACATAGCGTTTTGCTTTTAGGTCAAAAAGTTCAATCACAAGGCCCGTGCACACGATGCGAAATTCCCGTCCGAGATTCTTACCGTTAGTATGCTCCTTTCGACAGCCGATTTGCTTTTTTCGCCAGCCAAAAGCTGGACTAGTAAATTTTGTCTGTCGACAACGCCACGTCCGATTTTTGGATGGTCTATACCAGGGATATGCAATTAGCGGACCTCCAGCTGTTGCAGAACTACAAGTCCCATGAGGCATAGCAAGACTCTGACAGCCGCAAGCATGACACCCAGAGGCAGAGGCATGATGGGACTTGTAGTTTTTTCAACATCTGGAGGTCCGCTAATTGCATATCCCTGGTCTATACAGAAATCTATACACAAAAGTTGATAGTACAATGTTCGAAAGCAAGGAATGACCTGGAAGTGTTCAGTCGTGTAAACTGGCGATCGTAATCCAGAATAAAGATTTGTGGTGCTGCAATTGAAATGACAAATGCAACGCACATTATCATCTTTTTAATGTCTTTTTAATAGCGTAATTAGGGGAAGCGGCCCAAAGGGTGAAAAATGAACGTCCTCTTTATACTCTCCTAGTACGTCCCTACGTTCGCATTTGTTGAACGACAAATTTCGTATAGCCCGTACGCTTTACAAAATCATGGACACGCACTTTTGACAAAAATCAGAAGCGTGGTCATACGTCAATCTAACTGTGTGTACGAGGCCTAAGTCTCATCTGACCAGAGCACCTTCTTCCACATGTTTGCTGTGTCCCCCACATGGCTTCTCACAAACTACAAACGGGACTTCTTATGGATTTCTTTCAACAATGGCTTTCTTATCACTCTTCCATAAAGGGCAGATATGTGGAGAGCATGACTAATAGTGGTCCTGTGGACAGATTCTCCCACCTGAGCTGTGGATCTCTGCAGCTCCTCCAGAGTTACCATGGACCTCTTGGCTGCTTCTCTGATTAATGCTCTCCTTGCCCGGCCTGCCAGTTTAGGTGGATGCCCATGTCTTGGTAGGTTTGCAGTAGAGAAGAATGGGTGTAGTATGGCGCTATCTCTAAATCAATGAGTAAACTGTTATAACCTCTTATTGTAGTGGTTAAAGTGGTTGTCAACTCGTGACAACCACTTTAACCTACAGGTAAGCCTATAGTAAGGCGGGGCCAACACTACGCACATGCGCTCTGACGTCATTTCCGAGATTCTCTGGCTAGCGTTTTTTTTCGTTGGAACGCAAGCCACAGGAAGAGGAAGGGAGACGTCCCTTCCTCAACAGGGCAGCCACGCTGCCAATACTGTTTTAGCCTTTGTAATTTATAGTTTAGGAGTGCAACTATTGTACCTCCCGGATTAAAATCTTTTCCCTCTGTTTTTAAATTGAATGAGTTTAATAAATATTCACTTTTACGGTATTACACTATTTGGGATTTTTATTTTTTCACTCACACCCCTGAACACCGGAGGATTGGTATACCAGAGCCGTGGATAGGAGCAACCGGGACGCCCAGGCTGTTCAAGACCCGAGCTGAGATACAGATGTAAAGATACAGCACAAGTGGGCCACCCCTGCAGGGGTACCTCTTTCTGGTGAGTGGGGACACATGTGGGGAGCACGGATTTTGGAGTCACGAGTCTGTCGAATAGAAGTCACCGGATCACTTTAAGGATTTATGCACTAACAGCAGGAATCACAATTGTTTCAGCTAAAGAATCTTTCAGCATGGATTTTCAGATTTAATATAGACTGTCACTGGAATAGGAATTCCTATATCACATTTTGCTATTATATACGGACAATTGCTGGAATTTTGTTTGTCATATCACCTTTATATGCATATATTTTTTGCACATGATTTATTGCAATTTATGAATATATTTCAATTTGATAACAACAACGATTGAAACATTAGCAGCACAAAAGTTGATAATTTATATTTTACTATAATTTTGATATATACACGTCTCTTATATATACATCTTAGCCTGTATACATTTTATGGTTTCTACATACCAATCATGGGTTTCTGATCTTTATTTATTCACTACACATTAATAGCATAGCTGAGTGTATACCAACACTCTAGGAAATAGCGCCATCGTCCTGTCATTATAAGATACATCTACAATTTTTCTTCATTGAAAACCCAGGAGGGCAGCTTTTTCCTATAACATATTTACTGCCCTTATATCTTTAGCGCGGGAATCTTTTGTTCAATAATAAAAGGATGTTTTAGCCGACTTCCAAGGCACCAACCTTTCTCTTTTTTGTATGGACTACATGGAAGTTTACAGAAACTTCACAGGCTGAGTACTGTGTTCATGAGGCTCACCAGACATTGCACAGGAGGTGGCAGCTCGGATGCACCTGTTCCAATTACTCAAATCAAGGCTCTCTGATAAGCAGACAGCATCTAAATGTACCTATCTGCTCTCCTGTTAAGCAGAAAAAGCCAAAAACTATATACACTCACTAACACCCAAACTAGGAGGGCGCTGCTTTCAAAAATGTATGTAAAGACCGGCATATATCCACGAGCTCCGAGCTCGCTTCCTGGATGTGCATCACTTCTATCTACCTCCGCTCACAACCTACGCGTTTCGTCACGCCCATGCAACTTCTTCAATGGGGAATCCATTTGCATACTTAAATGTGGGTTGTGATTTTACTGCTAAATGAATTGTTTTATAAAATCAATATCACACTACTTTTTTTGTTATTTATTATTTATATATTTTTTTGTATTATTTATATATTTACCGGGAGTAATAAGGCACCCAGTGGGAATACCATAGGATCCTGAAGGCTGACAGAGGACACAGAGGGCTGGAGAAGCCAGGGGGGACTCCCAGAGGTGAACAGATCGAACTACACCAATCCCAAAAGATACCTTTTGGCTTCATACACATGGGCATATGAAAAAAAAAATAAGCAAAATGTCGGGCCCGAAGTCAGGGAAAAATCTGCGTTTTTTTCGGCGTTAATCAGCGTTAGTGAGCGTCGGCATCAATAGGCATTTTTTTTTAAAAAAAAAAACATTCCTCTGCTATTTTTTAACCTGAAAACGTTGGTACGGTGTTAGTGAGCGTTTTGCCGCGTCGGCGTCAAGAACGCCAAAGCGTTACGACCTCGGAACTTGCTGGCCGTGGGTTCTACTTTCAGCTCACTAACGCCGACGCCACCTACAGCTCAAAAACGTTTGCATTTTTATGGGTTCATTGAATAACATGGAGAGCTGTAAAAAACACTAAAAAAACGTGGCTGTAAAAAACGCCTGTGTGTATGAGGCCTTTATGTGTGACATGCCCAATAAAATTCAGGTGAGAGACTAGAACACATGAAACATCAGTCAATTTAATCACAGCGGTGCAGACACATCTAAGAGCCTAAAGTCATTATATACATTTTCTATGGGCTATACCAGAAGTTGATTGTTTATTTGCCTCAATAATTTACTGTTTTTATTATTTTATTTTATTTCATCCATTCACAAAATTTGTTGCACCGTTCATTTTTGAAGAATCACTGTCAGATACATACTAAGGTCCAACGTTGGATAATGCACTTTATTTAGTAGCATGATATTTTGGGGTTGACCCTTGAGACACGGATCCATTTGTTGATTTATTATTTATTAATCACTACAATAAGAGGTTATAACAGTTCGCTCATTGATTAAAGATAGAGCCACACCACACCCATTCTTCTCTTATGCACAATAGTCACGGATATCTATAAAGTGTGAGCAGCAATCTCCCAGATCATAATTAATAGTGGTAGCACGAGGATCACACAGCACTTTTCTAGGTTTGCAATTGTGCCATACTCTTTCCATTTTCGGATGATGGATTGAACAGCGTTCCGTGAGATGTTCAAAGCTTGGGATATATTTTTATAATCTAACCCTGCTTTATACTTCTCCAGAACTTTATCCTTGACCTGTCTGGTGTGCTCCTTGGCTTTCGTGATGCTGTTTGTTCACTAGGGCTCTCTAACAAACCTCTGAGGGGGGGCGTGTCCAAGATGGCCACCTGAACGGTCGCATGGAGACACAGGCGGAGCCCTCCGAGGGAGATGACTCCTCCCGGCCATGCTTTGTGGCGGACATTATGTCGGCGATTGCTCTCTGCCAAACCACACTAACCACCAAGCTCGAGGCAGTGCAGCTGGAGATGGGCATCGTGAGACAGGAGGTGGATAAGCTGTGCTCACGTGTTACCGAGGCTGAGCAGCGAGTAGGCCTAAACGAAGACACCATTGCAGAGCATTCCTCCACCCTGTGTACGATTCAAACCAAAATTAAAACTATGGAATATAAAATCGAAGATGCCGAAAATAGGAACAGGAGGAATAATCTCTGCATTGTGGGTATGGCGGAGGGGGTGGAACCAGATAACCCTACTGTGTTTGTGGAAACTCTATTGCGGGACCTTCTACACAATGCCCACTTTTCTCCATATTACGTTGTTGATACCGGCCTTGGCAGGACACTCTACGACAGCTCTCATTAACTAGAATAGACAATACCAAGAAGGCAATGTTCTATACCCAACAGAAGATCTTTGAATTTGGGGGTAAAAAATGGACGTTTACTAGCCTGGTTGGTGAAAAGTCAGAATCCTACCACCCACATAGCCAGTATCATAGGGGAGGATGGACAATTGCTGGTGACCCCTGCACTTTTTAATCAGAGATTCCAGCAATTCTTCCAGGGCCTGTATGAATCCCAAGTGTCCTATTCACATGATGAGTTAACCAAGTACTTAGACCACATTGACCTTCCTGTGTTGGATGAGGTTGACAGGGCTAGACTAGATGCGGACATTACCCTAGAAGAAGTCCAGACGGCTATAGGGAGTTTGCAGGCCGGTAAGACCCCTGGTTCTGATGGCCTACCAGCCGAGTTTACTCTAACTTTGTGGACCTGCTGGCACCCAAACTCCTCGCTGACTTACAGACCGTTGATAGCCTCCCTGCATCCATGGAGGAGGCAGTTATTGTGCTTGTTCCCAAGCCTGGCAAGAATACCCAAGAGTGTGCGTCCTATAGACCCTCTTAAATGTTGACGCCAAAATTCTGGCAAAAATACTGGCTATTAGGCTGAGCTCTGTCATTGTAGGATTGATCCATGTTGACCAAACGGGGTTCATGCCTGGCAAGGGAAACGGCATCAATCTGAGACGCCTCTTTCTTAATCTTTCCATACCACATGAAAACCAGGGCACTAGAGTCATCGCCTCGCTAGACGCTGAGAAGGCGTTTGACTTGGTTGAGTTGGGGCTACCTGTGGGAGGTGCTGGCGAGGTATGGTTTTGGACCCAAATTTCTACAATGGATGCAGATCCAATACAAGGCACCCAAGGCACGAGTCCGTACCAATGACAGGCTGTCTGACATCTTTCCATTACATCGGGGTACCAGGCAGGGCTGTCCCCTGTTCCCCTCCCTATTTGCCCTGGGTCTGGAGCCATTGGCGATTCTGATTAGAAATTCCTCTTAGGTTAAGGCAGTGGTTCTCAACTCCTGTCCTCTGGACCCCCCAACAGGCCAGGTTTGCAGGATAACTGAAATACATCACAGGTGATATCATTTGCTGCTCAGTGATTGCAGTATTCTAGTCTGCATCTCCTCAAGGTAATACTGAAAATCTGGCCTGTTAGTGGGTGCTGAGGACCGGAGTTGAGAACCCCTGGGTTAAGGGATCAAGGGTGGGAAGACTAGAGGAAAAATTGTCACTATATGCTGACGATGCCATACTATACTTAAATGATGCGGGCCCTTCGCTGTCACCCGCCCTGGAGATTATTGATAAATTTGGGTCATACTCAGGGATCCACATTAATTGGTCCAAATCAATTTTACTCCCTATTGACAGTCAGGCGGCCGCTTTGGCTCCTAGTTCTCCACTGCGGTGGGTTGAGGGGTTTAGATATCTGGGCATACAAATAACTAGGGACATCTCGAACTTCTCTGCATATAACCTTCAGCCTCTTGTTGCCT
The DNA here is from genome assembly GCA_018402905.1 of Glandirana rugosa. NCBI lineage: Eukaryota > Metazoa > Chordata > Amphibia > Anura > Ranidae > Glandirana > Glandirana rugosa. Next base: position 22,006 of record BLSH010546553.1, read on the forward strand.
CACTTAAGTCCAGTTGCGCCTCCTGGTCAACCCTCCCTATAAATCTAATAGGGCGGATAAACCTGGTTAAAATGATGATCCCGCCAAAGTTTATTTATATATTTTGGAATTGTCCAACTTTTGTTCTCTCCAGTTTCTTTAAGGACATAGACAAATGCATACTTGCCTTCATCTGGAACGGGGCCTCCCCCCGCATTGCCAAATCCACGTTGTCTCTCCCTACGGAGCTGGGTGGGCTTGCACTCCTGGACTTTAAGATGTACTTTTGGGCGCCAGTGTTGGTGTCGGTTTATTGGTGGATCCGGGGCTCCAGAAATAATGCGGCCACATGTTTGGAAGCTGCGTTCCTCGAATCCCTGATGGATCTCCGTGACCTGATCTATAGGGGACCAAGGGCTTATGCTATTCTCCCTGAGCCTACACGGGCTACGTTTATGGAGGGTCCCGACAAGACGGTTCCACACCCCAGACGAGTTGTCACCTGACCAACCCCTGTGGAGAAACCCAGGACTTCCACATATATGCACCGTACAGGACTCCCATTTTTGGGCTAAATATGGAATAAAAACGATTGGAGATATACTAACATCAAGGGCTCTGCTAAATTTTGCACAACTCTCGCGGAAATTCTGCCTGCCTGGATGGATGCTGTTTAGGTACTACCAGCTTCGCCATGCAGTTAGAACTCAATTCCCTAACCCCTCGATTCTAAAAAGGAACCCTATTGATGACGTATTGGTTCAGGGAGACGTGAGCAAACCTCTGTCTACATTATACGGTACACTTCTTACAAAAGACATACCCCGCTTGAATAAGCTGTGGGAATACTGGAAAGAGGACATTCCAACTTTGGATAGAGGGGACTAGGAGGACAGTCTAGAACAGGGGCCGAGGTTGGTGGTCTCCTCACGAGATAAACTGATACAAGTCAAATTCTTCCCTAGGGTTTACTATACCCCAGTGAGGATGCATAGGATGTTTCCTGGACGTGACCCCCTGTGCCCACGTTGTGGAACCTGTGAAGGTACCTACCTCCATATGTTCTGGGAGTGTCCTAGGGTGGTGTCTTTCTGGAAGAAGGTCTTTGATGAAATAAATCTTAGGCTCCAGGTGGATTTGTGTCCCTGTCTTTGGCCCTCTTAAGAATCTCTGATGATGAACAAAGGTCTCATCACTCTAAATTACTTATAGCCTACTTGCTGTACTATGCTAAAAAAGAGATATTAATGAAATGGTCGTCACCAGATAGACCTGAGATATCTGCCTGGGAGGCTAAGGTGAACTCTGTACTACCATTATATAAACTAATGCTAATAGAGGGTGTCACCATGGGCGTCCGCAGAAGTTTTTTCAGGGGGGGCATCATTATAAGGTCACCCATGCTCTGCCCCTTTTTGACAATGTCATTATCACATTATCGTGGTCAGAGACCGCAGTCATTGTACAGGAAACAGTCAGAGACTGCAGACATGGTACAGGAGACGGTCAGAGACTGCAGACATGGTACAGGAGACAGTCAGAGACTGCAGACATTGTACAGAAGACAGTCAGACACTGCAGACATGGTACAGGAGACGGTCAGAGACTGCAGACATTGTACAGAAGACGGTCATAGACTGCAGACATAGTGCAGGACATGGTCAGAGACTACAGACATGATAAAAGAGACGGTCAGAGACTGCAGACATGGTACAAAAGATGATCAGACACTGCAGACATGATACAAGAGATGGTCAGAGACTGCAGACATAGTACAGGAGACATCAGAGACTGCGGACATGGTACAGGAGATGGTCAGAGACTGCAGACATGATACAGGAGACGGTCAGAGACTGTGGACATGGTACAGGAGACGGTCAGAGACTGCAGACATAGTACAGGAGACATCAGAGACTGCGGACATGGTACAGGAGATGGTCAGAGACTGCAGACATGATACAGGAGACGGTCAGAGACTGCAGACATAGTAGAGGAGACGGTCAGAGACTGCAGACATAGTACAGGAGACGGTTGGAGACTGTGGACATAGCCCAAGAGACTGTCAGAAACCGCATACATGGCTCAAGAGGATAAGGACCTAGTGGGGAACCCCAGATTCCAGGGGGGGCAACCGCGGACACCCATGGGTGTCACTGGAAATTCGAAAAGGTGTGGTCTCCATGGATGATGACTTAACGATGATATATGAATTCACGCAACTTGATTATTGTAACTTAACCCTAATGTTATGAATGTTACAAAATATGAGTATATTCTATACATATGCAAAATGTGTCTATGCTATGTAAGATTCTCTAACTTCAAAATATAGAAAATCATTGTTGTGCCAACCGTGGCTTCTGCTATTATATTGTACAACGAATGTGAATGTGAACCTGCTTTATCTGCAAACCATGTACCACCCAAATTTGACAAATAAAGCACCACTGTTTGTAAAAAGCAAACAAACCTCTGAGGGCTTAGCAGAACAACTATATTTATACTGAGATTAAATTACACACAGGTGGACTCTATTTACTAATTAAGTGACTTCTGAAGGCAATTGGTTCCACCAGATTTTAGTTAGGGGTATCAGAGTAAAGGGGGCTGAATACAAATGCACCCCACACTTTTCATTTATTTATTTATTAAAAAATCTGAAAAGCATTTATCATTTTCCTTCCACTTCACAATTATGCGCCACTTTGTGTCGATCTATCACATAAAATCCCAATAAAATACATTTACGTTTTTGGTTGTAACAAAATGTGGAAAATTTCAAGGGGTATGAATACTTTTTCGAGGCGCTGTATATTACGGAAAATGCTAAAAAGAGGTGAGGACACCTCAATGGGTTGGGAAGAAGTAGGAGGCAGATCTCACCACTGAAGGTTCTAGGCAATGTAAGAAGCCAGTAGATGAATGAGCCAACGGGGATGCACCCCTTTAACCACTTCCCCCCGGTGTCGCGTCATATGACGTTGCAGCTATAGACTAGGGTTGCCACATCATCCCTTTAATCCAGGACACATATTGATTACACAGGTTCTGTGGATGATTAAGGTGGTAATTGAACTCACTTGGTGCCTTACCTGCTTTAAATTATCCTCAGAAGCTGTGTAATTCATATGTGTCCTGGATTAAAGGGATGATGTGGCAACCCTACTATAGACACCATTCAGATGTTGTTTTCCACCGGCGATTCCCTGCACCGTAAGAACGATCATAGAGGCAATTCAGCCGCTTGACCGTTGTTACATGCATAGGGTTGCCACCTCATCCCTTTAAACCCGAACACATATGAATTACACAGGTTGTTCTGAGGCTGATTTAATGCAGATAAGACAACCAAGTGAGTTTAATTACCACCTTAATCAGCCACAGAACCTGTGTAATTCATATGTGTTCGGTTTTAAAGGGATGAGGTGGCAACCCTATACATGCAGCAGGTGGGGACACCCTAGAGTTGCCACCTCATCCCTTTAAACCCAAACACATATTAATTACACAGGTTGTTCTGAGGCTGATTAAGGTGGTAATTAAACTCACTTGGTGCCTTATCTGCATTAAATTAGCCTCAGAACAACCTGTGTAATTTATATGTGTCCGGGTTTAAAGGGATGAGGTGGCAACCCTAAGACGCCCTCCTGCGGATCCTTCGCCGACGGAAGTTGACCATAGACCTGACCATTGACCACTGACCAGATTGGTGATCTGATGGTCACCAGTCATCTCTAGGCTTCTCGGAGGTCCGGGTGCAAATTATGACGTCACGTCCAGCTAGGGTTGCCACATCATCCCTTTAATCCAGGACACACATTCATTTCACAGGTTCTGTGGCTGATTAAGGTGGTGATTAAATGCACTTGGTGCCTTATCTGCATTCAAGTGGCCTCAGAACAACCTGTGTAATTCATATGTGTTCGGGTTTAAAGGGATGAGGTGGCAACCCTACGTCCAGCTAGGGTTGCCTCGTCATCCCTTTAATCCAGGACCCTAATGAATTACACAGGTTGTTCTGAGGCTGATTAAGGTGGTAATTAAACTCACTTGGTGCCTTATCTGCATTAAATTAGCCTCAGAACAACCTGTGTAATTCATTTGTGTCCTGGATTAAAGGGATGAGGTGGCAACCCTACGTCCAGCCAGCCGGATGTAAACAATGCTAGAAAAGCCGAGATCAGTCTTTTTTTTTTTTTTACCTCAGTCGTTCCAGCCTGGAGGAGAGATGAGGGGTCTTATTGATGGCCCTATATCTCTCCATAAAGAGGACCTGTCATGTAATATTCCTATTACAAGGAATGTTTACGTTTCTTGTAATAGGAATAAAAGTGATCAAAATTTTTTTTTTTTAAAGAGACAGTGTAAAAATAAAAAATAAAGTTAAATTAAGCAAAAAAAAAAAAAAATGTAAAGCGCCCCCATCCCCGCGAGCTCGCGCACAGAAGCAAACGCATACGTAAGTCACGCCCACATATATACATGGCGTTCAAACAGCACATGTGAGGTATCGCCGTGAACGTTAGAGCGAGAGCAATAATTCTAGAACTAGACCTCCTCTGTAACTCTAAAGCTGTAACCTGTAAAAAATTTTTAAAGCGTCGCCTATGAGGATTTTTAAGTTTGGCGCTATTCCACGAGCGTGCGCAATTTCAAAGCATGACATGTTGGGTATCCATTTACTCGGTGTAGCATCCAAAAAAATTGGGCTCACTTTACCGTTTTCTTATTTTTTTAATACATTAAACTTTTTTTTACCAAAAAAAACGCGTTTGAAAAATGACTGCAAATACCGTGCTAGATAAAAAGTTGCGTCAATTGCCATTTTATTCCCTAGGGTCTTTGCTAAAAAAAACATATCTAATGTTTGGGGGTTCTGAGTAATTTTGTAGCAAAAAAATGATGATTTTTACATGTAGGAGCGAAGTGCCAGAAGCAAGTGGTTAAAGACATTTATTATTATACAGTCTTTATAAAGAATGAACAATATAACCTAATAAAGCCACCGTGTTTCCTCCAATGTCGAATTAGATTTCCTTGATTTAAGAAACATTTCCCGCACTCTGAGCCTGAAAAAGACGCCTGTCTGTGTGAATTCTCTTATGTTCAAAATAATCCTCTTTCTGAATAAAACATTTCCCGCACTCTAAACATGACAAAGGACGCTCGCCTGTGTGACTTATCCGATGCACAAGTAGTTCTCCTTTTTGAGTGAAACGCTTCCCGCACTCTGAACACGAAAAAGGACGTGCACCAGTGTGGGTTCTCTGGTGCATACGAAGTTTTTCTTTTTGACTATAACATTTCCCACACGCCAAACAGGAAAAAGGACGTTCCCCAGTGTGAGTTCTCTGGTGTCTAAGAACATCTCCTTTCTGAATGAAGCATTTCCCACACTCCGAACACGAAAAAGGGCGCTCACCAGTGTGGGTTCTCTGGTGTATACGAAGTTTTTCTTTTTGAATGAAACATTTCCCGCACTCCGAACACGAAAAGGGACGCTCGCCCGTGTGAGTTCTCTGGTGTCTAAGAAGGTTTCCTTTTTTGGTAAAACATTTCCCGCACTCTTGACACAAATAAGGACGATTGCCTGTGTAACTTTCCTGGGGTGCAAGAAACATTTCCTTCACCGTGAAACATATCCCCAACTCGGAACTTGAACAAGGACGCTCACCTGTGTGACTTTTCTGGTGCCTAAGGAGGCTTCCTTTCACAGTGAAACATTTCCCACAATCTGAACAGGAATATGGGCGCTCGCCTGTGTGAATTCTCTGATGTGAAAGAAGGTGTCCTTTCTGTGTGAAACATTTCCCGCACTCTGAACATGAATAAGGACGTTCACCTGTGTGAATTCTCCGGTGCCTAAAAAGCTCTCCCTTCTGAGTGAAACATTTCCCGCACTCTGAGCACGAATACGGACGCTCCCCCGTGTGAATTCTCAGGTGTCTAAGAAGCTCTCCTTTCTGAGTGAAATATTTCTCGCACTCTGTACATGAAAACAGGCGCTCACCGGTGTGAATTCTCTGATGTGTAAGAAGTTTTTTTTTCATAGTGAAACGTTTCCCGCACTCTAAACATGAATAAGGACGCTCAATTGTGTGAATTTTCTGGTGCGTAAAAAGCTCCCCTTTCTCCATAAAACATTTCCCACAGTCTGAACATGAGAAAGGACGCTCGCTTGTGTGACTTTTCTGGTGTATAAGAAGCTTGCTTTCCTCCGTGAAAGATTTCCCACACGCGGAACATGAAAAGACCGGACTGGTGTGAGATCTAAGATGTATATGGAGGTCAGACTTGGTCTTAAAAGATTTCCCGCACACCAAACATGACAAAGAACTGTCAACCATGTGAACTTCATGACTTGGAGAAGTTTCATTAGGATTAGATAGATTGTTTGATGGATCTACACCGTGAGATCTTATAAAGATGTCTGAAGTAACAGTATGTGATTGATCGGAAGATTCCTCAGAGATAGATGGATCCATTGATTTCTCCAAACAATAAGATCTGTGGTGTATATTGTGAGAGACAAGGCTTCCTCCCGAATACCGAGCCATGTCTTTTCCTGCATCACCATCTGGAGATAAAATAAGATCTCCCTCCGAGGTACAACAACCATCATGGTCTTCTGTTAGAAAACAAAAATAAAATACAAGAATTACTTTTCACATTCTGCCCTCACCTTGTAGAGAACATGACGTTATATTGAGGAATGGAGATGGACCTTTCATATGGTGTACAGTATCTCCTCCTCATTTGTTGGGAACATGACGTTATATTGAGGAATGGAGATGGACCTTTCATATGGTGTACAGTATCTCCTCCTCACTTGTTGGGAACATGACGTTATATTGAGGAATGGAGATGGACCTTTCATATGGTGCACAGTAGTTCCTCTTCATTTTGGGAGAGCATGGACTTAAATTGAGGAATGCAAATTAAACTTTAGTTGCTGTGTGTGAAGTCTATCTAAGTGGAGCCTCTGTACTGCTCTCTCCTTTACAATAAAGTCTCCTCCATTATTAATATGTTAGGGGCTTCTGATTCTCCATCATGATGTTTTTGCAGAAATCTATTTACCTGACAATGTTAAAATCGACATATTCTCAATCATCGATCCATAAACTGGAGCAATTTCCGTATTTAGTGTTCATTACTCACCTTTGCTAATATATAGAGAAGGATCCTCCTGTTTAATTTTCGCCATCAGCCCAACTTCCTCCGCAGAATGCTGATAAATCTTCAAAGACATCTCCTCTTCTTCCTCTTTAACCTCAACTTTCATATATATCTGTTCTTGACACTAAACCAACAAAATAATAATAATATAAAAAAAAAACCAAATGTGAGGGCCACCAGGCTACATAGATAAGTATGATCTCATACAGTCTGGAGTCACTCTTGCGTTTTAGTCATCTACCTGATCATGGTGAGGGATGGTGTGATCTTCCTGTGAGGAATCTCGGGAATACAGAGGACTAGGACATCTCTCTGGTGGGTTCCCATTACTGGATCCATCTGTAGGAAACACACATTGACTGAATACATTGTTTCTATGCGTTTATCAGATGATGGGGGATCTAGGTGGACCCTCCATACTGCTCTCTCCTTTACAATAAAGTCTCTTCTTACCCGGTGATGTGAGGGGCGGCTGATTCTCCATCATGACGTCCTTGTAGAGATCCTTGTGTCCTTCTAAATACTCCCACTCCTCCATGGAGAAATAGACAGTGACATCCTGACACCTTATAGGAACCTGACACACACAATGATACAGTCACCATCCAGACACATCCCTTGTCTGTTACTGGATAATGTCCCAGAATTCCCAGCACCGCTCACCTCTCCCGTCAGCAGATCCATCATCTTCTGTGTGATTTCCAGAATTTTCTGCTTATTGTTTTTCCCATGTGTCAAGGATGGAGGTTGAGGTGATACATGGAGACTGCTGCCAAGGATCAATGGTTCACTGTGTTTCTTCCTCACTACTTCATAACTCTGTATAAGAAGAGATGTATAAAATAAAAGTAAATATGTATTTTTTTTAATGAGTGATGTCATGTGGCCTCCCAGAATCCTCCTCACCTCTCCGTTCAACAGGTAGATGATCTCCAGGGTGAGGTTTAATAGCCGCTCAGTTATTTGACTTTGGTTCTCCTTCATCTTATCTGTGGGGGTCATGTGATCTATATGTGACTCTCTCTTGTCTCTGTGTACAGATAATAAACTCAGAATTATCTGGAGTCTTCTTCCATTGTTACTAGCTCATGTTGCGATTTTTACATATTTTAGGTAGTAACTGCTATAAACCAGAGGCTCTCAAGTAAAAATTGGATACATGGTTCCATATTTAGAAAGTATCTGGTCTATAAACCAAAGGCACTGGATAGACAGTTGGATAAATGGCTCTATATTTAGGATGTATCTGGTCTATAAACCAGAGGCTCTGGATGGACAGTTGGATAAATGGTTCTATATTTAGGATGTATCCGGTCTATAAACCAGAGGCTCTGGATGGACAGTTGGATAAATGGTTCTATATTTAGGATGTATCTGGTCTATAAACCAGAGGCTCTGGATGTAGAGTTGGATAAATGGTTCTATATTTAGGATGTATCTGGTCTATAAACTAGAGGCTCTGGATGGACAGTTGGATAAATGGCTCTATATTTAGGATGTATCTGGTCTATAAACCAGAGGCTCTGGGTGGACAGTTGGATAAATGGCTCTATATTTAGGATGTATCTAATCTATAAACCAGAGGCTCTGGATGGACAGTTGGATAAATGGTTGTATATTTAGGATGTATCTGGTCTATAAACCAGAGGCTCTGGATGGACAGTTGGATAAATGGTTCTATATTTAGGATGTATCCGGTCTATAAACCAGAGGCTCTGGATGGACAGTTGGATAAATGGTTCTATATTTAGGATGTATCTGGTCTATAAACCAGAGGTTCTGGATGGACAGTTGGATAAATGGT
>BLSH010546553.1:31648-54923 GCA_018402905.1 Glandirana rugosa
AAACTTCAGTGTTTATTACCTTCGTTTGGGACGTTATTTTTTGCAACGTTTGACACGTTCACAGGGTGTGTGTTTACCCTGGAAGTTATAGTACCTTAGTATGTCGACATGGCGATCATTACACCACATGGAGTAAGTTACGATATCCACGTCGTTTCCTAGAATACAACCCCTTTGTCCTGTCTTTAACGTTTGTTCCTACTTAAATGTGTCTATAAGGTAGTTCCTTGTATTTCTTCTACTAAAGACGTGTGGCCACCCTGTAGTAAAAAGTGTTGTCCTGGTGTGATGACTTCTGGAGTTACAGAATCAAGAATTTAAACCGTTATTTTTTGTGTCAAAAAGAATAATCATTCTCAGTTCAAATGTTTTCCTTTCCTGGATAGTTCTGAAGTTCCCCTTAAGAACTAAGACATTGAGGTCTTCAGTAGTGTGGTCCTGTTGTGAAAAATGATGTCCCACCGGTGTGCAGAAATCATCTTCTTTATGTTCCTTGATGGAATATCTGTGTAAATTCATCCTTGTTTGCAATTTCTGTCCTGTTTCCCCAACATAAGATCCTTTGCTGCACCTATAGCATTGAATGAGGTACACCACATTACTAGCGGTACAGCTGTATGATTCCATGATATTGAAGGTCCCATTTGTGTGTGGGACACTTGCACAGTTTGCAACGTTTTTTATTGCAGGGTTTGCTTCCATTATTTGTGACTTCAAAATTAGAGTGAAGTTTACTGCTGGTTAGTTTTTGTCTGAGATTGGGTGGTTGTCTGAAAGCCAATATTGGGGTTGTTGGAATATTTCTTTCAGAGTTTCATCCTCTGTTATAATAGGTTGTAAATCTTTGATTATCTTTTTTATCCCTTCTAGTGCTGGGTTGTATGTGGTGACTAGAGGGACACGGTTATTTGTTTTTTTCTCTTTGTATTGGAGGAGATTTTCTCTTTGGGTTTTCAAGGCCTTGTTTATGCTGTTGCTGATGGTTCTGCCTTTGAATCCTTTCTTATGGAAGGAGTCTGGCAGTGTTCTGAGATGTTTATCTCTGTCCTCTGGGTCTAGTTTAGTGGTATCTGATGGCCCATTTAGTGTGTTGAGGGTGAAAACTGGAACTATGGAGATAGCTGCATCGGTCAGTTGGTTTTCTTGTGTGAAGCTTGTCATCCCTGATGTATACTGTAGTGTCTAGGAAGTTGACATGTGTGTTTGAATAATCCATTTTAGTTTGATAGATGGGTGAAAGGCATTGATCAATGAGAAAAACTGTTTTAGATTTTCTTCACCTTTAGTCCATACCATAAAGATATCGTCAATATAGCGATAATATCTGTATGGCTTATGTTGTATGCTGTTCAGGAATTTGTCCTCCAGGTCAGCCATAAATAAATTTGCATATTGGGGTGCCATTTTACACCCCATACAGTACCCATACACTGGAGATAGATGTCATTGTTGAAAGTGAAGTATTCATGTGTGAGAATGAATTCGATGAGCTCTGTAACATCCTTGGCAGTGTATTTAAATGGTTTAAACTTAGATAGAGGTTTTCTTACTCATTATTCTAAAGTTTTACGACCCCCTCTGTGACTTTCATCCCCCCCCCCCTCCCCAGTCTATAGCTCTCCCTCTTTGTTATCTCACTGACTCTACTGCGAGCTTTATTACCATTTGTGTTTGTTCTTTTTTAATATTCGGCTAAAACTCTTGTGAATCAGTACTGCTTGGATCTTGAAGAGGGGACATACCCGAAAGCTTGTTCTAAAAAATTGTATGTTAGTGCAAATAAATAAAAAAATATCATGGACAGTACTCGATTTTCTCTGATAGGAAAGGAAAAAATCTAGTCAGGCCTGACAGTGAGTGCAGGCCTGAATGTTTTGATCTGGGCTAGGGGAGTAGCTCAGGGAGGGGCTGGAGATAAAGGGAAGGAACACCCCTTGGAGATTCCTCCCTAATGAGCTTGGAAAGTTCTGGAAAAGGGGATGGAGGAGGAGGTGTCACTTCCTGATGTATGACAAGGAGCCCTTACCAATCCACAGGCTGGATTGGCAGGGGGCAGGCCTCCTTAAATACAGCTATCTGCCAGCAGGAGTCAGGGGAGTTCGGTCGGAAGAGTGAGGATGTAGTCAGGAGCTGCGGAGCAGGCCCCCCCAGGAGGGGAGCCCCCAGTCTGGTGGGGGTGACCTTGAGATCTGGGGCTTGGGTGCAGCCGGGAGCAGGAGTCGGCTCCTGGAGTGGCACAGGAGAAGCAGGAGAGCAGCTGAGTTTTACATGGAAGGAGACTCTTTAAAGGATCCACCATATAGTCGGTGAGCGGCGGCCCCTGGGAGTTGGATGAGAAGGCTGAGACAGTCTTGGAGGAGAGAGAGCAGTCTGTGGAGGCTGGTAGCAGCCAACCAAGGGGAAGGAGAGCCATTAGACCGCAGGACAGACCGGATGGGTTTGGAAGATGGATGGGCTGAGAGTTGTAGTTCATCCAAAGGCCCAGCTAGCATCAATGTATTTTGCTACACAAAAGAGGGTCTATGGTTTCAGTGAAGGAAACCTGCAACTCTTACCCACAAAGGGTGGTTCTGAGGCCTTGCCTGCGGCTGCAGCAGGCCTCACCATGTGCTAGCTGTGGTGAAGAGAAAGTGTCATGGAGGTCTGATAAATTTCCCTTCGGACCAGGAGTACAGGAGAAGTGTAATGGACAGCAAGTAGTGTGCTAGAGGTGAAGAAGTGTATATACTGGAGGTGTATATAGTATGTCTCATGTTCTATTACTGGGCATCCCACAGCCATCCCTAATCCCTATCCACGTTCAAACCCCTAAATAAAACAACAAAAACAAAGTACCAGCCTGTTCAGTGACTTTGGATGTGTGGAATTCGTGTGATTGAGGGCAGCGGGCAGGTGGACCAGCCACTCTTAAGGGAGCACATGGCTACATTTTTAATAAAGTTCTTTGTCAATGGTTTGTGTATTATGTAAACTTTACTTATTCACTAGGGCCGGTTCACACCTAAACAATCCGACTTCAGAGGCGACTTTGCTAGGTGATTGGAACGTGACTTCAAGGCGACTTCAGCACGACTTTTGGCGACTTACAATGCAACCTGAAGCAACCTCCATGCCAGGTGACTTTGCCTGTGGCCAGTCAGAGATGAGAGGGAGGGGGGTTGCCTTAAAAAATTATTTTCTTTTTCCTGTAAAGTCGCTTCAATATAAATGGGGGATCCGACTTGGAGGCGACTTCCATTGAATTCTATGGGCACAAGTCGGAAAGAAGTCGCGTTGAAGTAGTACAGGAACCTTTTCTGAAGTCGCCTTGAAGTCGGAGTGACTTGAGTAGCGTATATTAAGACGGCTCCCATTCATTTCAATGGGATTTCTCATGTCAATTGACTTGGGGCGACACAAGTCGCCTAGGTGTGAACCGGCCCTTAAGGCACACAGGGGCGACCCGACTTCAGCGCGACTTTGCTAGGCAATTTCGGCGCGACTTTCAGGGCAACTTCAGGCGACTTACAACATGACTTATAGCGGTTGTGTATCCACATTTGGCATTTTTACCTACAGGTAAGCCTATAATAAGGCTTACCTGTAGGTAAAATGAATATATCCCCCTGCAAGCAGGAGCTGATATCACGGCGCATGTGCCGTGATGTCCTGGCACATGCGCCGTGATGTCCTGGCGAAGGCCCGGCTCATAGCGCCGGACCTTGCCGGAAAGTCCGCCGGAAAAAAGAGCTCCTGGGCATGTGAACCCAGAAGGAAGCCCCGAGGGAAGATGGAAGCTCCCTCTGCAGGGACTGAGCCACCCGGTCGGATCTTCGTTCTGAGGTAAGCATTGCATAATGAGCTAGTATGCGGTGCATACTAGCTCATTATGCCTTTGCCTTACAGGTTTTTTTTTTATATAAGTATACAACCGCTTTAAGCCAGGCGACTTTGCCTGTGGCTAATCAGAGAAGGGAGGAAGGGGGCTGTCCCAAATAAATTATATTATTTTCATTACAAAGTCGCTTGCATTTAGATGGGGGATCCGACTTGGAGGTGACTTCTATTGAATTTTATGGGAACAAGTCGGATAGAAGGCGCCTCCAAGTAGTACAGGAACCTTTTCTGAAGTCAGAGCGAATTCAGTAGTGTACATCAAGACCGCCCCCATTCACTTGAATGGGATTTCACTTGTCAAGCGACTCGGGGCGACTTGAGGCCACTCAAGTCGGATCGCAAGTCACCCCTGTGTGAATAGGCACTAGGGGGCTTCCAGATTCCCCTCCAGTCCCCTACACCCACTAGGCCAGAGATTTGGAGAAAAGGCCCTTGTCCTCATCAACATCGCAACGAGGTGCTTTGCCAGGGGGTCCCACACTGACAAAGTACCCTTCACATGCTGAGGGCATGTAGCCTAGTATGGTTCAGTAGGGGGGCTGCATGCTCGCTTCCGCCTCCTTTCCTGGCTTGTCAGGCTGCATTGTAGTTGGGGAGGACCCCATGCCTTTTTTTGTGAAGGGTTCCCCCTAAAAATCCATACCAGATACCAAGTTTATTGTGTGGGGATAATATGGATTTTCAGAGGGAACCCCATACAAAAAAAAAAAAAAGGAAACGGCAAGGGTTCCAACCCCAAATTAAAAAACAAAATCTTTCCTAGCATGCCACCTGGCAGTCCAGGAAGGGGACAGTTTGGGTTTGGAATCATGTGTCCGGGTTTCAGGTGGCCTGAAACCCGGACACATTATTCAGACCAGACTATGGTTTCCCAGCAGGGTTGCTGGCTGTAGTTGTGTAAGCCGACAGTGTCTGTTACACTCTCTTAGCACTGCCCAAAGCCAGCACTAAGACCCCCCACACACACACAGATGGGAGAGAAGAGAGGGCTTGATCTGCTCCTCTTTCTCCCGTCCCTGCCCCTCTGTCTGCCCACACTCCAATCCCTGGCTTTGTGCCACAGAAAAGGAAAGTGGGGACTGGAGATTTGAAGCCCAGCAGCCTCAGATACATTTGGATGAGAGATGCTGATTGCCAAGGGGTAAGTGAGCTCACCATCCTTCCCTGTCTGTGACTAAAGTCTCCCACCTTCTCTCTCCTGCCTCTGAGTGAGTACACTAAGGTAAATCAGGGTTCTCAGAGCACCCCTTACATCAGAGTTCCCCTTTACACCAGAGGCAACAGTGTTCCCCCTTACATCAGAGTCCTCTCCGTACATTAGAGTTCTCAGTGTTCCTCCTTAAATCAGGATTCCCATAGCATCTCTTATGTTAGAGTCCCCAGAGTTCTCCCTTACATCAGAGTCTGCAGAGTCCCCCAGAGGGAACTCTGCAAGTTCAGATGTAAAAGGGGGACTCTGCTGATTCAGATGCAAAAGGGGGACTCTGCTGATTCAGATGCAAAAGGGGAGCTCTGTGGATTCAGATGTAAAAGGGAACTCTGTGGACTCTGATATAAAGGAGGACTCTTGCGATTACCTTCATATGATTAGAAATGTTATTTAATTGCAAAATATATGTATAGTTTATACTATAAAAAAAAATTGATGTGCGCCGCTAAAGTGTTCGGGTTTGACTTGAAGAAAAGGTGGCAACCCTAGGCGGCAGGCTTATAATCAGCAGCTTGAGCCTACCTTACACAACTACTTTAGTGTTACTATTAACCATTCCAAGCCTGAGACAACAACTTTTCCCACCAGAACTTTTATGCTCTGATAAAGGGGGCCCCTTTGGTCTTTTTACTGTGAGAACTGCTTTTTGCTGGATACATACATAGTAGAAATCTTTACAGTGGGTGTCATTTTATACCAAGTGTAGCGCCCCCATAGTGATAGGTGCATTTTTGTGGTAAGCTTTGTTAGGAAAGGTAAAATCTAGTCAGGCCTAACAGTGAGAGCAGGCCTGAGTGTTTTGATCTGGCCTGGGAATGGCTCAGGGAGGATTGAGTAGATTCACAGATGAGGTCACCAGAACCTCCCACTTCTTTCTAGAAATGGAAGGAAGGTTTCTAGTCAGAGAGCTGGGAGGGAGGTGGAGCCATCTGGAGTGTTCTAGGGAGCCCTGACCAATCCTTAACCAGGATTGGAAGGGGGCAGGCCTCCTTAAATGCTCAGGGTCAGCCCAATCTAGGAGTAGTTCAGGTGGAAGAGTGGAGAATGTAGCAGAGGTGCTGTGGAGGCCTCACCCGGGGAGGGAGCCCTCAGTCTGGGGGGTGACCTTGAGGCCTGGAGTTGTCCTGGAGTTGCACAAGGGAGCAGGAGAGCAGAAGAGAGGCTACATTAAAGGCTCTTTAAAGGATCCACTGGTGTCAGTGAGTGGCAGCCCCTGGGAGTTGGATGAGAAGGCTGGAGCAGGCTGGGAGAGGACAGTGGACAGTCTGTAAAGGTTGGAGAAGCCGAGCAGGGGAAGGAGGGCCACTGGACAGTGAGGCAGGGCGGAGGGGTCTGGAAGATGGGTGGGCTGGGAGTTGTAGTTCATCCAGCGCCCAACTAGCACCAACGTACTTAGCTACACAATTGAGGATCCATGGCTTCACAAATGGGAGCTTGTGACCCTTACCCACAATGGGTGGTCCAGAGGTCCTGCTAGCAGTAAGAAGAGAAAGTGTCATGGAGGTCTGATAAATTGCCTTTCTTGCTGGTAACAGCAAGTACTGTGCTGGAAGAAGGAGTGTATATACGGCGGTGTATGGAGAAGGTCCTGTGATTTGATTTTTGGGCATCCCACAGTCATCCCTATCCCCATCCAAGTTTAACCCCTAAATAAAACAACAAAAACAAAGTATCGGCCTGTTCAGTGACTCCGGGTGTGTGGAATTCGTGTGATTGAGGGCAGCGGGCAGGTGGACCACAACTACCAGCCACCCCCAAGGGGCACATGGATACACAAGTAACTTGGTTATCAACTTAACCTAGTATGGTTTTATATAGCACACCTTATGATGACTGTTCAAATCCGGGACACAAAATATCTCAACATTTTAGGATGTTTCAAATTTTCCATGTAATATGTGTATTACGTGTAGCGCCCCCTGGTAAGTGTGAGCTGATGTACATAGATTTTTGGTAGGTGAGGAAAATTTAAACAGGCCTGACTGTGTGCAGGCCTGATTGTTTTTGTTTCTGGGCTGGGAGTAGCTCAGGGAGGAATGAGTGATTCACAGATGAGGTCACCAGGAACTCCCACTTCTGTTCAGAAGCTGATGCAATGTTTTGGGCAGAGAGCTGGGGAGTTGTAGCCATCTAGAGTATTCTCCCAATCTGGATTGGCAGGGGGCAGGTCTGCTTAAATACTCAGGATCAGCCCAAACTAGTAGGAGTAGTTCGGGTGGAAGAGAGGGGCTGGAATGTAGCTGAGGTTGGGGAGGCCTCACCTGGGAGGGAGCCCCCAGTCTGCAGGGGGTGACCTTGAGGCCTGGGCTCGGGTGCAGCCAGGAGGAGAAGTGAGATCCTGGAGCAGCACAAGGGAGCAGGAGAGCAACAGACAGTGCTACCGGAGAAGCTCAACAAGGAGTCCACCGGGTGGTCGATGAGTGGCACACACCCTGGGAAGCTGTAGAGGCATGCCAGAGCAGATTGGGGTGAGAGACAATCTGAGAAGGATGCAGAAGTCAGCAAGGGACTGTGGTGTTATGGTGGCAGTGGAGAAGGCCAACGCAGCTTGGAGTAGCTGACAGGTCCTGGAGCAAGAGGATGGGCTGGGAGTAGTAGTCCATCAGGCCGGCTAGCACATCAGTATACCTACACACTAGGGGACCAACTGTCCCCACCTGTAATGGGTGGTTCCAAGGCCCTGCGTGCAGCATGGCAGGCCTCACCATGTGCTAGTCAGGCTGGAGAAATGGAGAAGGCCTAGTAAATTTCCTTCTGGGTCTGGAACAAGTAATGCGCAGGAGAGAGCCAGAGATAGAGCTCAGCGCCTAACCTACCCGAGGAAGTCAGTGTGTGAAGCGAGCCATGAGAGGTGCTGGTGGTTTGCACCATATTGTCCAGGTCAGGACAGACCAAGGCCCGAGCCTGAAAGAGTCCAGGAGGGATAGAGAAGCTAGGAAGCTGAGAGGAAAGGTGCAGAGCTGAGGTACGGTGTCTGTGCACGAGCACTGGCATGTGTTTGATGGTCAGAAGGACCAAAGTAGTACTATTAGGAGCAGTAAAGATGCAACAAGAGAGCCAGGAGGCTGAAACATATACTATTTTACCAAAAGTATTGGGACGCCTGCCTTTACACGCATATGAACTTTAATGGCATCCCAGTCTCAGTCCGTAGGGTTCAATATTGAGTTGGCCTACCCTTTGCAGCTATACAGCTTCAACTCTTCTGGGAAGGTTGTTCACAATGTTTAAGAGTGTCTATGGGAATGTTTGACCATTCTTCCAGAAGGGAATTTGTGAGGTCAAGCACTGATGTGGACGAGAAGGCCTGGCTAGCAGTATACGCTCTACTTCATCCCAGTTTTGGCACTACCATTGAGCTAAGAAACCCCAAGTGTGAAATGTCATCCTCTATTTCCTATGATCGTCAGCTCCTTAATGCAGGATTTTCCCAAAGTATCACAATCAGGTAAATACTGCATTGTGGCCACTAGATGGAGCTGATGATCATAAAAGACAAATAGAAAACTTATTAGTGACATATGTGCAAATTTATAAAAATAAATTTATAAATAGACCCGTGAGAATTTTCCATGTTTTTCATGTTCATATTAATATTTTTGCCATTGAGATTATATAGAATTTAAAAGGCTTTATGTACACTGGGAGTCAAAAATGCCACGGCTGGGACCTCTGTGATTGGCTGCTGGAACCAGGATAACTGTGAGGGTAGCAACCCCCACCCAGATGGGTGGATTCCCTCCAACGGGGAGAAGGAGGTCCCTGCTGCTCTAAATCTCAAATTATTTATATGCTTCTCAAGCCACCTTCTGGGCACACCTCCCCAGGGATTGGCTGGAGCATAATAAATATTCAGGCTGAGATTTGCCTTGGCCAGAGAAGCTTCTGGAAGACAGGGGAGAGCAATCAAACCAGCAGTCTGTGAGACCCAGAGCAGCCAAAAGCAATCAACTGCTCCACTGACTACAGAGGAGCCAAAAAGAACGAAATCTGCCTAACTTTCTAGCAACCTAACCAGGAGCGTGCGACGTCTGTATTTCAGTAGTCCAGGTATGGCAGTGCTCTAAATATATGTTTTTTTCAGTATCTGTTTCCCATGCAATAATATGGGGGCAATGCCAGGACAAGGTCATCTAGAGCCCAGGGCGATCATGCCAAACTGCGCCCTCCTAAGATGAAGAAGCAAAAATGCCCCCACAAAAACAGAGCGCTAATCTGCATGCTTTCCTACTAAGCATGAATTCCCCCTCCTCCCAGTACAAATCCACCCCCCTGCTGAAACACCCCTCTCAGCACAAATCTTTGCCCCCCTGTCCCCCAAATCCTCCCAGTTCACATGCCACCCCCCCCCAAAAAAAAAATTCACCCCTCCGAGCACTAATCCTCTACCCTATAATCTTCCCTCTGCCTCAAATTTCCCACTCCCAGTACAAATCTTCTTCCCCCTATCCCCCCTCCCAACACAAGTCCCCCTAAAACACAACTCTTAACATGCCCCCTTCCCCAATTTCCCCTGCTAGAATAATACTTAACCCCTGCCGCCCCACAAATTCCCCCTTCCAACACAAATCCCCTCCTCCCCAATCTCATTGTGGCTCCCCCCAACATCAAATGACACCACAGTGCCCAGGGCAGCCACCCCTCCTGCCCACCACTTGTCCCAGCCTTGTATGATGGAGTCTGATTGCTGTTCTGGTGAATTGAGAATATATTGACGATCTACAACTTTATTGATCTGGAAAGGAAAACCACCCGTGTTTATAGGTTGTCTACAATGCATTTGTGAAGGATTCAACAGAAGAATGCCAGCTCCCCCAAAGGGGTGCGGGAAGAGGGCCAAGAACTGTAGACATCAAAAATCACAAGTGTAGCGTCCATGAAATAGAAGTAAACTAGACACGTTTTGTATATTTTTTTATTTTATTAGAAATGTACTGTTTGAAAAATTCATTTTTATCATACAGTTGCTCTATGGACTGGACGTCCTGTAGAATGTCACCGTACATTGGTCCACAGTATCAGCAGGTGTGTGTTCTCTGATGTCTAATAAGATATCCTACACTTGTAAAACATATTCCGCACCTTGAACATGAAAAAGGGAGCTCACCCGTATGAACTCTTTTATGTATAGTAAGGTCTCCTTTCTCAAAGAAGCCTTTCCCGCAGTTTGAACATGAAAATGGATGATCGCCTGAGTGACTTCTCTGGTGTTTAATAAGGTTTCCTTTATGCAGAAAGCCTTTCCCGCACTCTGAACACGAATAGGGATGCTCACCCGTGTGAACCCTCTGGTGCAAAAGGAGGTGCGCTTTCCTAGTGAAGTATTTTCCGCATTCGGAGCATGAATAAGGATTCCTACCTGTATGAAGTCTCTGGTGGATTAGATGTTTGCTTTCCTCAGTGAAAGTTATACCGCACTGTAAACATGAGAAGGTCACACTGGTGTGGGATCTAAGATGTGTATGAAGTTCAGATTTCATCTTAAAAGATTTCCCGCACCCCAAACAGGAGTATATACTCTCCCCGATGCGAATTCCTTCATGGCTTAGAGAAGATTCCATGGGATTAGATGTGGCTGTTGATCTCTCTGCACTGTGAGAACTAAAACGGATGTCCGACATAATAGTATGTGGTTGGCCAGAAGGTTCTTCAGGTTTTGAGGCATCTATTGATGTATCTGAACTTTGAGATCTCAACTGAATACCTGATATAACAGCCAGTGATGGGTCAGAAGATACTTCAGGATTCGAGGGATTGGATGCTCTTCCTGAACTTTGAGATATCAGCTGAATACCTGATATAACAGTATGTGATGGGTCAGAAGATACTTCAGGATTCGAGGGATCGGATGCTCTAACAGAACTTTGAGATCTCAACTGAATACCTGATATAACAGCAAGTGATGGGTCAGAAGATACTTCAGGATTTGAGGGTTTGTATGCTCTTCCTGAACTTTGAGATATCAGCTGAATACCTGATATAACAGTATGTGATGGGTCAGAAGATACTTCAGGATTCGAGGGATCGGATGTTCTAACAGAACTTTGAGATCTCAACTGAATACCTGATATAACAGCAAGTGATGGGTCAGAAGATACTTCAGGATTTGAGGGATTGGATGCTCTACCTGAACTTTGAGATATCAGCTGAATACCTGATATAACAGTATGTGATGGGTCAGAAGATACTTCAGGATTCGAGGGATCGGATGTTCTAACAGAACTTTGAGATCTCAACTGAATACCTGATATAACAGCAAGTGATGGGTCAGAAGATACTTCAGGATTTGAGGGATTGGATGCTCTACCTGAACTTTGAGATCTCAACTGAATATCTGATATAACGGCAAGTGATGGACCAGAAGATACTTCAGGATTTGAGGGATCGGATGCGCTACCTGAACTTTGAGATCTCAACTGAATACCTGATATAACAGCAAGTGATGGGTCAGAAGATACTTCAGGATTCGAGGGATCAGATGCTCTACCTGAACTTTGAGATCTCATCTGAATACCTGATATAACAGTAAGTGATGTGTCAGAAGATACTTCAGGATTTGAGGGTTTGGAGGCTCTACCTGAACTTTGAGATCTCAACTGAATACCTGATATAACAGTATGTGACGGGTCAGAAGATACTTCAGGATTTGAGGGATCAGATGCTCTACCTGAACTTCGAGATCTCAGACGAATACCTGATATAACAGTGTGTGATGGGTCAGAAGATGCTTCAGGATTTGAAGGATCGGATGATTCACCTGAACTTTGAGATCTCACATGAATACCTGATATAACAGTATGGGATGGGTCAGAAGATGCTTCAGGATTTGAAGGATCGGATGATTCACCTGAACTTTGAGATCCCACATGAATACCTGATATAACAGTATGGGATGGGTCAGAAGATGCTTCAGGATTTAAGGGATCGGATGACCTACCTGAACTTTGAGGTCTCAGGTGAATACCTGATGTAGCCATATGTGATTGGCCAGAAAATTCCTTGGGAATAGGGGGAACGGTAGATGTATCTGAATTGCGAAAACTGAAATGGATGTCTGAAGGAACAGTATATGATTGATCAGAAGATTCTTCAGGTTTAGAGGGATCCATAATTGTTTCCAAATGGTAAGGTCTGTGTATAGTTTGAGTAATGGGATTTACTGCTGGAGAACATTGTGCAGTGTCATTTTCTGCATTACGATCTGAAGATAAAAGAAGATCTCCTCCCAAAGTGCTCTGGACACGTTGCCCATCTGTTAGAAAGCAATGTTATAGTAAAAGTTATTGTGCAGACACAATCGTATACATAGTCATAAAATAATAATATACAACGTAAAACGCTATGTTTAAAACATAAATCAACTTAAGTACAACACATCTAAACCAACTATAGCACTTTGGATAACGAGCAACCAATGACGTGGTGCACCCAATTGCATCTTAGCAACCAATGACACTTACAGCCAGCACAGCAGGAAATCTTCATTCAGTGGTGGTAGCCTCAGCGATTAAACCCCAAAAAGGACGAAACGCGTTGGAGGAGTTCTCTACGGGTGAAGAACAGGAGCTGGAGCCATCTTTTACCCATCTTGTTCACATTTATGCAACAGGGAGTCGGTGTCTGTGTGCAGAGGGCCACCATTTTGTTGAAGTCTACTAAGGCCTGACAAGCTGATCCTGTCTGTCTTGCACCCGTCTATTCACATGCTGATCTAGCTGACACTGGTTTGGGGGGGCATTCGAGTGGTACTATTTTCATTGTTTTGGGCTACACTAAATTAATGGGTTCTGTTCTGTTTCAAATGCGGACATTATGCTGACTCGGCACCATCCACAGGCAGCTTAACTCTTCAATAAGACACAGAAGTTGAATCCAATGCAATTTTACTTCAGCTAATTGCAGTACAAAGGATGTTTTTCCAGTCTTTTAAAGTGTAAGAAGACAATTACTTTCCTAAGCCCTACCTCTGCAAAGTATTAACACTGACTGAGGAAGCATGGAAGAAATGGGGTTTGTCTAGCTAGGTCTGAACCAGGGGCATATGTACAGGGGTCGCCATTGCGACCTGGCCCCACTGTATGCCTGGATAGGAGGGCGGCATGTAGAGGAACCGATCTCTCCATGAAGCTTCTAAATGCCCGCTTCTTCTCCTCTCTCTCCCGCAGACATTAATCAGCTGCAGGAGGGAAAAGGAGGGCATGGGTTCCTCCACATTCTGCCACCCCCGCCTCCCTTTCCCTGCCCTGCTGCCTCGGGCCCCGTGCTTCTCTGACCCCCCCCCCCCCCCCACAGCGCTGCCACGTTTCCCTCCCCCACCTCTGGCTGCCATGGGGCATACCGTCAGGTTGGAGAATGGAGAAGAAACCGGTAAAAGTGATATTTACCAGCTTCTTCCACCTCTAAAGAGAGACCGGACAGTGTCCATAAGGCCAGGCCGACGCGTTTCCAGGCTCTGAGGGAGAGGGTTCACCCAGTAACCGCGTCAGCCTGGCCTTATGGACACCGTCCGGTCTCCCTGTAGAGGTGGAGTTCTGAAATTGTCCTGGAGGTGTTACGCTCGCCTTTTAATGTTGTTGTGCCTTTTCAATTGCTCTGTTTGTGAGTATATTTTTATTTGATTATCTTTGAATAAACGTTTTAAGCGGTGTTGCACTAGGTCGGTGCGCCCTTCTCTTGTTTTCGTATTCTTTCGGGCAGCCTTTCTCAACCTTTTCAACACCAAGGAACCCTTGAACTAATTCTCCGGTCTCTGAGAACCCCTGCTAAAAATTAAAAATCTACAACTCATGATACATTAGTGTGATGGTCAATGGGAAGAATGCTCCTTACACTTGTGGTCATTGGGAAGAATTCCCCCTTACAGATAGCTAAAAAGATTAATGATGTCATTAGGAATTTAACTGAGAGGTAGAAATTGACCATTGCTCAAGGAACCCCTAGCAACCTCTGGAGGAACCCTGGTTGAGAAACCCTGCTTTAGGGACTGCACTGATAATCAGGACACTGATCAGTGTCAATGTCTCTTTAACACAAGCTGGTTATTGACAGACAGCGTGAGGAGAAAAAATCAGATAACCGGCTTGTGTTGACATCGGTGTCATCTGATCACGTGGTAAAGGGCCGCCGTGAATGGCCCTTTACCCTGATCTGTGATCAGATGAGTCCCCTGCAATCACAGAGCGCAGCACGCAGGAACCGCAATCACTGGAAGACATCAATAGATGCCTTCACCGCAAAGGAAGCCCGCGCTGTAGCCGTCATTTATCTATAGCACCGGCGGCAACAGGTTAAGGCAACAGATGCCCAGGGACGAATGCCCGGAATGCAGACTGATTGGCTTCTGGGCACATACTGCTCTAAATGTACATACTGCACAGCCCAGCCCTAAATATTTAAAATAAGAATACTTTATTAATTTAGACATCTAGATGTAATAAAGTCTCCTCTTACCCGGTGATGTGAGGGGCGGCTGATCCTCCACCATGACGTCCTTGTAGAGATCCTTGTGTCCTTCTAAATACTCCCACTCCTCCATAGAGAAATAGACAGTGACATCCTGACACCTTATAGGAACCTGACACACACAATGATACAGTCACCATCCAGACACATCCCTTGTCTGTTACTGGATAATGTCCCAGAATTCCCAGCACCGCTCACCTCTCCTGTCAGCAGCTCCATCATCTTCTTGGTGACTTCTAGAATCTTCTTCTTCTTGGTTCTCTCAGGGGTCAGGAATGGAAGTGGAGGTACTGTGATGGGACACTGTCTTTCCTTAAGTCTTGGGAACACACGGTAACTTCTCCCTTTTTTATTACGCTCAAGCAAAGTCTTCAAAACTACAGTGCAGTTCTGCGTTATACAGCAATAAAGAGTTTCAAAATGTCCTCACCTCTCCATTAATGTTTGTGTTTTATTAATAGAGATTAAAACAATGTCATGCAGCCCTCCCAGAATCCTCCTCACCTCCCCGGTCAGCAGGAAGATGATCTCCAGGGTGAGGTTCAATATCCTCTTGGTCATTGGACTTAGGTCTATGTCCATCCTCGTTGATGTGGTCATGTGATCTATACAGGATGCTCCTCTCTGTAGACGGATAATAAATTGAGAATTATCTGAACAGCATTCCTCCATAGTTCATTCTGCTTGTATTATCATATTAGAGGTCTTGTTTATTAGAACAACTGAAGAAAAATCAGACATTCAATTTTAAGGCTAACTCTAGCCCAATCCTTATAATTTAGGTTTGGATAGTGTGGGAAACTTCAGCGTTCACAAGGAAGATCTTTCTCCACTTCCTGTCTAGGTGATGATTGCCAGACAGAGTAGGAAGTGAAGGGAAATCTGAAATCGTGTTGAGATCCAAGTTCACAAATATAATTTTGGAAGCTTCTGTGGTTTGATTGGTGTTAACAACAACACAAGATTTGACAACTAGGACAAAGTTCGGACTTGTGGCAAATTTCCGTAGGAATAACCATTTCTGGCACATTTTCTATCTCCATTCACCAAAGTGAAATTTTGAAAACCATAATGCAGTACTTGAATTTTAACCCCTGGTCAACACGCTTAGAAGGGACTATACTGGGGATTGGGATCAGCAAGCCTCAGAGCAGCTTTATTTTCAGTGCCTTGGAATTGTGAAGGGAGATGATAGGAAGACCCGACGACTTGTGTAGGGAGAGATATTTTGCTGTACCATGATTTCCAGTAGTGGGCTACATATTCTTTCATATACCCATCTCATGTCAACAGTTCTATACTGGAAAGGGCAAGGCAGATAAAGGAAGAAATGGTGGACTTGATGCCATTTTCTTAGGGATACCAGAGAGCTCGGTCACTACTTCCATCCCTAATGCCCCGTACACACAGGACGACGATCGCATTCAACAGGTCGTACTCACGACCGTTGTATGCGATATCGATCATTCGTATGCGCGATTATAAGAGCCGAACATACGACGGTCGTACAAGGGAGTTGTATGAGCAGACTAGAAAACTTGGTCGTACCAACAAGCTCGCATACGACCGTTGTATGGTGTGTACAGAGCAGTTGGTACAACAAGTTGTATTGTGCAAAACACGCATGCTCAGAAGTCAGGAATGGCTAATTGCTAATTACATGCTCCTGAACGTTCTTTCCCCGGACGTACGATTGTGTAGTGCAGTCAGTATGCTGCATACAACAGCCAACATACGATTCAACACGGTCGTACGTGCGATCGTCGTCCTGTGTGTACGGGGCTTAAGACTGAGGAAGAGGGTTGATGGACTGAATGGTAAGGAGTAAGAAGGTAGGCGGGCATTGGGGACTTTCTACATGTTCCGAAACCCTATTGTACGTAGGTTAGGTGAGCAGTTGGAGGTCATGTTGTCCTCAGTCCTCACCAACAGAGAATTTCTGACCTATGGGGTCTTTTATACTTCTATATCTGTATCTGGTCTATAAAGCAGAGGATGGACAGTTGGATAAATGGCTCTATATTTAGGATGCATCTTGTCTATAAACCAGAGGCTCTAGATGGACAGTTGGATAAATGGCTCTATATTTAGGATGTATCTGGTCTATAAACCAGAGGCTCTGGATGGACAGTTGGATAAATGGTTCTATATTTAGGATGTATCCGGTCTATAAACCAGAGGTTCTGGATGGACAGTTGGATAAATGGTTCTATATTTAGGATGTATCTGGTCTATAAACCAGAGGTTCTGGATGGACAGTTGAATAAATGGTTCTATATTTAGGATGTATCTGGTCTATAAACCAGAGGCTCTGGATGGACAGTTGGATAAATGGTTCTATATTTAGGATGTATCCGGTCTATAAACCAGAGGCTCTGGATGGACAGTTGGATAAATGGTTGAATATTAGGATGTAAATATTACAATACTCTATATATGTGTATAGCATTATCCGTTAGAGATTAAAGACATCACAGTGACTATGGAGGAAGAGGACGGACATGACGGGGGGGGGGGGGGGGTTACTGGGTGTAAATATAAAATAAAATCTGATTACCTCCTCTGCTGCCAGTTCCAGCAATGTCTCCTCTCTACTCCCTTCCAGCTCACCTCTGACCCGGAACTTCCTGCCTAGGAATTACATCACATCCTGTCTAAACCTGCTAGCACTTCCTGTCTGTACATTTCAGTCATAATAAGTAAGAGCTCTGCTTTGTAGTTGGTAAATGAACCTCAGCGGATCTGTGGATGTTGTGTTTCCTCCCTGAGTTTTTATGAGTTCCTATGTCATGTGATATAAAATCAATAGCCATTTGTAGCATTTGAACTTTGATTAATAAAAAGAATCCAAGTTTGCAGAAAACGAACCTGTTTCTTACCAATTCCAAAATGTTAGACAACTGTGTGTGCACTTTAACACTTTCCCTGCCAGTTTCTACACTTTTTCACCTCAGGTGGACATTTGTAGCACCATGGTGGTGAGTCACACAGCCATTAGGGTTGCCACGTCATCCCTTTAATCCAGGACACATATGAATTACACAGGTTGTTCTAAGGCTAATTTAATGCAGATGAGGCACCAAGTGAGTTTAATTACCACCTTGATCAGCCACAGAACCTGTGCAATTGATAGGTGTCCTGGATTAAAGGGATGATGTGGCAACCCTAACAGCCATTCGCACTCGAGTGTGTTATGAACTATTCTAACTTGCACTCTCCTGGGTCGCAGACTAATTGACTTGGTCTTTATGGAGTAGTAGAAGAAGTAACATGTGTGTCCGTTGGGTTGTTGGTGAAAAACGAGTGAGCAGTAAATTAATCATCAAGTTTTGAGTGAAAATTGGCAAAAGTGCGAGTGAAACTTTAACTCTGTTACAACTGGCTTATGGTGAACATTCCATGAAGAAATCCAGTGTTTGTGAATGGCGTAGGTGGTTTAAGAAGATGTCCATGATGATGCAAGAAGTGGGCAGCCAAAAACGCAATGGGTGGAAGTAAATGTGGACAGGGATCCAACCCTCATAAGTTCAGATGGAAGATCGAGGGTGTGAATGATGGCAGAAGAATT
This sequence comes from Glandirana rugosa, assembly GCA_018402905.1. NCBI lineage: Eukaryota > Metazoa > Chordata > Amphibia > Anura > Ranidae > Glandirana > Glandirana rugosa. Next base: position 49,765 of record BLSH010546553.1, read on the forward strand.
GAACATGAACTGGGAAACAGTGCAGCAGATTCTAATGGAGGATTTGAGAATGGGAAAGATTTCCGCAAAGATGGTGCCTCGAATCTTGACAGAAGGTCAGACTGGGCGTTGTGTTCAATTTCAGTCCGATCTTTTGAAGAATGCAGAGGTGTTTGATAAGGTTTTTACTGGTCCATTCTGGGAATTAAATTGTCACACCTCGGGGGGGGGAATAAAAATATGCTTCTATTGAATTTGTAGGCCCTGTGATAGCTACGCAAATGCTAGGAAAACAATATTTTTGATAAAAGTATTCTAAATGATTATTAATGCACATAAATACAATACAACTTTATTGATTTACCGACTCTCTCTGGGATAAAGATATCACCCCCCCCCCCATCTAAGTGCCCCTTTTTACTTACCCTAAACTGTAGCCCTGAGCCTTCTCTTCCTTTGTTTACTTCTTGTTTGGGCCCTTCCGGAGAGGTCCACATCACTGCTTGCGTGATATGGACATATCATATTGGACCTTTCATATGGTGTACAATATCTCATTTGTTGGGAACATGACGTTATATTGAGGAATGGAGATGGACCTTTTATATGGTGTACAGCAGTGGTTCTCAACCCTCTCCTCAAGTACCCCCAACAGGCCATGTTTTGGGAATTTCTCTTAGATAAAATAGCTGTCCAAAATATCAAGCCATTGACTCTGATTTAAAGCACCTGTGCAAGATAAAGACCTGCAAACATGGCCTGTAGGGGGTACTTGAGGACAGGGTTGAGAACCACTGGCGTACAGTATCTCCACCTCATTTGTTGGGAACATGATGTTATATTGAGGAATGGAGTTGGACCTTTCATATGGTGTACAGTATCTCCTCCTCATTTGTTGGGAACATGAAGTTATATTGAGGAATGGAGATGGACCTTTCATATGGTGTACAGTATCTCCTCCTCATTTGTTGGGAACATGACGTTATATTGAGGAATGGAGAAGGACCTTTCATATGGTGTACAGTATCTCCCCCTCATTTGTTGGGAACATGACATTATATTGAGGAATGGAGATGGACCTTTCATATGGTGTACAGTATCTCCCCCTCATTTGTTGGGAATATGACATTATATTGAGGAATGGAGATTGACCTTTCATATGGTGTACAGTATCTCCTCCTCATTTGTTGGGAACATGACGTTATATTGAGGAATGGAGATGGACCTTTCATATGGTGTACAGTATCTCCACCTCATTTGTTGGGAACATGACATTATATTGAGGAATGGTGATGGACCTTTCATATGGTGTACAGTATCTCCTCCTCATTTGTTGGGAACATGACGTTATATTGAGGAATGGAGAAGGACCTTTCATGTGGTGTGCAGTATATCCTTCTCATTTGTTGGGAACATGACGTTATATTGAGGAATGGAGATGGACCTTTCATATGGTGTACAGTATATCCACCTCATTTGTTGGGAACATGACGTTATATTGAGGAATGGAGATGGACCTTTCATATGGTGTACAGTATCTCCTCCTCATTTGTTGGGAACATGACATTATATTGAGGAATGGAGGTGGACCTTTCATATGGTATACAGTATATCCTCCTCATTTGTTGAGAACATGACATATTAACCTGATGTTATATTACCGATTCTACTAATCTTCCATCTGGCCAGTTACTCTAATCATAGATATATTGATGATGTTCTTGAACAAATGCAACATGGATTGCAAGGGAGTGCTTTATTTATAGAGCTGTGGATGGGTTATAATCTGGTTCTAAATATCTCAGTATATTGCAGAAAAATGACTGAATGTGTTTCTTATTACAAAAACTAAAAATGACTACTAATATCTGTAGGAAAAAAAATATTGTAGAATGTTGATCTAGGGAACTATCCAATTGATAGACCTATGATTTTTCATACATGCTATAACAATGTCAATACATACTTAATACCCATAGAAGTAAAACTTGTGTCCATATGTAGGGAAGATTCCTCCTGTTTACTTTTCATAATCATCTCCCCCTCCTCCATAGACTGCTGATCTCCACTCACCAACGTCTTTCTCTCTATCCTCAACTTTGAAGTCTCTCAGTTCTCCATCCTAAACCCCAAAGATGATAGACTACATTTGAAAAAGGAAACAAGAAACAAGAGCTTATTTAGAAGAATGTAATTTAATTGTTTAGAATACATTTTTGGTCTACATGCTCAGTCCCATCTACCCGATGATGGTGAGGGATGGTGTGACCTTCCTGTGTGGAATCCCGGGAAGAAGATGGGGACATCTCTCTGGCGGGGGAGCTCAACTCACCAATGTCTCTTCTTTTTCCTCTTTAATCTCATCTTTGATATCTTTCAATTCTTCCTCCTAAACACCAAAGATGAAAGAATACATTTATAAAATGGCACAAGAAAATAAATAGAAAAATGTCCTTTAATGGCTTAGAATACATTTTTGGATCCACATATGCCTGGTGATGATGAGGGATGGTGTGATCTTCCTGTGTGGAATCCCGGGAATACAGAGGATGGGGACATCTCTCTGGTGGGTTCCCATTACTAGATTCATCTGCCTGATGATGGTGAGGGATGGTGTGATCTTCCTGTGTGGAATCCTGGGAATACAGAGGACGGGGACATCTCTCTAGTGGGTTCCCATTACTGCATCCACCTGTAGGAAACACACACACTGACTGAATACATTCTTTCTATGTGTTTATCAGATGATGGGGGATCTAGGTGGACCCTCCGTACTGCTCTCTCCTTTACAATAAAGCCTCCTCTTACCCGGTGATGTGAGGGGCGACTGATTCTCCATCATGATGTTCTTATATGGATACTTGTGCCTTTCCAAACACACCTACTCTTCTTTGAGGAATAGACAATGATATCCTGATGCCTTATAGAAGCTTCACACACACAATGATATAGTTACCAAGTATCTTCTTGGCATGGTTTTCCTCTGTTGTCAGGCAGTGAGCTGGGGGCACTGTGATGGGTGCTATCCCTTCAGGACAGGTGCTGGGTGTTAATGGCTCACCAGACTTTTTTTCACTACTTTATAATCCTATGTAAAAAAAAGTATTTGTCACTTCTGGCCTCCCATAATGCTCTTCACGTCCATTAACATACTGTGAGGTACAGAATTGCAGCATCACTTCCATCAAATCACAAAAATTTACGAGCTTTATCCCTTATTCTATGTACTGTAGGGATGGTTATTCCTTCTGCTGCCTTGATTAGAACTTGTACTGTAGTTTAGTCTTCTTCCTCCTAATATCCTGATCCAGAGAAGACAACAACCCGGAGACATCTTTATGGAGGATGGATAAATGGCCCTATATTTAGGATGTATCTGGTCTATAAACCAGAGGCTCTGGATGGACAGTTGGATATATGTATTTATATTTAGGATGTATGTGGCCTATAAACCAGAGGCTCTGGATGGACAGTTGGATAAATGGTTCTATATTTAGGATGTATCCGGTCTATAAACCAGAGGCTCTGGATGGACAGTTGGATAAATGGTTCTATATTTAGGACGTATCTGGTCTATAAACCATAATAGACATCACAGTGACTATGGAGGAAGAGGACGGACATGATGGGGGAGTTACTGGGTGTAAATATAAAATAAGATCTTATTACCTCCTCTGCTGCCAGTTCCTGAAACGTCTCCTCTCAATTTATTTTGATCTCACCTTTCATCCGGAACTTCCTATTTATAAGTGACATCACTTATGTTTGTACCTGACATCATTTCTATTACCTGACATCACTTCCTGTCTATACATTCCTGTGACAACGAGTTCACCACCTTGTGGAGAATATGAAAACTGCGGCCCATGTGGTGGCTTCTTGTAGTCCTCCACAGCTGTGAATAAAATCTCTAGGTCAGCCTTTCTCAACTTTTTCAACACCGAGGAACCGTTGAAATAATTCTCTGGTCTTGGGGAACCCCTGCTAAAAATTAAAAATCTACAACTGATACATTAGGGTGATGGTCAATGGGAAGAATGCTCTTTACACTTGTGATCATTGGGAAGAATTACCCCCTTACCGATAGCTAAAACGATCAATGATGTCATTGGGAATTTATTTGAGAGGTAGAAATTGACCATTGCTCAAGGAACCCCTAGCAACCTCTGGAGGAACCCTGGTTGAAAAACCCTACTCTAGGCTTAGTGGTAAGTGTACCGGATAAAAGGAGCGCTATTTTTTAAATTCAGTTCATTTTCCACTAATCCTAGAGATAAAACCACTGTATGCAGCACAGTACATCCTGGCAGGGACTGACTTACATCTGTGATTAATAGGGAATCCTCGTCCTAACCATCCGGCTTGTGACATCCGACATGGTGATTACAACTAAAGGCGAAGGAATTTATGTCACCCCAGGATTGTTTTGATTGGTCAAAGGACAAAATTGCATCCTGTCCATTCAAGTCAGATGGAAGTAGGATCGATGTCGGAGGACAAACTAGGACGACAGTCATGTTGTACCAGTGTGAACCCGGCCTTTCTGGCACTTTTTGTTTGCAAGTTTAAGGAAAGGTGACCAGATTTTTAAAATTAAATCTGGGGACATATTTTTTTTTTTTCTATTAATGATGGCAATCAGTGACTTATAGAGGGACTTCGCTATTGCGGCGGACAAATCGGACACTAAGTGACACTTTGTGGGAACCAGTGATCGGTGCTAAAAATATGCACTGTACTAATGACACTGACTGGGAGGAGTTAACATAGGGCAATCAAAGGTTCACTCTGCCGGGGAAGGCAAGGAGGTAGGCAGCAGGCAGGTGGCTGGCCGGAACGTGAGCCAAGGCAGAACAACATGGCCATGCTCCCGAAACTGAAGAAATCGTCCCTCCGCTCTGACCAGCAGATGATCATCAGAAAGGGGCACAGATAAAGGAAAAAATACATCCACCCCTAAGCCAGTAGGAACAGCGGAGCGAGAGTTTGTAAATCAGAATGAATTTTTTTAAAATTCTGCACTGACTGTCTTTGAAATTCCCTGGGCCCCTGTTCAAATCCAATCCGGGGGACAAAACCGGGGACAGACTGGGTCCGGGGACAATGTCCTCAGTCAGGGGACTGTCCCCGGAAACTGGGGACATCTGGTCACCATAGTTTAAGGGCTGGGTTCACACTGG
>BLSH010546553.1:55683-67459 GCA_018402905.1 Glandirana rugosa
GACATGGGTTTGTTTCAAAAATAGTAAAACAAGGGTGTTTATCTCGAAAGAAAACCACCATAACTATTCAAATACCACCAAAAGAAAGCTCTATTTGTGGGAACAAAATGATAAAAACTTTGTTTGGGTACAGCGTCGCACGACCGCGCAATTGTCATTCAAAGCGCAACAGCATTGAGAACTGAAAATTGGTCTGGTAGTAAAGTGTTCTAAGTGCATAGTACTGAAGTGGTTAATATCACATCAAATCCAAAAAAATATATAATAATGGTTGATTACATAAAAACACACAAGTGTTTTACATTTAACAGAAATACCCATTCATCCCAACCCAGGGAAGGACTTCCAGTAGCATTTCTATCATTATGAATCATACTTTGAGCGCTCATCTTACTTGTTGTCCTGGAATTGATAGGGTTAAATCCTGAGAGCTCCGGTGTTGGTGTCATGAAAATACTGAGCTTTTATATTCTTCTGGATGAGAAGTAAAGCTGGAACGTATACTATTTTTTTTGCTCATGGTTTTTGTATCCTGCTGATTTGTCTTAGGTTTTTCTCTACAGCAGTGGTTCTCAACTCCGGTCCTCAGGACCCACTAACAGGCCAGGTTTGCAGGATAACTGAAATGCATCACAGGTGATATAATTTGCTGCTCAGTGATTGCAGTATTCTAGTCTGCATCTCCCCCAAGGTAATTCTTAAAATCTGGCCTGTTGGTGGGTTCCGAGGACAGCAGTTGAGAACCACTGCTCTACAGGAACATCTTTATGCCAGTTAATATGGATTTATTTCGCAAAATGTATTGTAATTAACCCCCTTCATGCCAAAGCCTTTTTCTGACATTTGTTGCTTACAAGTTAGATCCATATTTTTTGCTAGAAAATTACTTAGAATCCCCAAATCATTATATATATGTATATAAATATATATATATATAAAAGCAGAGACCCTAGAGAATAAAATGCAATATATTATGTAACACTGTATTTGCGCATCGGTCTTTCAAGCGCAATTTTTTTTTGGGAAAAAAACACTTTCATGAATTAAAAAAAAAACACAAAACAGTTAGCCCAGTTGTTTTGTAGAACGTGAAAGATAATGTTACGCCGAGTAAATAGATACCTAACATGTCACGCTTTAAAATTGTGCACGCTCATGGAATGGCGACAAACTACGGTACTTAAAAACATCCATAGGTGGCACTTTAAATTTTTTTACAGGTTACCAGTTTAGAGTTACAGAGGAGGTCTGGTGCTAGAATTATTGCTCTCGCTCTATCGAGTGATACCTCACATGTGTGGTTTGAACACCGTTTACATTTGCGGGCAGGACTTACGTATGCGTTCGCTTCTGCACGCGAGCATGGAGGGACAGGGCGTTTTACTTTTTTTTTTTCTAATTTAATGTAAACATCCTTCTGACAGTAATAGGCAGTGACAGGTACTCTTTATTGAGGGATCTGGGGTCTATAAGACCCCAAATCCCACCTTTGCACTTAAAAGCATTCAAAACGCCAAGTTTGGCTTTTTTGAATACTGTAATTTTTTAAAATTTGGCGAGTTTAAGTCTTCTGTAAACCGGAAGTGATGTTATGACGTTGCTACCGAGTTACCACATCCTAGACCTGATCAAAGTCAATTCCGGCTTCTTTCGGGACTCCGGCCAGCCGGCGGAGGTGCCAGCTGGTCGCTTGGGCCCCCCCGGTGAGCCGTGGGAGGGACGTCCCCTCCCGCTGCTTGTAATAACAGCTGAGCAGCTGCTTAGCCGCATTGGTTGTTAATACAAGAAAGCTGACCATCCGCTCTAAAAAACAGTACCGGCGTGATGCCTGTAGCTGCAGATTATCTTGGTCCAACTCCTTGAAGTCGAAGGCCACATATTTGCTTTACGTTGGCGTGAAGGGGGTTAAACATACCCAGCTTTTTCAGTCTTTGTGTTTGAAGGAATATTGATGTTTATTTGTTTGCTTCTGCTTAACAATATAGACTCCATTTTATAAAGCAAACTCCATTTTATAAAGAAAACTCCATTTTAGGTCTGAACAGTATAATGTCTTATTTGAGACTACAATAGAAGTCTTCTAAATGATTTCTCGTCTATGCCCTTGAAGTTGTGCTGATTCTCACGGACAATGTATCTGTTTCAGAGAAATGACCAATTCCAAGGGTGAGGGCCGTTACTCACTGCAGGACCAGCGTGTGACAGAAAGGTACCAAGTTGTGTTCTATTGTTTAACCACTTCAGCCCCGGAAGGATTTCACACTTTAGGACCAGAGCACTTTTTGCGATTCGGCACTGCGTCACTTTAACTGACAATTGTGCGGTCGTGCGACGTTGTACCCAAACAAAATTTGCGTCCTTTTTTTCTCACAAATAGAGCTTTCTTTTGGTGGTATTTGATCATCGCTGCGTCATTTCTGATCGCTGCTATAAATAAAAGAAGAGCGACAATTTTGCAAAAAAACCCCAAATTTCTTACCTTTTGCTAAAATACAAATACAAAAAAAAAAATACAAAAAAACATTTTTTTTCCATCAGTTTTGGCCGATTTATATTCTTCCTCATATTTGTGATAAAAAAAAAAAAATCGCAATCAGCGTTTATTGATTGGTTTGCGCAAAAGTGGCTGCGTTTACGGATGATGAGAATTCATTTCTGGGGTTTTTATATTTTTAATTTTTTACTAGTAATGGCGGCGATCTGCGATTTTTAGCGGTACTGCGATATTGAGGCGGACATGTCAGATCATTTTGACACTTTTTTGGGACCATTGGCATTTATACAGCGATCAGTGCTATAAAAATGCACTGATTACTGTGTAAATGCCATTGGTAGTGAAGAGGTTAACCTGCAGGGGGCGCTCTAAGGGTTAACTGTGGTCCCTGGGCGTGTTCTAACTGTATGTGGGCTGCCCTAGCAGGGGAAGGGAAGTGATCACAGCTTCCATGTAGAGGAAGGCTGTGATCACAGCCCTTCCCCCTCTCACAGAACGGAGGTCCGTGTTTACTTACCTCCATTCTTTCAGTGCGGGGGGGGGGTGGGCATCGCGGGTAGCGGGTGGCGATCGAGTCCGCAGCACCCGCTCCCTGGCCCTCCCCGAACACAGTGAGCTCACAGTGCGCAATCTCGCACCCGCCGTCGTATGACGGCGGTTTGCGATATCGAGCCACTTTGTCGCCGTCAACCTGTGGTGGTTAATGATTCACGCCTGCATGGACTAACCCCGCCTTCCTTTTTGTAATAAAAGAGCCATGCTAATTTTTAATAAATGGACATCTTTTGAACACGTACCTTGTGTGTTTCCTGTGTCTCAAAGGGTGTCCCCAGATCTGAGGATTCTATTGGTCGGCCTAAGGCTAGCCTGGTGATTGTCCTGAGTCTATATTCCTTTCAGTGTTGACATATTTTGGGGTCATTTTTGGCCTGATTGGGTCCTTGTTCTTTGACTATGAAACTGGTTTGTGAATGTCACATGACCACCATCAAAAGGAACATTAGTTGGGCAGGTCCCCATCCCCGATGCTCCTCCTGGGATAAGTGGCACTGGCAGCTAAGAGTGGTACCTGTGTGGTCAGATCAGCATTGTATGTCTGAAATAAAAATGTGGAAAGAAAGTAACTACAGTCCCATCTGGGGTGCCAAATGAAATAAAAATGGGGTGGGATCGGTTTCCCCAAGTTTATTTGTAACTATATATTAATTGCCTATTCCTCTCATTCGTTAAACGACTAAAACTCTGATAACAGTAACGATAATGGTACGATAATAAGGTTAGCTTATATATAAATAATCAATCACTCTGCTTTAATAAAGCAAGGATTTCATTTATTATACAGAAAGTAGAAATGCTAACATAAAACACTAAAAAATATAGAGTATACAACAAACAATGATACGTTACATGTTACCGTCCTCAAGATGCTGTTCTGGCTGGGCTCCAATGGAAGAGAGAGAGCAGGAAGTGGCTTACAACTTTTAAACTGTGCTCAGGCACCCACCCACACACACCCACATGCCAGCCTATATAGGATTATAACCAATGATGGCCGATTTCCTTCCTTCAATCCATCCCCTAGGACGCATGCTGTGTTGTATGCGGTAGCAACCACTAGAGGCAGTATATGTCCATGTATATCTCATATCTGATTCCCCCCATTTTCCCAGGCCAGGTGAAGATCTGTAAGTCAGGCAATCAATCACTTTAGCAGTTGACTATTGACGTTTTTATGTACAGTCATTCAGGTATTACACCATGTAGCCTACACTCCTGCCGTTACTCCCCTGCCCGGGGGCAGGACTCCAAGCTGAAGGTTGATATGCACTGGTCATCTCCATAAAACTTGTTGAATGGCATTCCGGGTTACTTCCAGTAGGGTGCAGACCAGATATGATTAGATTTCCTATTTCTTGCACTATGGAAAAACCATGTTGCCCTCCAACAATGTCCAATAATCCACAAAAATGGATTTAGCCCAACTCTATCTTCTGGCCCAATGTGACCTCATTTAGGGTTATTTTAGCAGATGAATTTGAGAACTTCCACCACTGGAAGTGCCTATGGTATAACGTAGCACTGCCATTTGTTCTGACATCATTTGGAGAAGTTTCATTGATCATTCAGAATTCATTGACAGGTCCACTTGACCTCCTTCTGACCTGCATTTACCTTGGCTTCATGCAGATTTTTCATTCCAATAGACTTGCATAGGTATGGAAAACATACTTGAGGCAAGCAAAAGCCTCTCAACACAGGAGCTTAGGGTCCATTCACACCAGCCGCTGTGTTGGTGGAGCCTAAAGAGGAAGGGGTATGGTTTACAGATGACAGGGTGGGTCTTAAACAGGAAGGGGTGTGGCCGTGGCAGGAAGGGGTGGGCCATACTTAAATCGGGGGATGCCTAGGGCAGCACAAAACCTAAATACACCACTGCCCATGGAAATGGATTTCAAGCATTTATGGAGAATGGGGGCACCATGTTAGAAAGAAAAGTAGTCATGAAGTAGCTTGGACTCATAGAAGGATGGAGCTTCAGTAGAGTTTATTTTTTCCAGATCAACAACCAAAAACAATAAAAGTACAAAAGAGAGAACACAATGGGCGGTTCTGATGTATTAAAACTAAACAACAACTTGTATAATATATGGAAACATATTGAATGTTTTGAGAAATTAATATATGCGTCGGTCACTTTATTAGGTACATCTGTTCAATTGCTTGGTAACGCAAATTGCTAATCGGCCAATCACAATGTATTTAGGCATCTAGACGTGGTGAAGACAACTTGTTGAAGTTCAAACTGAGGGTCAGAATTGAACGTGGCATGGTTGTTGGTAGCAGGTCTGAGCATTTTAAAAACTGCTGATCTGTGGTTTTCAATCACAGTCATCTCTTGGGTTTACAGAGAATGGTGGGAAAAAGAGAAAATATCCAGTGAGCGGCCGTTGTGTGGAGGACAATGCCTTGTTGATGTCAGGGGTCAGAGGAGAATGGTTCCAGATGGTAGAAAGACAACAGGAACTCAAATAACCACTCGTTACAACCAAAATTTGCAGAATACCATCTCTGAACACACAGCACATCCAACCTTGAAGCAGATGGGCTACAGCCGCAGAAGACCACACCGGGTGCGACTCCTGTTAGCTAAGAACAGGAAACTGAGGCTAAAATTCGCACAGGCTCACCAAAATTGGAAATAGAAGATTGGAAAAATGTTGCCTGGTCTGATGAGTCTCATTTCAGCTGTGACATTCAGATGGTGGGGTCAGAATTTGGTGTAAACAACATGAAAGCCTGGATCCATCCTGCCTTGTATCACCAGTCCAGGCTGGTGGTAGTGGTGTAATGGTGTGGGGAAGATATTTTCTTGGCACACATGGGGCCCCTTAGTACCAATTGAGCATCGTTTAAATTCCACGCCCTACCTGAGTATTGTTGTTAACCATGTCCATCCCTTTATGACTACAGTGTCCCCATCTTTTGATGGCTCCTTCCAGCAGGATAATGCACCATGTCACCAAGCTCCAATCATCTCACCACTGGACAATGAGGTCACTACACTCCAATGGCCTCCACACTCACCACATCGCAGCCAATAGAGAACCTTTGGGATGTGGTGGAACGGGAGATTGGCATCATGGATGTGCAGCCGACAAATCTGCAGCAACTGTGTGATGCTATCAGGGGCAAAGGGATAGGGGTTGCTGCAATCGCCATGACAACAGGGCCCCATGCTGCAGGGGGACCATAAGGGCCCCCTGTATACCTAGATTAAGGAGGGGCGGATGGAGCTCTCCATTCCTTAGCCGATCAGCGCTGTGGAGAGCTTGTCACAGTCACACAGTTTACTATAATGAAAGTGAAAGCAGTGTGTGCTGTGCTCTTTGTCTCTCCCTACAGTGCAGTACCCGGCATGAAGAGAAGAAGGTAATGCTGTTTTTTTTAAAAGGCTTTCTGCAATTCTACATGTATATGTGTGTCTGTGTGTATATGTTTGTGTGTGTTTGCATGTATATGTGGGAGTGTGTCAGTGGCAGCTGGTGAAATTTTAGGATGGGGGGGGCGCCAGACCCCGTCCTTCCTTTTTGACCCCTCCCACTTCTCATAAACCCCACCCCTTATAGTTACCACCCCTTGTGTAAGGAGTATACAGCCCAGCATCACCAGTTAGGAGTATACAAAGTCACCATATAGCAGTATACACTTACAGAGCACCAGATTACAGAGCCGCAGATAGCAGATTACAGAGCCCCAGATAGCAGTATACAGAGCCCCAGATAGCAGTATAAAGAGCCCCAGATAGGGTATACAGTGTCCCAGATAGGGTATATAGATCCCCAGAGAGGGTATACAGTCACCAGATAAGGGTATACAGGGTCCCAGATAGGGTATACAGTCATCAGATAGGGTATACAGAGCCCCAGATAGGGTATACAGAGTCCCAGATAGGGTATATAGAGTCCCAGATAGGGTATATAGTCACCAGATAGGGGTATACAGGGTCCCAGATAGTGTTTACAGTCACCAGATAGGGGTTTATACGGTCCCAGATAGTGTATACAGTCACCAGGTAGGGGTTCGCGGCGGTTCATGCTCCATGCAGAGTATTGCACATAGTACATGTCACAGGCAGCTCCATGCAGAGTATTGCACATATTAGGACATGTCACAGGCAGCTCCATGCAGATTATTGCACATATTAGGACATATCACAGGCAGCTCCATGCAGAGTATTGCACATATTAGGACATATCACAGGCAGCTCCATGCAGAGTATTGAACATACAGGGTCCCAGTTAGTGTATACAGTCACCAGATAGGAGTTTGAGGTGGCCCCCCCCGGAGTTGGGACAAGTCCCGCACTTACCCCATCTAATAGGCAGGTAGGCAGGAGTGTGCAGAGTTCGGCATGCGGCCAGTGTCTGTTTCTATGCAGAGGCAGCGCTTGCGGTGAGCGTGCCGAAGCATGGAGACTGGAGACCGGCTTCTTTCTCCAGTCTCCATGGCCGGAAGTGACGCCGAGGCTCCTCCAGATCAATCTCCGCCATCTATTGGACGGCGGCGATTGACAGTACCAGGAGCCAATAGGCGGCTTGAGGCGCAGAGCAAAGCGCCTCAAGGCAGGATTAAACCCTGCCATTGAAGCGTGACGCCTGCAATCATGTGATTGCAATGATGTCACGCTTCTCATACTGCACTGTGTCCGGTGCCCGAACACAGTGCACTATGTAAACAAACTTTTTTTTTAAAGGGGACTTCTTTTTTGGGGGGGGGGGGGCGGCGCTGGTGTGTGTGTGTGCGCATGTATATGTGTGCGTATATATGTGTGCGTTTATATGTTTGTGTATATGTGTCTGTGTGCTTCTTTCTGCTGCCCCCCTGTACTCTTTCATGGCCTCTCCCCTTGTCCCCACAGATCTACAGGGTCCCCCCTCCCCTCTCCTGACGGCTGCTGCAGGGTATTTGTCAGGATGAAGCCTTTTCTGAATGGAGAGTCAGTGATTCATACCGATCACTGACTCTGTCTATTCATAACTGAAACATACTAGGCTGTATTTACTATGTTTCAGTTTGTGAACGAAGGCTATTCCTGCCTATTTATTCTGTACAGCTGAGGCTGCAGAGATATAGATTGATGGCTGTGCCCTCAATTTCCTTTCTCTATGTCTAAGGTGAAACAACAGAGGTCTGTTTAGACCACTGCTATCTCACCAAAGACCCCTAAATGGGGCTCCTAAAAAATTGTTTAGAATATTAAAAAGTAATAATATTGTAAGAAAAAAAACAAAACAAAGTAATGGTAGAAACCAGTGGCAGAACTACCAGGGTCAGGAACGTCACACTTTCGATCGGGCCCTGGCATTCCGCCACTGGGCTCGGAGGGATGGGCCCCGTCAGGGGGCCCTACATGGTTTCCTGCACTGGGGCCCTGAAGGTTCTAGTTACGCCATGTCACTATGGAGCAAAATCTCGGAGGAACGTTTCCAACACCTTGTTGTATTTAAGCCACCAAGAATGAAGGCAAAAGGGGGTCCAACCGGGGACTGGCAAGGTGTACCTAATAATGTAGCCGATGAGTGTATATACAGTATATATTGTTGTATAATCCTGTATAAAATCACAGTACATTTGTCACCAGAATCAGCAGGTGCAAATTCTCTGAAGTCCCCTTAGATGTCCTCTTAGAGTGAAACCTTTTCCGCACTCCAATCATGAATACCAATGCCCACCCCTTGTAAATACTCCGGTGAGTAAGAAGGCTTCTTTTATCATTAAAACCTTTTCCACACTCAGAACATGAATGTGGATGCTCTCATGTGTGGCGTCTCTGGTGTCTTTGAAGAGTTGCCTTATCAGCATAACTTTTCCCGCACTCTGAACACAAATAAAGACGCTCACCCGTGTGACTTGTCTGGTGTGAGAGAAGGTGTCTTTTATCATAAAACCCTTTTCCGCACTCAGAACATGAAAATGGATTCTCACCTGTATGGATTCTCTGGTGTTTGACAAAGTTTGATCGGTCAGAAAAACATTTCCCACACTCTGAGCATGAATAAGGACGCTCACCTGTGTGAACTCGTTGGTGTATACGGAGGTTTTGTTTATTGTTGAAACCTTTCCCGCACTCCGAGCATGAAAATGAATACTCACCTTTGTGAGTTCTCTGGTGTTGAAGAAGTTGTGATTTGGTGCTGAAACATTTCCCGCACTCCGAACATGAATAAGGTCGTTCACCAGTGTGAATTTTCCCGTGTTGAAAAAGTTGTGATTTGTCGATGAAACATTTCTCGCACTCTGAACATGAATAAGGACGTTCACCTGTGTGGATTCTCTGGTGTTTAAGAAGTTGTGATTTGGTGGTGAAACCTTTCCCGCACTCTGAACATGAAAAAAGCTCACCTGTGTGGATTCTTTGGTGTTGAAGAAGTTGTGATTTGATGGTGAAACCTTTCCCACACTCTGAACATGAAAAAAGCTCACCTGTGTGGATTCTTTGGTGTTGAAGAAATCGTGATTTGGTGGTGAAACTTTTCCCACACTCTGTACATGAATAAAGCTCACCTGTGTGGATTCTCTGGTGTTGAAGAAGTTTTGATTTGATGGTGAAACTTTTCCCACACTCTGAACACAAATAAAGTTCACCTGTGTGAATTCGCTGGTGTTGAAGAAGGTTTCCTTTTTGAGTGAAACATTTCCCACACTCTGAACACGAATAAAGCTCATCAGTGTGAATTCTCTGGTGTCGAAGAAGTCGTTCTTTGATGTGGAAACTTTTCCCGCACTCTGAACATGAAAAAGGACGCTCATCCGTGTGAAGTTTCTGGTGCATAAGAAGACTTCTTTTCCGTGTAAAGCCTTTCCCACACTCAAAACATGAAAATGGACGCTCCCCTATGTGAATTCTCTGGGGTGTTATTTGGCTACTTTTACCAGCATAACATTTCCCACGCTCTGAAAATGAAGAACCACATTCACCTGTGTGACTTTTCTGGTGTAGAAGAAGCTTCATTTCTTCAGTAAAAGATTTCCCGCACTCTGAACATGAGAAGGTCACATTAGTGTGAGATTTGAGATGTAGAAGGAGTTCAGATTTCATCTTAAAACATTTCCCGCACTCCAAACAAGACAAGAAACTCTCTCCTGTGGGAAATTCTCCATGGATTAGAGAAGACTCCTTGGGTGTAGATGGAGGTGTTGATGGATCTGCACTCTGAGAATGGAGATGGAGGTCTGGAGTAACAGAATGTGATTGGTCAGAAAATTCCTCAGGAGTAGCCGGATCTTTATTCAAGGTATTCCTGACACGATGTCCATCTATTAGAAAAAATACAATTTGAAAACATTCACATCACATTTTCATTACCAATCATATAAAACCCTCAATAAATCAGATTAATTACAAAATATCAAAACCAATTATACTACACTGAGCTACAGGGATTGTGCTTTGAAAACAAGGAATGGAGATGGACCTTTCATATGGTGTACAGCATCTCCACCTCATTTGTTGGGAACATGACGTTATATTGAGGAATGGAGATGGACCTTTCATATGGTGTACAGTATCTCCTCCTCATTTGTTGGGAACATGACGTTATATTGAGGAATGGAGGTGGACCTTTCATATGGTGTACAGTATCTCCGCCTCATTTGTTGGGAACATGACGTTATATTGAGGAATGGAGGTGGACCTTTCATATGGTGTACAGTATCTCCTCCTCATTTGTAGGGAACATGACGTTATATTGAGGAATGGAGGTGGACCTTTCATATGGTGTACTGTATCTCCTCCTCATTTGTTGGGAACATGACATTATATTGAGGAATGGAGATGGACCTTTCATATGGTGTACAGTATCTCCTCCTCATTTGTTGGGAACGTGACCTTATATTGAGGAATGGAGATGGACCTTTCATATGGTGTACAGTATCTCCTCCTCATTTGTTGGGTAGTTTTGTGAATACAAATTGGTTGAACAAAATTGACTTTTTTGTTGAACTGGATGTTATTTTTCAACTCGACCATCTACATAAAAAAGACTCTATAAACCATCATATTACAATCGGCTTCTGTTACGCAAGATGATCTTACAATAAAGTCTCCTCTTACCCAGTGATGTCAGTGGTGGTTGATCCTCCATGACGTCCTTGTAGAGATCCTTGTGTCCTTCTAAATACTCCCACTCCTCCATGGAGAAATAGACAGTGACATCCTGACACCTTATAGGAACCTGACACACACAATGATACAGTCACCATCCAGACACATCCCTTGTCTGTTACTGGATAATGTCCCAGAATTCCCAGCACCACTCACCTCTCCTGTCAGCAGATCAATGATCTTCTTGGTGACTTCTAGAATCTTCTGCTTGTTTGTTCTCTCAAGAGTGAGAAAGGGTGGAGGCACTGTGATGTGGATCTGGCTACCTATTCTTTTTGTAGACAAGCGGAGACTTCTCCTTTTTGTAGCATTCTCAAGAGACGTCTTCATAACCACAGCACAGTCCTGTGATATACAGCAATACATATAATATTAGAACCCTCCTCACCTCTCTTATCTTATTTGTGTGCTATTACTAGAGATAAGAGTGATCTCATCTGATCCTCCAAGAATCCTCCTCACCTCTGCAGTCAGTAGACAGATGATCTCCAGGGTGAGATTCAATATCATCTCATTCAAACTAAATTTCTTTGTCCCTAATTTTTTATCATTCAAGGTCTGCTGATTCTCCATCATGACGTCCTTGTAGAGATCCATGTGTCCTTCTAAATACTCCC
>BLSH010546593.1:5840-22184 GCA_018402905.1 Glandirana rugosa
TGCTAGCGTGCCTGTTGCTTGGGGTAACTTTAGTTACCCCCGGGCTTGAAAATCCGTGTTTTTACCGACACTTCCTTTTGCAGCCCTCTGGGGCTTTCCAGGACTTTCCTACAGCCATTTTTGTGCCTAAAAGTTCGGGCCCCCATTGATTTCAATGGGGTTCGTTGTCCGTGCGATCGTTTGGGTTCCGTCCGGTCCCGGACCCGGACTTTGTCCCGAAGTTCGGACGGACCAGCAGAACCCGAACGTCCAGGTGTTCGCTCAACTCTACTGGCTACAAAAAACGTTTACAAGCTGTGATACTTGCCAAAGGGGGCAGTACAAGATATTAACTCTGCAGGGTGCCCAAACTTTTGCAGACACCATTTTTTTGTTTTCTGTTATTTTGAAAGTGTAAATGATGGAAATAAAATCTAACTTTTGTTGACATATTATAAGAATGTCTAATGTGTAATTTGATTCCTTTTGGAGATTTTTCCATCATTCCTTGGCTTCTTTATGCACATTAATACAAATTTTTACCTGGGGTGCCCAAACTTTCGATCCCCACTGTATAGCCTGTGGCCCTGTCACAGAGCTTATACAGTTTGACAACGTATCTGGCAAACTTGCTGGGGACGTACTGCTTGAAAGCAAGACGGCCAGAGAATTTAACCAGGGTCTCGTCCACGCACACAACTTGGTTGGGAATAAAAAGTGTGGCGAACTGGGTGTTGAAGTGGTTTATGAGGGGCCGAATTTTGTAGAGCCGGTCATATTCAGGGTCACCCCGTGGACGACAGAGTTCATTGACACTGAAGTGCATGTACCGCAGAATTTGTTTGTATGGTGTCCTGGCCATGCAAGCAGAGAACACGGGCATATGATGAATTGGGTCAGTGGACCAATATGACCGCAACTCA
Organism: Glandirana rugosa; assembly: GCA_018402905.1. Taxonomy (NCBI): domain Eukaryota; kingdom Metazoa; phylum Chordata; class Amphibia; order Anura; family Ranidae; genus Glandirana; species Glandirana rugosa. The sequence goes on from BLSH010546593.1 coordinate 6,743, forward strand.
GTTTTTTTTGTTATGCCCATGTGGAAGGAAAGGCTTAGAAAGGTCTTAAATTCTGTAACCATGATTGGTTTCCAGTCTCTGACAAGTGTCAAATGGGGATTAGTGGCGATGAATTGACCAGCGTATAAATAGCTTTGGTCCACTATAGATCTATAGAGATCTTCCGTGAAATACAGTGAATAAAAATCGATGGCCGTAAAATCAACTGTATTCACCGTGATTCCGGGTTGGCCAGTGAATGGGGGGAAGTACGGGCGCTGAATCAGTGGGGGGTTGCCAATCAGGGTTAGGAAATTCAGCGGGAAGGGCACTATGGGTTCTGAGGGCCTGTGTTCATCTTCTTTGTGGCTGCGGGACAATACTTGTGCTAGCCACACCAGCTTGAACTGCACTTATGGTACTCGCCTTGTCACCATGTGTTACTGCAGTGCTGGTTTGTCTATGACCAGGATGTACTAGGCCGCTGGTGCTTGCCAGGTCACCAGAAGGAGTAGCGGCGCTAGTACTGGCTCTCTGCTCCATATGAGAGCCCTGCAGTTCTTGCACCTCAGTGACAGCAGAACGGGATCTGGTACGCCTGACCGTAGCAGGGACCGCTCCGTCATCAGAGCTATCTGACAGGGTATCACTGCTGTCTACCGGTTCATATGCTGAGCCTGATTCTGACAGTGGAGCTTTCCCATCTCTCTCGCCTGTCATACTCAGTAACGTGTAGGCCTCTTCGCTAGTGTACGTGCGATTGGACATTTTGGACTTTCTAAATTTGATATGTACACTAGCGTGACTCACAGGCAAAAAAGTGCACCTGGTTATCAGAGCCTGTTTCAAACACTACCAAAATCACTGACAGATTTTGCAGGGATTGGGTGTGATCTCTGTGAACGCTGCAGATATGTGTTCTGTGATTGGTAAGTGTCAGCGATCTATTGATCCTGCACTTGGGTGGGCTGGGCTGGGTGGAGGGGCTAAACGCAGGTGCTAGCAGGTATCTGGGCTGATCCCGCTAACACTGCATTTTTTAGAACACTAATCTAGTGGGGACGCTAATATATATCTGATCAGATCGCGGATATTGATCTGAACGGATACTACAATAGTATCTAACACCTATCTAATGTGTATGTATGCGTGTCAGAGTACCTAACTAACTGGCCCTGCCTGGTGTTTACGCTGACCCTAATGCACACTAAGACCTAACTGGTGTCACCGCCGGGCAATCAGGAGTTAAAACCTTCATTAGGTATATATATTTATATATATACGGTGGGTGCCCTGATGGAAAAAAAAATATCTATCTAACAAGCATCTCCTGTGACACTTATACAGTGATCACAGGTGACAGGGGGCAATCAAGGGGTTAAAAACTTTATGGGGGGGCAAGGGGGGTATTTATACCTACCTAGGCCTACTACTACCTACCCTAACACTGATTTAGTGTCACAAGGGTCACAAGTACAGCAATCAGTAAAAATCAGATCACTGCACTATATGACACAGTGACAGGGGGTGGCAGCAATGAAGGGGTTAACGGGGGTGGGGGGGGCCATCAGGGGGTGATCAAAGGGTTAAAGTGTGCCTAACTGTCCTGGTGTCAGTGTAGTGTTGTGCAACTCACAATTAGAAGCTCTCTCTACCTTGCCAGAACCGAAAAGGGCTTCAGGGAGGAAGATGAGCTCACTTTCTCTGCCTCTGTTTACATTACAGAGGCAGAGGTGCACTACCATTGGCCAGGACCGATCGGAAGGGCCAGGCCAAATATTATTGGCCTGGCCCTGTAGACTGATCGGTCCTCTATCGAATCAGATCGTAGTGCAATTGCGGCCACCATTACTTGACGGCGTCTCCTGATAACGAATTTGCTGCCTTCAAGCCCCAGCGGGCACTCAGCAACTGGTTAAACCCATGATTGCCGTGCAATGCAAGCGTTTGTGACACATGTAAGCTGGTACAAAGCTCCCTGGGATGAGCAGTCTTTCAGGCACAGATATCAATTCCAGTGAGGCAGTGACAAAACAGTGCAGTGTTTATTGGTGATATATACAAGTCTATATACAGGTGCTGTACAGTGTCTTTTAGAAAATAAACAGGAACAAAAATAGCAAAATAAAAACCTAGCCGTGTCTCGGCACTAACTAATTATACACAATATACAGGTTCTACCCACTCCTTCCAGCTGTGGTTGAGATATAAAGATCCTCTTGCACTATCTTCGGCCAATACCCCCTTAGCCTCCTTCATAGGCAACCCACTCTTCCCTCAGGCATTCAATAACCCTGATGCCTTCATGCTCTGGAAACATCTCAGAATCACCAACCTAAGATCACTAACTAATGATAGCATATTTACCACCTTTGAATCTCTTCAGATCAAATATCAGTTACCTCCCACGGAACTTTCAACTTACACAGAAATCAAACATTTTTATTCAACCCATTACTCTTTATCTTGCCTCAAAGAAATTGCCTTATTTGAACAAATATGTACTTCCTCCTCCAGAGACAGAGGACAGATATCTATCCTATACAAATACTTTAATAACATTTCCCAACCTGACAAATTAAAATCCATGTTATAATTGGAACAAAAACTCAACCACAACCAAAAAAGGCATTTTTGTATTGAAAGGAACCCTCCGGGGTCACAAAGCAGTCTTCTCTTTGGCACTACCAGTCAGAGGTATTTGCCAATAACCCTTTTTCAAGTCCAAAGTGATCAGATAACAGGCCTTGCCAAGTCGGTCTATAGGTTCGTCTACCCTGGGCATTGGGTACGCGTCAAACTTTATCACTGCATTAAGCTTTCTGAAGTCTACACAGAACCTCCAAGTGCCATCCGGTTTTGGGACTAACACGATGGGGCTAGACAAGTCACTATTGGAGTCCTCAATGACATCTAGCTCCAACATCCTTTTAACTTCATCACTGATGTCCTTTCTTCTAGCATCGGGAATTCGGCACGGTTTGAATTTGATACGCACCCCAGATTCAGTAACTATATCATGCTGAATTGCTGAAGTCGTGCCAGGTAACTCTGAAAATGTCTCTCTATTCCTTATCAGGAACTCTCCAGCTTCCTGTTTTCGGGAGTAAGACAGGGTGTCTGGAATCATGACCTCAGGGATCAGAGGGGACTCAGAACCCTTTGGTGTTATCGGGAGGGACCTCGCAGTTAATGCCAATCTATGCTTCCAGGGCTTTAACAGGTTTATGTGGTAAATCAGTTGGGGCTTCCTTTTACCTGGCTTGATACACTTTGTAATTGACCTCCCCAACTCTTTCAATCACTTCGAAAGGACCCTGCCACTTAGCCAGGAACTTGCTTCCAACAGTGGAAACTAACACCAGGACCCTGTCACCAGGTGAGAAAACACAGAGTTGGGCCCCCCTGTTGTATATTCTCTGTCGGGCTGCTTAGGCCTGCAGTAAGTGTTCTTTTACCTTAGGCATGATTGCTGCAATCCTGTCCTACATTTGAGGGATATGCTCAATGACACTTTTGTGGGGTGTCTGCTCCCCCTCGCAGGTTTCCTTTGCTATGTCTGAGTCCCCGAGGGTGTTTCCCATAAAGCAACTCAAAAGGAGAGTACCCCGTAGAGGACTGGGGAACCTCCCTGATGGTAAACGTTAAGTACGGAATCAGGAAGTCCCAGTTTTTCACATCCTTGTCAACAACCTTTTTTAACATACTTTTTAATGTTTTATTGAAGCGTTCCACCAAGCCATCAGTTTGAGGGTGGCAAACAGAGGTTCGCAACTGCATCACCTTAAATAACTTGCACAAATCCCTAGTTATTTGTGACATAAATGGGGTACCCTGGTCTGTAAGGACCTCCTTAGGGATCCCCACACAACTGAACACAGGGCTGAACTGGCACAAAAAATTTGGCCCTGGACTTCATCCAGATCAACCCACTTTAATTTTGCAAACTAGCACAAAAACAGGCGGCAAATAGCCCCGAGTTCCTGACCAACCCCAGGCCTTGGGACTTGGGGCTAATAATGGTCAATGGTAATACGGAGACCCGGAGCTTTTTGGTGGCCCACTCGGGGGTACAGCCTGGGTTACCCCCCTCTGAATCCACTGCCCACAGGCCATAGCCAGCACAGGACCTGACAGAAACAGAGTGCTGAGGGCTATTTCCTATTTTGAGGTTACTGGGTAGTGGGCAGGACACTGGAGCAGGGTAAATGGAGTGTATGGGGGGAGGGGTGAATGGGATGTGGGGATCAGCTGGGGGTGTCAGGGTCTGGGTCTCTCTCTCACCTCAGCAGGTCCTTGCATGGCCTCTTGGGGTGATAACAACTTCCAAGCTGTCTCTGCCTCTGCCTGCCTCCTGTCCAAGGACTCCAGGAGTGTAGTGGAGGGGTAAGCTGCTCGTCTCACTGACTCAAAGTAAGCTGGCTGCTCTCTCATACACTGTTCTTAAATGAAATGATATTCTCCACATAAACTTCAGTGAGACCACAACCTTAAAATGCAGATAGCACCAGAAACCATAGGCTTCCAAACTAATGGAAAAGCCACACATGCTTGTGAGGGAAAACAACCATCCCCCATATGGAACAGCGGTGATCCAGGTAGTGTTATCCCGCGGTCATTACAGCCGACATGTATACTCTTTGGTGCTGTGGTTCTGCTAGACCTATGGTTCCACTCATATGTGCTGTTGGCTCCTGTGTTCATTGAGTGGAACCACAGGTCCAGCAGAACCACAGCACCAAAGAGTATGCATGTCGGCTGTGATGATTGCAGGATAACAGTACCTGGATCACCGCTGTTCCATCTGGGGGATGGTTGTTTTCCCTCACAAGCATTCGTTTGGAAGCTTATGGTTTCTGGTAGGCTGCTATCTGCATTGTAAGGTGGTGGTCTCACTGAAGTTTATGTGGAGAATATCATTCCTCTGGTTTCAGCATGCTATGTCACCTTTTCTATATAGACGCTCCACACTCCTGTGGTCCCTACAAATTTTCTTTTGGACTATCTATGAACTATATATTATTATAACATACTGGATTAATTTGTTTGTTGTTTATTTATCTTATGAACTCATGCTACAGTTTATTCATTTGTTTATTTATATATAATTTTTATTTTTTATGCATCAGTATTTATAACGAGCGCTGCACTTTATGATACTTAGGGTGGTATAGTGCCAGGTTAGGGTGATATAGTGCCAGGTTAGGTGATAATGAGCCAGGTTAGGGTGGTACTGTATATAGTGCCAGGTTAGATTGATATAGTGCCAGGTTAGAGTGATATAGTGCCAGGTTAAGGGATATAGAGCCAGATGAGGTGATATAGAGACAGGTTAGGGTGATATAGAGCCAGGTTAGGGTGGTATATAGTGCCAGGTTAGGTGATATAGAGCCAGGTTAGGGTAGTATAGAGGTGAGGGGGTATATGACCAGAAGAGGGGTATATAGGGCCAGCTTAGGGTGGTATATAGAGCCAGGTTAGAGTGGTATATAAAGCTAGGTTAGGGTGGTATATAGAGCCAAGTTAAGGTGGTATATAGTACCAGGTTAGGTGATAGAGCCATGTTAGGGTGGTATATAGAGCCAGGTTAGGGTAGTATATAGAGCCAGATTAGGGTGGTATATAGAGCAGGTTAGGGTGGTATATAGAGCAGGTTAGGGTGGTATATAGAGCCAGATTAGGGGGGTATATAGGACCAGGTTAGGGTGGTATATAGTGCCAGGTTAGGTGATATAGTGCCAGGTTAGGGTGGTATAGAGCCATGTTAGGGTGATATATAGTGCCCGTTTAGGGTGGTATATAGAGCCAGGTTAGAGTGGTATATAGAGCCAGGTTAGGGTGGTATATAGAGCCAGGTTAGGGCGGTATATAGAACCAGGTTAGGTTGGTATATAGTACCAGGTAAGGTGATATAGAGCCATGTTAGGGTGGTATATAGAGCCAGGTTAGGGTAGTATATAGAGCCAGATTAGGGTGGTATATAGAGCCAGGTTAGTGAACAAGAATTTGCTTTTCACATGACCAGATAATTTGAGTGAATATTTTCACAATTTATTGTGTGAAGATTCGCAACTCCTTCAGTAAATCAGCACAAATATGATCAGACTTGAGGAAAGAAGAGAAAGGGGGACATGACTGAAACATTTAAACCTTTAAACGCGTCCCATCTTTAGGACATACCTGTATGTCCTCGGATGGGAGCAGTGATATCTGGGTAACTGCTCCTCTGCTGAGGGAGCCCGGTGCCTATGACACCTGTCACATCAGATGCCCTAGACTGAGTGAGAGCAACTTCCATTGTTGTTCCTCCCTCTTTGTGACGTCAGAAACCAGAACTGATGATTTTGTCACTTATGGTTTGTTTGTTTACATGTTGTTACTGGCTTGTAAAGCATGTGATCAAACCAATCTTGGTTTGATCACATGCTTTGGAGGGCAAAGGAGGGATTTGGGGTATAACAGACCCCAGATCTCTTCATAAAGAGGACCTGTCATGGCCCATGCTGTGAAAGCAATAACGTTCAATAAAAAAATGAAAATAAAGATACAGTTTAAACAAAATAACTTTAAGTAAAATAATTTAAAAATGAAAGCGCCCCTGTCCCCTCATGCTCATGGGCAAATGTGAACGCACATGTAGGTCCCGCACGCATATGTAAATGATGATTGCACCAGATATGTGAGAAATTGCCATGAAATATAAAAGTGAGAGCGATAATTCTATCTACAACAGCGTCCATTAGGGGCGCGCCCCCCCATCCAGGCACCCGGCCCCCTAATCTACATGCAGGGCGCATGGATTCCAATGGGAATTTTTTTTGAAGCACATGATTAGAGACAGAGGCTCTGATAGGCTTCAAAAATGGTGGGCTCAGGGCACAGCCACACTGATTCTCCTCCGTTTCCTGATTGGCCGAAAGGAGAAGAACTCCAGTTGGTCGCCAAGGAGGAGGGAGGAGACAGAAGCTGTCATTATGCCTGCAGAGGGGAAGTGGAAGGCGTCCATGATGCAGAGGAGGAGAGCCCATCACCCAGGTGAAGCACTGCCCGCCATAGATGGGGTATGTTTTCCGGTGCTCCTGATGACCCGACTGACCGACCAGACCGGGGAAGGTGTGGGTGCACTGTTTGCTGCACCCCCAAAAAGTTTACCACGAGCCGCCACTGATCATAACACCTCCTGTGTAACTCCAAACTGGTAACCTGTAGAGGCTTTTAAAGCGTTGCCTATGGGTAATTTAATGTACCATAGTTTGTCACCATTGGACAGGTGTGTGCAATTTTTAAGCATGATATGCTGGGTATCTATTCACTCAGTGTAACCTCATAAGTTATCTTTCACCAAAACATTGGATATTATATTGTGTTTGTAGGTACTAAAATTCATTAAAGTGTATTTTTCCTCAAAATTTACATTTGTTAAACCGCAAATGTTGTACAACATCAAAAATTACAATAGACACATTTTATTCGCCAGGGCCAATGCTTAAAAATATATAATGTTTAGGGGCTCTAAGATATTGTGTAGCAAAAAGCCTGGACTTGAGTTGATTGAACATAAGACTGTTAATAAGGTTCAAAAGGGCAGTAAGAGACAAGGAACACCAGAACATGACCTCAAGCTAGCAGAATCAAAGTTTAAAATTAGCTTTAGGAAATATTAGTTTACGAAAGTAGTAGTTGGAGTATATAAAAGACTTCCAGCAGAGGTAGTCATTCAACATTAAGTGAATTTAAACAGGTGTAGCGCCCTCTACCTTTAGGTCGGTGCTTAGAGAGATTTTTGTGTTAGGTAAGTTAAATTTAGTCAGGCCTGGGCAAGTGATTGGCTCACGGAGTGGCTGGTGACACGCAGGTGGTGGCACCTCTTGGTTAACTCCCCTTTGCTTCTAGAGGATTCTAGAAGGAACGGTGGGGAAGAGAGGTGGAGCTGCCTGGGGTGTTTGGAGAACACTAACCAATCCCCAATTCTGGATTGGAAGGGGGCAGGCTTTCTCAAATATCTGGGGGTCAGCCCAGCCGGGAGGAGAGTTCGGGTGGAAGAGATGGAGATGGAGTGCTATGGCTGTCGGGGTCTTGAGGGAGTCCCCAGCCTGGGGGGTTGACTTCGGCCTGGGGCTCGGGTACATCCAGGAGGAGAGTGAGATCCTGGAACAGAGGCACAAGGGAGAGAGCAAGTGGAGGACAGCAGGAGAGAGTACTGCCAGTAAGATCTCCAGGAGAAGTCCGACAGTCTGTTTTCAGGTGTCGGTGAGTGATACACACCCTGGGAGGCTGGAAGAGCAGATTGGGGTGAGAGACAGTCTGAGAAGGGTGCAAGAGCCAGTTGGGACTGTGGTGTCACTGGGCAGTGGAGTTGGGTCATTGCAGCCAGAAGGACTGGCAAGACCCAAAGAAGATGGACTGGGAGCAGTAGTCCACCAAGGCTAACTAGCACACTTCTACTTTTGCTACACTAAAGGGGGCCAGTGACCACTGCATGTAATGGGCGGTTCACTTAGGCTGTGCTAAACTGAGAGCAGGCCTCACCATGTGCTAGCTAGTGTTGTGCTGGAGGAAGAGGAATAGATTGAGAAGCAAGTGTTGTGCTGGAGGAAGAGGAGAAGTGTATATACTGAAATGTATATAGATGGTCCCGTTCAAGAACTGTTTAATCTTCTGGGCATCCCATAATTACCCTATACCCATCCAAGTTAAATCCCCTAATTAAAAAAATGCTGGCCTGTTCTTTCTGACTCCAGATACAAGGACATGTGTGATTGAGGGCAGTGTGACAGGTGGACCACTACTTCCAGCAACACCTATGGGGGCATGGCTACACAGGATTGGTAAAAATATTTTTTGTTTTTAAGGTTGTGCATATGAAGAAATAATGATGGCTACTAAGTGGAGGTCCAGCTTGTCTTTCTGCACAGAGGTCATTGAGTAGATCAATAACAATACTTTTGAAATTGGTAGAATTGGAGACGTTTTGAGACAAATCTAGAGAAACCAGATTTGTCTGCTATTTAGAGAATGTTGTAGTTTTGTACCAAAAATGTTAAAAAAAAACACTGCGCTGGATCAGCAAAAAGGTATGGGCTGCTAGCACAAAAAGTCAGAACAAAGCGCTCATTAGAGGTGGACAATAAAAACAACATATAAAGTCCCAAAGATAATCCTTAGTGTAAATCAAACTGCAACAAAACAGGTGGAAAAAGTGGTCACCATGGAGGAAAGAGAACCTTCACCGACACCCACACAAACTGCCTCTTACCCTCCTGAGATGACTCCTGCTACGGAGGTCTATCTGGCCTGTGTGTGGGTCAGTCTTGCAATAGACAGGCTGGTAAGTGCTCAATTGGTCAACCGCTAGGGTCCTTGGTTCTTCAAACCACTATGTTATCCTGATCCCTGATGCTCATCACCAATATAGGAAAAGAAAGTGCTAATAGTGTAGTAGGTTTGTGACCAGTTTATTAGAGATAAAACCAAATTACACTCACATGCATCTTCAATAATGGAAAGCGGTGAAACACGTTTGCGGTCTGTTTCCAATGAGAATGATGGCGGCCACGATCTGGAGCACAGTGACGTCACGCTGGCTGGCTCCACCCGGCGCGTTTCGTCATCACTGACGTCGTCTGGGGCGTGGCCAGCATGCAACATGCGTTCATATATAAAGGCTATTGCCGGGAAACGTGATTGGGCACAAAGAGATCACCTGATATTAGGCGGAACCGGAACCACGTCCCATTCTAACCAGCAACATTAAATCAAATAGCTTGCGTTCCAACTCCAGGAAACGTAGATAGAACTATTTTAACTAGCCTCGTCAGTGTCACCACCAGACAGAATGGTACAATTCCACACCCAAAAGCTTAATCAAAAGCTGTACACACATTAGTGAGTAGGTTAAAAATGTATATTAAAACCTATAAAAGAAAAATTAATAAAAATAGGCGCCAACATCACCTATCCGGAGCGGGCTCCATCTAGTTGTCAGCCAGCAACCCGCAACCGCACAAAACATAATACAAAAAAATGTCAAACTATTTTACACAAATAAACGAATATGAAGATAATTTACAAAAAGAGAAATGTACAATAAGCACAATTGGGATGGAACAAATCAGAATGTGACTGAGTGATAACAGGGAGATCCACCCTGTCCCTATTTTCTATTATCCATTGTTAATGAAGGTGTTTACGTCCCATTCCACATTCATTCCGTACGGGACATAATGTTGTCGTTTTGTAATTAGCTCTCTGAGCGGAAGGTGTGACTATTAATTTACCAAAGTACATTATGTAAATGAAAAATGTAAGGCTATCAACATCCTCAAATTCTAGCTATTGGACTCTAGGTCAATGTAAAGTACCATAGCAGGTTGAGTATCCTCACCTCAAGGTGAACAATACAAAAATTCCCCAACAAATGATCAAGATAGTTGGCCCAAAAATATCAGATTAAACTGTTTCAACACTTTAGGTTATAAACAGTATATATATATATATATAGTATCTCACAAAAGTGAGTACACCCCTCACATTTTTGTAAATATTTTATTATATATTTTCATGTGACAACACTGAAGAAATGACACTTTGCTACAATGTAAAGTAGTGAGTGTACAGCTTGTATAACAGTGTAAATTTGCTGTCCCCTCAAAATAACTCAACACACAGCCATTAATGTCTAAACTGCTGGCAACAAAAGTGAGTACACCCCTAAGTGAAAATGTCCAAATTGGGCCCAAAGTGTCAATATTTTGTGTGGCCACCATTATTTTTCAACACTGCCTTAACCCTCTTGCACATGGAGTTCACCAGAGCTTCACAGGTTGCCACTGGAGTCCTCTTCCACTCCTCCATGACGACATCACGGAGCTGGTGGATGTTAGACACCTCGCGCTCCTCCACCTTCCATTTGAGGATATCCCACAGATGCTCAATAGGGTTTAGGTCTGGAGACATGCTTGGCTAGTCAATCACCTTTACCCTCAGCTTCTTTAGCAAGGCAGTGGTCATCTTGGAGGTGTGTTTGGGGTCATTACCATTTTGGAATACTGCCCTGCAGCCCAGTCTCTGAAGGGAGGGAATCATGCTCTGCTACAGTATGTCACAGTACATGTTGGCATTCATGGTTCCCTCAATGAACTGTAGCTCCCCAGTGCCAGCAGCACTCATGCAGCCACAGACCAGGGCACTCCCACCACCATGCTTAAATGTAGGCAAGACACACTTGTCTTTGTACTCCTCATCTAGTTGCCACCACACACCCTTGACAACATCTGAACCAAATATCTTGGTCTCATCAGACCACAGGACATGGGTTTCAGTAATCCATGTCCTTAGTCTGCTTGCCTTCATCAAACTGTTTGCGGGCTTTCCCGTGTATCATCTTTAGAAGAGGCTTCCTTCTGGTACGACAGCCATGCAGACCAATTTGATGCAGTGTGCGATGTATGGTCTGAGCACTGACAGGCTGACCCCCCCACCCCTTCAACCTCTGCAACAATGCTGGCAGCACTCATACATCTATTTCCCAAAGATAACCTCTGAATATGACACTGAGAATGTGCACTCAACTTCTTTGGTCGACCATGGCGAGGTCTGTTCTGAGTGGAACGAGTCCTGTTAAACCACTGTATGGGCTTGGCCACCATGCTGCAGCTCAGTTTCAGGGTCTTGGCAATCTTCTTATAGCCTAGATGATCTTTATGTAGAGCAAAAATTCTTTTTTTCAGATCCTCAGAGAGTTCTTTTCCATGAGGGGCCATGTTGAACTTCCAGTGACCAGTATGAGAGAGTGAGAGCTATAACTCTGAATTTAACACACCTGCTCCTCATTCACACCTGAGGCCTTGTAACACCAACGAGTCACATGACACAGGGGAGGGAAAATGGCTAACTGGGCCCAATTTGGACATTTTCACTTAGGGGTGTACTAACTTTTGTTGGCATCAGTTTAGACATTAATGACTGTGCGTTGAATTATTTTGAGGGGGCAGCAAATTTACACTGTTGCACAAGCTGTACACTCACTCACTTTTGGGAGATACTATATATATTGTATACACACAGTATATACAATTTCTCCCAAAAGTGAGACGTGAATACACCCCTCACATTTTTGTAAATATTTTATTATATCTTTTCATGTGACAATACTGAAGAAATTACACTTTGCTACAATGTAAAGTAGTGAGTGTACAGCTTGTATAACAGTGTAAATTCTCTGTCCCCTCAAAATAACTCAACACACAGCCATTAATGCATTAATATCTAAACCGCTGGCAACAAAAGTGAATACATCGTAAGTGAAAATGTACAAATTGAGCCCAATTAGCGATTTTTCCTCCCCGGTGTCATGTGACTCAGTGTTACAAGGTCTCAGGTGTGAATGGGGAGCAAGTGTGTTAAATTTGGTGTTATCGCTCTCACTCTCTCATACTGGTCACTGGAAGATCAACATGGCACATCATGGCAAAGAACTCATATCTGGGGTTTAGTCTGTAAGGCCAGCCTAAGCGCCATTGGACAAAGCTGGAGGAAAATGAATTATATTATGTAACCTTTTTTCCCCCCATATGCAGAGTTTCTGAAAGAGGAAGGGGGTACACACTTAAAAAGTAGAGCTTACAATTTAGGTACAAGGTCAACTTTAACATGCAGAGTATGCATGGGAACTTACTTTTAGTGTATGTGAAGTAAACGTTAACAGTCTTGAAGGTTTCTGTAACTTGGCAGTATCAACAGGTTTTCTGTAACTCAGTAGTGTTTGAAGCATTAGGGTTACCACCTCATTCCTTTAAACCCGAACACATATTAACCACCTCAGCCCCGGAAGGATTTCCAGCTTTAGGACCGGAGCCCTTTTTGCGATTCGGCACTGCGTCGCTTTAACTGACAATTGCGCGGTCATGCGACGTTGTGCCCAAACGAAATTTGCGTCCTTTTTTTCCCACAAATAGAGCTTTCTTTTGGTGGTATTTGATCACCTCTGCGTCATTTCTGATCGCCGCTATAAACAAAAGAAGAGCGACAATTTTGCAAAAAAAAACAAATTTCTTACTTTTTGCTAGAATACAAATAAAAAAAAAAATTAAAAAAACATTTTTTTCACTGTTTTTGGCCAATTTATATTCTTCCTCATATTTGCGATAAAAAAAAATCGCAATCGGCGTTTATTGATTGGTTTTTACGCAAAAGTGGTCGTGTTTACGGATGATGAGAATTCATTTTTGGTTTTTTTTTTTTTTTTTACTAGTAATGGCGGCGATCTGCGATTTTTAGCGGTACTGCAATATTAGGGTGGACATGTCGGACTATTTTGACACTTTTTTGGGACCATTGGCATTTATACAGCGATCAGTGCTATAAAAATGCACTGATTGCTGTGTAAATGTCATTGGCAGTGAAGGGGTTAACCTGAAGGGGGCGCTCTAAGGGTTAAATATGTTCCCTGGGCGTGTTCTAACTGTATGGGGACTGCCCTATCTGGGGAAGGGAAGTGGTCACAGCCTTCGTATACAGGAAGGCTGTGATCACAGCCCTTCCCCCTTCACACAGAGCGGAGGTCCGTGTTTACATACAAGGACCTCCGTTCCTCCGCTCGGGGGGGGCATCGCGGGTAGCCGGCGGCAATCGAAGCCGCCGCACCCGCTCCCTGGCCCCCCCCCGAACACAGTGAGCGCGCGGGCGCACCTCCGGCGGCGCGCGCGCTCACTAAACTCGTTCCCGCAGCCGCCGTCGTATGACGGCGTTTTGCGGGAACGAGCCACTTTGCCGCCGTCAGATGCCGATCGGCGGTCGGCAAGTGGTTAATTACACAGCTTCTGTGGCTGATTAAGGTGGTGAATAAACTGACTTGGTGTCTTATCTGCATTAAATTAGCTTCAGAACCTATGTAATTCATATGTGTTCGGGTTTAAAGGGATGAAGTGGCAACCCTAATCCAGATGGGCGGCTGCCTTCGTTTTTTTTTTTTTCTTTATATGCACCTGGTAGACCTGCCAGGAACACCTTTTCTATCCTACGGTCACAACACTTACTCACTGTCCAATATTTATGGAATATGTCAGGATTACAGAACAGCTACCCCTCTAATTATCATCATAGAATACTGGGAGGAATTCTGTAGTTCGCAGTGGTAGTCTGTGCACGGGTGATAACACTATTTGAGATAGTACTAGAAAGTGCACAGGACACATAGCTTAGGGCATAGGGCACAATAGCATAGCTCTTGATTTCAGGCAGGAGCAACATGTATTTTTTTGCACATGTTAACTCTTTGCCACCCATGTAATGGATGGACTGCCAAGGCCTGTGTGTCAAAAGACAGCTCCTGAACTCTAATGAACCTGAGTGATGGGCTCCTGATCAGGGGACCACTTTGACAGCTAATAGTGGTCACATGATCAGGCAGTCCTTCTGGTGTAAAAACCCAGTTAAAGGGATGCCAGAGGAATATAACAAAATACTATTGATAGTATATTTAATAGACCAAAAAAGATCAAATAAATCTTAATTGTTTCCATACACTCACTCATACACATTTCTATATAGTATATAGAATATATACTAGTATATAGTATGTAAATGTATCTTGTACCATGGCAGAACTGCGCAAAGTTCTCCTTTAGCATAGCACCCAGATCTCCAACATGGAAACCTCTTCTAATGTGCATCTCTCTGTAACATAAAAGCCACATATTAGTCTCTTATAATATACAGTCACTTCAATCACTACAACTCCTTTAACACTCTAGTAGCACGGCACTCTTTTCTTACGTTAGTCCTTTGTAACTACAATAATAGGGGGGTTCAAGTAAATTTAATTTGCAGGTACAAGCCTGTTGAAAAGTGTGTTGAGGAATGCAATTTCAAATAATATAATTTAAATATTTTCTCAAATGTGTGCCATTTGTTTTTTCCATAATGTTAAAAAGAAGTCTACAATTGTTTTGTACAGGACGAAAAGTTACAGATAATTACAACATTGATGGACTTTGAAATGGTAAGAAATTTGTAACTTTTGAAGTACCTTCAATGAATAGGAAAACAGCCTGAAGGAATGATGTGACAATTATGATAGAAGAGAGAAAAGGGATAAAATGATGGCAATCCAGTTCATAGTACAAAACCTGCTTTTCTAAAACTGAGATGAACAGATTATTCTGTCCTGTTCCGTGTAGAAAATTATGACCATTACACTTTGCGCTAGAGGGCATGAGCTGTAATTACTCACCGGGAAAAATATTGAACACCTACCCAAATTAGATGCATCACCCAGGGCATATTTACTAGCTGAGCAGAGCAAGCAAAGGGTCCCAAGGCAAAAACTTTCACCTGACTCAGCAAGTTACTTTTTTAATAACCGCCTTAACATTATTACTTTTGAAAGCAGTTACAGGCAGAAAAGCAGTTGCAATTAGTAAAAGAAAAAACATTTTTTAAAAAGAGGAATATCCCCCCCCCC
>BLSH010546593.1:24700-35763 GCA_018402905.1 Glandirana rugosa
CGGCTTTCTGCCGATGTCGCGCCGAGACTTTTAGGCCCTCCTGCACGTACCTGCAGGACGGAGCACGCGCGAGGGGCGCGCGTGAGCGTCGGACGCCGCCGCACGAGAGCGCCGGTAGCGTGCGACGCACCCGCACGGGCGCCCAGCCCACCTGAGCTACAGGCGGGCTCTGGGCGGCTAGTGAACATCGTCGGAGTCTTGCCCCTTGTCGGTTACATTTTTGCCGCTAACTGTAAGCGGGGGGGTGGGCTGGTCGGGACATAACAGATCTAACTGATGCCAGTGACAGGGATCAGTAGATCTGTCTTGTCCCATTCACAGAACGGAGAACCGCCGTTTTTACATTGGCTGTTCCCCGTTCTGAGGCTGCTACAAGTGATCGGCGGGTCTCGGGCGGACATCGAGTCCACCCGACCCGCGGGCACGCCCACGCAGCGTGCGATGGCCGCGAGAGCACGCCGCCGCAGGCTGCGAGTGCGCGCGGGGAGCGCGCACGAGGCAGGACGTCCATGCACGTCCTCCCGGATTTTCAGAGCCGCGCTGTAGCCGTCTTTCGGCTATAGCGCGGTTCTGTACTGGTTAAAGAAACAACAGTGAATTTAATTTCAACATATTGACTTTTCTCTATTTTAAAAGGTATGGCAAAATGAGTTCCTTTCCTGGGAACCAAGTGATTTCTGTGACATAAACCGCATCTTCATTCCAGAGGGTTCAGTCTGGATTCCTGACATCACTATAGCTGAAATGTAAGTGACTAGAATGTAATATTGATTATGTAATAACTTTAGTGAAAGTGGAAATTAACATGTGCATAAGACTGTAATTTTACACAAGTGAATATAGAATTAAAAGCATTTTAAATGATCCAAAGACTCCAAATTAATAAAATTATGATGTTGTTCTAGCACCATAGGTACAATCAAAGACCAGCTCTAGCCAAATACATTTAAATTAGGATTAATATAGTTATGTATTCTGGCCCAAGTAATTAGATCATTGATCTTTTGATTGGAGTGAGGATAGTTGACTGTAAAAAATGCTAAATCACCCAAAGAATCTGCTAGGAGCTAGCTAGCTAGGCAAGACGTGTATACCAGATCTTTATGAAGTGTTTACACTGTTTCATATATCTTACCCCCAAAGTAGCCCATAGGCATGGTAGACGGTCAGCGATGTCGCTGTGTTCTTCTAAGAGAAGTGGCACCAACAGCTTCTGCCTGCATCCTTCTTCTTTGAGGCCTACAAAACACCTCCCCTCTGCTCTTCTCCAAAAAAATAAAGTGAAATGTTATGTATTTGAGCAGAGAAGAACTTAGGAAAAGTGGATAACACAGTTTGGGATTTGAGCACAGCAAAGACAGAGTGTTCATAAAGTAAGGTGCTCACATGCAGGATCAACAGATCATTTTTTCTTTACTTTCAGATTTTTTAACTGAAAAAAACATTATGAAATGTGCATGTATTGCACAAATGTACTACATATATTTTTTTCTTCTTTGCCCAGACATAGATTTAGTATTGCACCTTGGTGCCTGCCACACCTTTACCTGAAATTGTCTTCATAGTGAATTGCCACAAGGCGAACAAAAATGTAATAAATCAGTTGAGATACATGTGTTAGCTTTCAGAAGAAAGAGAAAAAGCTTAGGTTGGGCATACTCGCAGTGTGATGTTCACTATCAGTCCCTAATTTAAAACATTTTAATAATTCCTGTAAACATGACTTTTTCTCTATATTTTTGCCAGGACAGAGGATGCCTCTCTTGATGTCCTATATATGGAGCTCAATTACAATGGCACCATTCGGAGGAGAAAAACTCTTAAGATCGTTGCCTTATGTTCTCTTGACCTATATAAGTTTCCATTTGACAAACAGAAATGTAATTTGACATTTGGCATGAAAACAAATTCAGGTAAGTAATCATAATTAGACTCAAATGGTGAGTATATGGAGAGACAATCTTGTATGTCCAGTTTTATCTGTTGGTTTCTAAATTTTTTTTTTTTTAGCAGACATAAGAAGTATTAACAATCACTCATTTGTTCCTCTAAGAAAACATGTTTGTATGAATCATTTTTCTTAGATGAATGTTTTCAGAAAAACTGATTAGTAGAACAGGATTTTTATGGTGTTTTTATTAGACAAGCAATCAAATACATTAGATGCATATTCTAGGAACATGCAGCAGACAAATTAATTTATTATTTCTGGAAAAGGTTTTTTTTTGTATGAAATTCGATTGACAAGGGGGGGGGGGGTGTAGCCCTAGAAATATAATTTTACTGGTTTACAGAATGTCAATCTAGTAGTGTAATAATGATAAGATTAGAAAATATAACAAGTGCAAGAAAATAGAGCTGTGATACCACGTGACTATACAACCAATTAGTCTACTGCATCTTTAGTAATGAAAATATCTTGAGAGTGAGGTTAGGTCAGGCTTGTTTAAACTAAGTAAGAGACCTATTGCACACCATGTGAATACAAGCCATCTATGCATAAAAGCAAATAGGGCATTTGAGAGAAATTGTATTGAGTGGTTCGGACGGGATCTGTGTTAATATGGCTTTTTTGTTACAACTGGTCAATGTACCTATACTTCATTTAAACATACTGTATATCAGTGACTATTTAAATACTAGACTTTTTGTGTTTGTTTTTTTAATAAAGCTAGCATTTATTTCAATTATATCTAAAGCCAAAATGTTTGTTTTCATTTTGGATAGAGTAGTGAATGGTTAAAACCAGGTGATTTTAGCTAGCCATCTGCGGCTAATGTTAGAAATCACGGGCCCCATACAGCCTACCTGACAGCCCCCCCTCCAAAAAAATATATCAAAACAATATTTTCACTAAAAATAAAATTAAAAATCATTATTAGCGGACACAAACACAACATAACATACAAACTTATGGGTGGAACGGGGGGGCACGGTACGGGGGGGGGGCAGGATGGCACAGTACGGGGGGCCGCACAGTACAGCAGTTAGGTGGGTACAGTACAGGAGGGGGTGGGCAGGAGGGCACAGTGCAGCATTTAGGAGGGTACATATAGGTTGCACAGTAGGAGGGGGACAGGAAGGTACAGTGTGGGGGGGGGGGGGCAGGTGGGCACAGTACAGGGAGGGGGCAGGAAAGTACAGTATGGGGGGGAAAGAGAGCACAGTACAGTGGTTAGGAGTGTATAGTACAGGAGGGAATAGAGGGCACAGTACAGGGGGAGGGTGAGCAGACACAGTACAGGGGGCAGGAGGGTTCAGTATAGGGGCAGTAATGTATAATACAGATATGGTCTCCTCAAGCAGAACTGTGCAGGAAAACTGCTCTCACAGATCCTACCTATTCTGACATTGCTGTCACTGGGCTAAATCTACAACCGGAATGACAACTCCCCCTCTACCTTCCCCTCTAGAGTTTCTGTCTCTCTTCTGACTCTTTGCAGGGGTTAAGAAAGAACCCAGAGGCAGAACATCTTTTTACAGCTGCTGCTTGTGTGGGTGGGATGAAGGGATTGGCACAGTACACATCCCAACAGCACAAGCAGCAGCAGTAGTAAGATGCTCCGCCTCTGAGTTCTTCCTTAGCACCTGAAAAAAATGGCAGGGGGATGGGGATGGGAACCACGGAGTAGAGGAGGGGGAACAGGGGGGAGAAGAAGGAGGTGGAAAAGGGAGGAATGGGTAGGAGATTGGGGATGGGTAGAGGAGAACTGGAGTGAAACTGGGGGATTCTGGTTTGTATAGGGATAAAAAAAGGAGGAGGATTTGTGTTGGCATGAGGGATGGGGGAGGAGAGACAAATAGAGAGGGGTTAAGGGGACTGGAGTGTGATGGTCAGGGATGGGCATGGGGAATACTGTCGGCTGGTAAGGAATAGCCACAGTATAATAAAAGCAAATGGGCTGTCTGGCAGGGAGGGGGAGAGAGAGATCCATTGACTAGTAAAGGGACATTGTTGGGTGGGGGGGATTCCAGCCATTTGCAATGTTAGTATATTGGGGACACACACACCTATGTGAAGGTGAAGTGCCTCCACAGAAGAAGAGTGGGGGGTGGGGGGGATGAGGGAAAGTGAAATGGAGGGACTATTGTTGGAAAAGTGTCAGGAAAGGAATTCCGGCTGGCAGGGGAAGAGACTGTAAATTAACAGGGCTGCTACATCTCGGCAAACAGGAGAAGGAAGCAAGGTTTAACAACAATCTGGGAGAGAGGCAGTGTGACAGGCAGAGATAGATAGATGGATCTGTGTGAGGATGAGAGGGAGCAGGATGAGATAGTGGCCGAGGCAGGGAGGAAGAAGCCGAGGAGGGGGAGAGCTGGGCATCTGAGAGTTCACAGAACTGACCTGTAGAAAATTAAAAATAGTCAGCCAAAGCGAGGGGAACTGTTGCCCGAAAACTGCGAGGAGAAAACTTCAAGGGCCCCCCATGCACCTAGGACCCCTGGGCAGTTCGCAGAGGTGCCTATGACATATTTACCGGCCCCTTCCCCCGCTGACACATCTCTCTGTTTTTCAGGATAGGAAAGCCGGTATACTACAGGGATGGAGGTGGGCTGTGCGATATTCAAGAAGCATATGCAGCCTTCAGATCACATTCTCCGATCCTTGTCTTCATACCATGATGAGGGACATCCATGTTGTTTAAAATATACAATTCATTTTCCTTTGGTATCTCATATGGCTCACACTGGATACCTTTATTGGTTAATACATCTCTTTTACATATGTCTATATTCATACAAATTTAATTCTTCTATATTTTTGTCAATGCGGATGCATCAATTTCCTACTTTTTTACTGCTTTACCGGGGAGTGTGCCCCATGTACCTGGATTTTCGCGCATCGCCCCCTTGATCTGTTGCGGGAGCTGCGATGCGGGTTAGGGCGCCCCCCCTCTTCCCCCATTGCTTGCTGCGGCTGGTGCGGGGGATCGGGCAGACTTGTCCCACCCCGCATCGGCGCCACACCTTTTCACCATGCCGGTGACGTCTGTGTTTTTTTTCTTTTCTTCGCACAAGGCAATCCGGCGCTGTGTTTTTCATCTTGCCCTCTACGAGGCTGGATGGTGTTCCCGACCGCAGAGTGGATCCACCGCTTTATGGGTGAGGAGCGCATCGGCCAATTTGATTGGGCAGTGTGACGCTGGGGGGAGTCTGCAGGATTTCCCAGGTGCATTTAAGGATCCCACTACACTTTAGTCTATCCAGCAGCTGCAGCATAAGCACACAGCCAATCAGCGGGAGTTCCCAGGTGCATTTAAGGATCCCATCACACTTCAGTCTGCCTAGCAGCTGCAGCACAAGCATACAGCCAGCCACACAACACTCATCCTCAGCTCAAGGCAAATTTCCATCTATTCTATTGCAACACATCAGTTTCTTTTTCATCTTGGTTATTTTTCTTGTCTATATTCTTTCTCCTTTTTTTTTTTTCTTGTCCCTTTTTCTTAGAGCCCATGATTCTCTGAATTTCATTTTATCACACTTTTTTCTTTTTCCCTCTTTCTCACCCACTACCTTTCCCATTCCATTCCCCTTTTCTCATCTTCATTGGTTTCACTACTTCACATCACACACTTCCACCCACTTGCATTCACACAACTATTGCCTTCTCATGTTTGTCTTCCAGCACACATACTTCAACATCCATTGGACATTCAATTGGGACCTTGCAGTGTGCCTGGCTATCTCTCAGCAGCCTCCTTCCTCAGCTCCCGTTGCAGGCGCGGTGGGCGGTTGATGCTTCCGGGCCTTTCCGTGGTATACACTCCATTGGCGAGCAAGTGTATACCTATATATACTCGGTAAGGAGTGGCCATCCCCCTCCTTCTCCCTTACTACCATTGTAATCCTTTTGCATTCGCACTGACATATAATTTTTTACATATATATATATATATATATATATATTTTTTGCAGATTTTGATGCATTGCCCCTGAAGAGTGTGGTATTCACACGAAACGCGTCGGTCTTACGACATGCACATACTTCTTTATACCAGAATTCTTTCACCAGCGATCAGCGATTTTCACAACTGGGCCCATGAGATACATATACACCTCTTGACCACAGTATTTGACTATCAGCGACCCAAGATCACGATTAAATATATGCCTGTCATTCACAATTACCATAGGGGTAGATCCCCTTTTGGTTGTGACATTGTATACATGCTAGCACCATGGGGGTACATTCCCCTGTGGTCGCTACACCTTACATGCATTGGCAACTCTGGGGTAGATCCCCCTGGGTTTATAACATTGCATGTAGCTATTTATTATTGTTTTCCATACCGCACATTTGGCAGCTTATCTGTCTTGGACACATACCATGTGTATCTGGTTTGTGCCTATTACATGCCTATACGTTTCTATATCAGGTTTTCAACATCCAGTGATCGGGGATTGTGATGTTTGGGCTTATAATATGCATATATTCTGTTACATCCTCATGTATTTATTATTGTTGATTAATTATTTATATGCTTGCCAATGCCACTAGGGCTGCCCCTTTTGTGGTTGTGATATTGTGAGTACATTAGCTGCTACTAGGGTAGATCCCCTTGTAGCTCTGCAATACTGTACCGACACTAAATATTGACACATGTTAGCCCACTTGGGGTAGATACCATATGTACTTGTTTTAAACGTTTTGAATAAAGATATCATTGTTTAACCAATTGACTCTTTGTTCTCGCATGCCCACCTCATTTAAAGTCCCAAAACGTCCTCTTCTAATACAATTACCAGGAATGGAGATGTGCTTCTGCACATCTCACTCAAAGTCCCAATCCTTTTTCCTCTATGTATAGGACAAATAGAGACTGTAAATCTCCACAATGGGGCCACAGCAAAGGCGTACGTACAGGGGTTGCCATTGCGACCTGGCCCCTTGTTCCAGGGGGCCCCTCTGTACAGCTAGATAAGAGGGTGGTGGGGGTGGTGGTATGTAGAGAAATTGATCTCTCCATGCAGCCCCTGAATGCCTGCTTCTCCTTCTCTCCCTCTCGCAGACATTCAGTGGGTGCAGAAAGGAAATGGAGGCTCCTGCCGCCTCCCTATAACTGTCCTGCTGCCCCAGGCCCCTGTGTGCCTCCCTGGCCCGCCCACAGCGCTGCTGGGTTTCCCCCTCTCACCTCCTGCCAGCTGCTGCGAGGATCTGTCAGGTTGGAGAGTGGGGAATGTATAATTTACCGGCCCCTTCCTTGTCTTAATGAATCAAATCAGTGATTGGTACAGTTTTTTTAAAAATTAAGTTATAGCTATGGCATAGTAAATTTACTATGCTTCAGTTTATGAATGAACTGTAGGCTCTGTACAGAGCTATTCCTGTTAATTCATTCAGTGTAGCTGAGGTGGCAGAAAAAGGGACTTATTAATCTGTCCTCAGTCCCTTTCTCTGTCTCAAAAGTGAAACATCAGGGGTCTCTTTAGACCCCTGATATTTAACCAAAGCCCCCCAACAGGGGTCCCAAAAAACATGCAAAAGATAATAAAATTGTAATAAATAAGTAAATAAAATACAAGGGTAAAAAATAGAACAACAACAACAATAAAAAAAAAATTTTTAGGAGTTTTTGAAAAATGCAGAAAATATGACAATGTATTTTTTTTGCACAAAGTTGTCAGTTTTTAAGGTAGTTCTAACACACAGCATAGGCATTCTTAGAATTACACCCTAAAACACATTCTGCTACTCCTTCTGAGTATGGCGATACCACATGTGTGAGAATTTTGCACAGCCTAGCCACATACAGAGGCCAAAATCTGAGAAGCACGTTCAGGTGTTCTAAGGACATAAATTATGCTTCTCATTTCCTGACTACCAATCACATTTTTGGAGGCCTTGGGGCACCAGGACAGTGGAAACACCCACAAAATGATCACCTTTTGGACAGTAAACACCCCAAGGTATTTATGAGGCATGGAGAGTCTTTTGAAGACTTCATTTTTCTTGCCACAAGAAATGCAAAAAGAAAATGAAAATTATTTTTGTTTGCACAAAGTTGTCAATTTAATAAGATATTTTTCACACACAGCATGGGCATACTTAAAATTACAACCAAAAACACATTCTGCTACTCCAGTATGAATGTACCAAATGTGTGAGACTATTTTGTGGTTTAGACTGATTATGCATTGGACATTGTATTTTGTGTATCACACAAATCAACTAATTGTATCAAAACCAAAGTACTGTGATGGTCATCTCTGTTTTAGTGGCCAAGGAATATAGCTTAGTGTAGCATCATCTATAGTAGTCCCAGTTCCTATAACCCAAGCAAACTTAGCTTACTGGTATGTGGCTCTCCCCAGGAATGCTGTGCTCACTGGCCAGGAAGTACAGGAGGTTGAAGAAAGGAAGAACAAAAGGGTTTCTGTGATTCCAGGAGTGCAGTTGTCTGCAGGGGCTGGCTGAGACTGGTATCTCGCAGGAATGTCATCAGCCTCTCGTACAGATGGATCAGTTCAGGTGGCAGGCAAAGACATGGTCAGCAAACAGGTAAAGGATCGGTCCAGGCAGCAGCCAGAATTTGGGTCAATGAAGAAGCCAGGGTCAGTACAGGCAGCAGGCAGAGGCAACATTGCACTGGTGTGGCAGTGATCAGGAACACTGTTTCTAGCTGCACTGGTCTGGTAACACTGGGACTTGTGTAGTGGAGATCAGGAACACTGTTGCTGGCTTACACTGGTCTGGTCACACTGGGACTAGTGTGGAAACAATTAGGAACACTACTGTTGACTTACATTAGTGTGGTGACACTGTGACTGGTATGGCAGTTATAAGGAGCACTGCTGCTGGCATAAACTGGTTTGGTGACATTAGGACTGGTGAGGCAGTGATTATGAAAACTGTTGCTTGCTGCACTGGTCTGGTGTGTTCAATCAGGAACACTTATCCCAGCTGTCTAATGACACTGTGGCTGGTGTGGTGCTGATCATGGAACTGTGACTGGCTGCACTATTAGGGCTCATTCACACATGTGGTTGGCAGACGGTAAAATCTCATGGTTGAGCCACAGTTTTACCACCCCCTTAATCACAGCCTCTTTTAGAGGCAAATATGTCTTTATTGGCTTTATAAGACAATATAAAAACATGGACAACATAATTTGTGAATGCAAGGTCTATACATTTAACACAGATTATCAAGATCTATTCTCGGCTAGACCCATAATATGAAGTGACAATAACCTGTCCATTCAATAAAGATAAAAGGAACATGCTAACACATTGAAGGGATAGAGAGAAGAAAATAAAGATAGAGGGTGAAAAACATGGGAGAAGAAAAAGAGAAAGGAAGAAGGTGTTCAAAGGAGTCTGAGACTGAGGTGCAGGAAGAGAGGAAGAAAGGCTCTAGCAGTCCAAGCATCCAAAGAAGGGGAAACTATGACTTATAGCATCCTTTTAAGGGTATCAGAGGTGGAAAACTCAATCCAAATGTACCAGAGGGTCTTGTATTTGTCGAAAGAATCAGTGTCCATCGCTAGCATATCCTCCATCCGCATCACATCATTTACCGCTGAAACCCACATAGCTAAAGGAGGAGTGTCCGACTTCCAGTGTAGGGGGATCAATTGCCTAGCTGCGGAGAGGAGAAAACAAAGCAGGCACTTTTTTTGGGAGGCTATCGAGCTGGGGAGCATCGACAGGAGTGCTACCTTGGATGAAGGCGTTAAAGACATGTTATATATGTATTTGTAGGACGTGAAAATTTGTGCCCAAAAGGGCTGGATTTTACTACAGGACCACAATATGTGTAGATAGTTTCCTTCAGTGGATCTGCACCTCCAACACGTTGGGGATGTGGATGGAAATATTCTATGTAATGAAAGGGGGTCCCTGTACCATCTGGATAGGAGTTTGAAATCTTTTTCCTGTGCGTAGCAGGATATCGTGGATTTGTGAGTAAAGTGGAAGGAGTCTGCCAATCCGCAGCCACAGGTTCCTCCCCCAACTCCTTGGTCCACATCCTCGTGAATAAGGGAAGCTCATCATTGATCAACATGTGTAGGAGTTTATAAATTGCAGATAACAGATGTTTGGGCATTTCCGAGAGGGAGCACAGCCTTTCATAGTCAGCCAGGGGGCGGTGTATCTGCGTGGACTGAAAAAGTCTGACGCAGAAAGTGGATATGTGGCGTGCAGTAAGCCAGTTCCTATCCCCATCCGGGACTACAGGTCGCCCAGCGTCTGGGTGTACAAATTGATGTGCCACTGGCCATGATGTTCTGGTCATGGCCCCAACTGTATACGAGCCCGTACCCTGAGGAAATAAAGGGTTATCAAAGAGTGACGTAAGGGGGGATGGATCTGATGATAGGAGGTCCTGGAGACCCTTTTTACACCACAGGTATAATGCATCCTGTGTTAAGGGGGAGGAAAAATTTAAGCTGGGTAAGTTGTTGCCATAGCCCCAGAGGAGAACCCTGAGGTCCAGTGGGGAAAGATCTTGTTCGACTATTGTCGAAGCCTTGGTAAAGGGATGAGGGAACCATTCCAGAATCCGAGCCAGAACGGAAGCTTTGTGATAAAGTTCATAATCCGGCAGCCCCACTCCCCCCGCACGTTTTAGGAAGTGTGAGTAGATTATGTCTAATGCGGGACAGGCCCCTGTTCCATAAGAAGCGGATGGATAGAGAGCGCAGAGAGACAAAAAATTGTTTGGGTATTCGGATGGGGATGGTCTGTAAAAGATATAATAGTTTTGAGAGTGTGTCCATCTTTAACCACTTGACAACTGGGCACTTAAACCCCCTTCCTAACCAGACCAATTTTCAGCTTTCAGTGCTCTCACATTTTGAATGACAATTACTCAGTCATGCAACATTGCACCCATATGAAATTTGCGTTCTTTTTTTCACACAAATAGAGCTTTCTTTTGGTGGTATTTAATCACCGTTGGGTTTTTTATTTTTTGCGCTATAATTTAAAAAAGACCGAAAATTTTGTAAAAAAAATAATTTTTCTTTGTTTCTGTTATAAAATTTTGCAAATTAGTAATTTTTCTTCATAAATGTTGGCCAAAATTTATACTGCTATATATTTTTGGTAAAAAAAAA
>BLSH010546593.1:62323-79288 GCA_018402905.1 Glandirana rugosa
GTATAAAATAATTGCCAAGTTTGGGAATTCTATAATTATTAATATTGTGCCTGAGGAATTGTGATCCCCTCTAAGTGTTAAGTAAATAACACCTGAGATGTGTGCAAAAGTGATGTGGTCTCAGTGCATTATATAAATATAAATTAATTTTCTGTACCATGTGCAAAACAAATCCATTAAACATAAAGTGCTTCCTTATAATAAATATAAACTCCACCAAAAGTGCTATGTGCTAATAAATAATTGAAATCATTGGTCCGTAAATGTCCGTAACGGTCCGTAAAAAATTATTATTATTTTTTTTCCTTTTCAAGTGTTGTGAATATCTAAACACTCTAAAAAATACTCTAAAAAATGTTGTGGAAACACAAAATAAAAAAATAAATTTCCAAAACCTTGGTCCGTAAATCTCCGTAAGAATCCGTAGATTAGAAGTGCAGATGAGGTGTTGATTGACAAATTAATGACCCATAAACTCAGAGAGATTGCTTATACGTATGTTGCTACACCATATGGGCTGATTAAAAACACTTAAAATGCTCCAGTTATTGATGATCCAATATATGTACAATATGGTGACTCTTGCGCTCTTCCTATATCCACTACGGTGAAAACAGAAGGTGAAAACGGTGAAAACAGAAGGTGACTTCCACTGGTGCTCCCCCGCCTGTGCCCGCACTTACCAGATCTTCCCTACCCCTGCAGGGGTACCGTACGTTTGGCAAATGGGGTCTTTAGAGCCGATCTCCTTCCACCAGATCCAAAAGATGCAACGCCGGTTTCTGATCCTCTGTATCCACACTGGCCCCTCCGGGACCATCCAGTGTCCTTCCGCTCACCGGTACAAATGTGGGGAACAAAAACAAGGGATCCTCGATAGTAAAGTATGTAATCCAAAAATCGAGTTTATTAAAAATAAAGGTTTAAAAGCTCAAACAGCATGTGTAAAAAAGGTTTGTACATCCAAGAAGAGGGATAACAAAGCCTAAGTATCCACCTGTTATTAGCACATAGCACTTTTGTTGGAGTTTATATTTATTATAAGGAAGCACTTTATGTTTAATGGATTTGTTTTGCACATGGTACAGATGAATTAATTTATATTTATATAATGCACTGAGACCACATAACTTTTGCACACATCTCAGGTGTTATTTACTTAACACTTAGAGGGGATCACAATTCCTCAGGCACAATATTAATAATTATAGAATTCCCAAACTTGGCAATTATTTTATACACATGTCACAAGGACAGTGCCATTCCTGTTTTTAAACAAATGGTTGGAAAAGGTGTTTGAGAGGCTTCATGAAGAAGGATTGAAGTTGTCCTTAGAGAAGTGCCAGTTCTACCGTACTTTGGTTACTTACTTGGCCCATATGGTGTCGGCTAATGGAGTGGCCACTGATCCGAAGAAACTGGAAGCAGTAACTGCATTGCCACGGCCGGAGACTGTAATGTAGCTGTGATCCTTTCTAGGGTTTTGTTCATATTATCGGAGATTCGCGGCTAATTTTGCCAAAATGGCCAAGCCACTTAATGAAATGTTGCATGTGGTCTCCGGGGAAAATGATAAGAAATTGAAAGAGAAGAAGATAGGTCGAAGAGGAAAGAAGGAATCCATATGTGAGCAGTGGACTCCCTTGTGTGAAGAATCATTTCAACAATTGAAGATCAGTTTAACTGAGGCTCCAGTTTTAGCTTATGCTGACCCTTCTAAACCCTATGAGCTTCATGTAGATGCCAATCGAGATGGATTGGGAGCAATACTTTATCAAGAGCATGGTGGCTTATGTGAGTCGAAGCCTCATACCCTCTGAAAGAAGTTATCCGGCTCAAAAGTTGGAGTTCCTGGCTTTGAAGTGGGCAGTTGTAGATAAATTAAAAGACTGTATGGAGCTCAGTTTGTTGTCAATCCATTAACTTACTTACTGACAACTGTGAAGCTGGATGCCACAGGGCATAGATGGTTGGCTGCTCTGGCTGGCTTCCAATTTAGCCTCAAGTATCATCCTGGTGCTGGAAACAGGGATGCAGATGCCTTGTCCCATCGACCTTATTGACAGAATCGAGAAATTCAAGAGTGGACTTTTGTGCCAGCAGATGGAGTACAGGCCTTGTGCAAAGGATTTGTCCATCGCTTGAGAGGAGGGGCTGCTGCTAAATCTATAGGGGTATCACCAGCAGGATTGCCATTATCTTATTGTGGAGTGACACAGGTGAGAAGTGAAGGGCTTCCAAGGCTGATGAAGAAAGAGATCAAGACTGATCAGGAACAAGTGACTTTGCAGGCTATGGCCCAACAAAAGCCTCAATTGCTTTTGAAGAGTACTCTTAATCAGGCCAGAGTGTTACATCGTGAATGGAAAAGGCCTGAGTGACTGGACAGAGGAAACCTGGCAGTTGTATCTACTTGAGAAACATCACAGTGCAGTTTTAGTGTCATTACATGATGAACATGGACATCTGGGTATAGAAAGAACCTTTCAATTAATCAAAACCAAATTCTATTGGCCCAATATGAGAAGGGAAGTAGAAGACTACTGCAGATCTTTTATGTCTCTTCCAACCCGTGCTGCTACTATGGAGCACTTGCATAGTCGGGGCCCATTAGACCTTGTATGTATTGACTTTTTGTGCCTGGAACCAGATACAGGTGGAAGAAGCAACATATTGGTAGTAACTGACCGTTTCACCAGATATGCACAAGCTTACCCCACCAAGGATCAGCAAGCAACTACTGTAGCCAAAGTATTAGTGGAGAAATGATTTGTTCGCTAATCCATTCAGATCAAGGGAGAGACTTTGAAAGTAAACTCATCCACCAATTGTGCAAGTTATTGGGCATTAAGAAATCCCGCACTACGCCCTATCACCCTCAAGGAGATCCTCAGCCTGAATGATTCAATAGAACCTTATTGAATATGCTAGGTACACTGCCATGTGACAAGAAACCAAACTGGGAAAATCATCTGGCTACTCTAGTGCATGCATACAACAGCACTGTGAGTAATGTCACGGGATATTTACCCTATCGTCACATGTTTGAGTGGGAGGCCAGGTTACCAATTGACTTGGAACATGACACTTCTTTGCTGTCCCATAGAGGTTATGTAGATCGATTTAGAAAGAATCTGAAGCAGGCTTATGAGAGTGCCCGACAACACACCACTACCAGAGGAACCCGGAATAAGAAGAATTTTGATCTTCGGGTGAGAGTTCAGGAGCTTCAGCCAGGGGATAGGGTGCTGTTAAAGAACTTGGGGGTGCCTGGAAAACATAAAATAGATGATTGGTGGAGGCCTCATCCCTATGTTTTCTGTAAGCAACTTCCTAGAATGCCTGTTTATCCGATTAGGCCAGAAGGTCAAGCTGGTCCCTTGAAGATGTGGCATAGAGATCATTTGCGTCTCCTCTCTGATTCTGTGAGGATGCCTCTTGTTTTAGATACTCCTTTGGAAGAACCAAGTCCTCCTAAGACCAGTTCTCAGAAAAACCATCTGCAAAGATTGTTAACCCAGTTCCTGAGGAAAGTGAGGATGAGGACTGGATACCGTTTTGGGACAAGGATCCTGTCAACATTCCAGATAAAGAAGTTTAGTCAGAGTGTCCTCCATCCAAATCGTGTTTTGAGGTTAACAAAACCTGTTCATTCTTTCAAGCCACAACAAAAAGCTCCTTTGTTGCTTGTAGGCATGAAGAATTCTTCTGGTCAATGAGTAAAATCAATAGATAAAGCTCTGCCTTCAGTTGTGAAATCTCAAGTTCCATTACCTGAAAGACGACAAGCAATCCCAGTGAGTCTGTTGCCTAGTCGAGAAATTAAAGTTGAACCTCCATCAGAAGACTTGCCTTCTCCTACTTCAGGGCAAGGGGATCTCATCAATTTCCAGGATGACTGTATTCCTCAATTTGCAGGTACTGAAGAGCCAGCTGGGACTTTGTCTTCCAATGTGCTGAATGATCTTCAGGAGGGTCTACCTTTCAATGCTGTTTCCATGGATGGTTCCCCTTTAAAAACTCAACTGAAGAAATACCCAATCACTTGTTCCTTTGTGTGGATTAGTGAAAGACTGTAATCTTAACTCTGAGGCTGACATTGTTTCTAATCCTGAACCAGAAGTTGAAAGACCCCCTACCCCTTTGGATAACATTCCAGATGATGTTGCCTCTCCTCAGGACTTTAGTTCTCCTCCTCGTCTTCGAGGAAACATTCACCCACCTTGAAGATTGACTTATGACACCCTGGGATGAAGTTCTGATAGGCTGATTCCTACATTCAAAGAGCAGGCTCTACTCCAGCCTTTGCCAGGCCATATCAAGCTAAGCGCGCCCTCCATGAAATCCCCGACACTATTGGGTGGGACACGGCTATTGCTCTGGCCTGTCAGAAAACCGATTATGAACTCACTGAGAATGTATATAAATGTTTTCAGCAGAACCCAGACGTTTGTCAGTACTTGTTGAATTTAGCCGAGAGTTAGGATGTATTAACCATATGCTTTGTTTTAGGTTGTTAAGCCCTGAGTATTTGGGGACCAAATGTTTAAGTGGGGGGAGAGTGTAGGCAGGAGTTCAGAAATATTCATCTGGCATACAGACAATTGTGTTCATTGCGTAACATGGGGAACTCCCTCTAGTGTTCGTTTGTGGAATAAGACTGTAATTACAATGAGGATGAAGCATTGTGGGAATTGTAGTGTGGAATGGAGAAACAGTCAGCAGACTCTGGTATAAAGGACTCCATTTCCCATCAGGCTGTGCTGTGCTGGAGACTTCTGGGAGGTGCAAAGCATTGTGGGAGACACTTATTTAAGTGTGAGGAGGAGCTGAGAGAGGCCTCTTTGGACAGCGTGATCAATCAGTGAGGAACTCTGTGTGCTGCTACAACCAGAACTAGGCCCATGGCCTCTGTACAGCGTTCCAGCCGATTGAATTCTCTGCAGGTGACCCAGCTAGCAGCCACTCTCCAGCAACACAGTGAGTTACCAGCGGAGCCTTCCGATTCTCATCTCTGTCTGGATTGAAGCAGCAGCAGCTACCACAGCAGTCATACCTGTCGATCCAGGAGAGCTGCAAGGAGTGCAGGATGCTATCTACCTTCCAGGAGCAAGCAGCCAGTGTGAACTAATGGTCCCAGCATTACCATCTTCTTCATCTGAGTGCCGGATTGTTTGTCTACATACGGCCATTTGGATTCACTGAGCGGGCTCAGGCCCACACATAAGAGTACTTATATTGTCTATGTAGCATTTCCTTATTACCGTTTGGATTACCGTTTATATACACTGGATTGCCGTTTGTGACCAGTTAATTCAAGAAGTCAGGGATCACTACAAGGCTATTTAGTGCAGTGGAATTTAACCTTTTTGTGCCTCATTTCAGTGATTAGAAGGACACTTTGTACTTAGATACCTAACTCTTATAGCCGGCAGAAGATTGCTTGGACTCTGCAAGACAGGATTATTACAACTTCATCTACTCATCCTCTCTTCAGTAATATACTTAGGGCTATTTACTTGGAACTACTATATCTCCTAAGAACTCTCTAAGCTAGAACAGGAGAATTTACATTATAGAACCTTGTTATCTGAATTATAATCCATTGAGTGGTACCAATTTACCCTTTGGGTCATCTGTTTGGTATAAGGTCTTACTGTATTATTTCCCTTTTTTCAGTTTCAGTAGATATTACCAAATCACCTCTTTTCCTAGTGAACCCTTGGGTATTGTTTAAACTCAATTGGAGGAATTGTATTATTTTCAATTGTAGTTGTTTTTGGAGAATACAGGGAGTGACAGGAGTTGACAGGAGTTAACAAATTATCTACTCCCTTTGTTCATCAGAACAATACGTTAACTTGTTGATGTGAAGGATTGTGATATTTCTGTTGCTTCAAGATTGTTCTCTCTTGCAGAAATAAGAGTTGAGTAAACAATTCTAACTCTATCTGTGTTGTTGGTCTCGATTATTGAAACAGAGTAATTGTCAATGGAACCTTGAAATATGAGTGAACCCAGAGTGTCAGGGTTGGTGGTGGAGGACTCTCAGAATGGGGGGACCCAAGGGGGAATTGGCAGCACTACATAAGTAATGCAGTAAGTGTCCCAGGCCTCATCCCCACTCCATCCCCCTGAAACAAACACAAATCGCAGGAAGGGTTATATAGATCTAGCCTTGTCCAAGGAAGTATAAAGCAGAGGATCCCCCTGAAAGTAACAACAAAGGTGTTCCCTCGTTCCTTAAGGCTGATTTCAAACCATCCCCTTTAGATTGCGGCAAGCCAATAGTGCATTTTGGGATTTGGCATCTGGGTGTCAGTTCCTTTAGCATCCTGGGTAGTGACAGAATAGCTTCAGTTTGGCTGTCCGGCCTTGACAACCACCACCTGATCTTTGTAGATGGTTGCCCCAGGCTCCAATCTTTTTTGATGTCCTTGAAACGGTCCCATGTTTGGGTCCATTATCTCTGTGGGGTGTGGGCACATAAGGATAATCTAGTCCCCACTCCAGGGCAGTCCTCTTCTGAACCCCCCCCATTGGAACCGTGAAAAGTGGGGATGTTCTTTTAGCCTGCCTTGACTAGGGAGCACACATGTTTGTGGAGACCTGACAGCCCAGTCTTT
The DNA here is from genome assembly GCA_018402905.1 of Glandirana rugosa. Taxonomy (NCBI): domain Eukaryota; kingdom Metazoa; phylum Chordata; class Amphibia; order Anura; family Ranidae; genus Glandirana; species Glandirana rugosa. The sequence goes on from BLSH010546593.1 coordinate 68,950, forward strand.
TTAGGCTGTATTCTAGGCCTGGGTTCTGGCCCAAGTCCCTGATGGTCCCGACTGGACCCTTGCATATAGGCAGGACTTGACTGAAGTTCCTCTCTGCTGGATAGTAGCTGCTCTACTTTGGCAGCTCGCTCAGCCTGCTCAGGGGAGGTAGATTTTCCAGACTGTCCTGCTTCCAACTCTCTTTCCTCCTGAGTGTCTCCCCAGTCCCACACAATCAATCTTAGTCAGTGTGTAGACTGCTGAAGTGGTGTTCTTGGATGTTTAGAAAGAGGAGGAAAGATATACCTAGTTATTTGGTAAAATAATTGGAGTCATTGAGCACCTTTTGTATAGTGCTTGATGACAGCATGTATGCATGTGTAATGCATATCTAATGTAAAGCACTACACAAAGAAATCTGTCATACACAGCCATCAAAGATATGCAGTGTAAATGCATTATTTACAGCATGCTTATTTTATTTTTTCTTGCTCTCCCAGCAAAGCAAATGTTTATTAGGTTTACTCATTATTTATGCTTCTAGCAGATTGAAGGTTAATTTCCATTTCAGGAAGTGGATGTGCATCATCTGATACAAGATAGAGGTTATTTTGTCTTTTTGAAGTATAAATGGTACTAAATACCTGGCAGTGTCGCAATCAGGGGTCATGCTCGGAGGCCAGTGGCTATAGCAGTGGGGAGACTTACCCAGAAACCAGCAGGATAAATACAGGAGTAGATTCCCCTAGTGGGTGGCGCAGGCTCAACCAAGACGTAGTGTCTAAGCGCTAACCATTCTTCAATAGAGCTTCTGATGGTGGAAATGGGATTTGCTGTGTGCTAGTGCCAGGCTGCGGTCCTCAGGGTCGTCCCACTAGGAGGTAAACAAGCCAGGTTGCAGTAACAGATGTAGCAGGTAGGGATTAATTAGAAGTGAAGCTGGTTAACAAGTCGAAGGTCAGCAACAAATGGGTGCAGGTTGGGATCAAACAGAATTGTAGAGAGCACAATAATCTGGCAAACAGGAAGTACAAAGGCATGACTTAACCACTTCCCAACCGCCGTATGCAGAATGAGGGCCGGGAAGTGGTTTAGTTATCCTGACTGGACATCATATGACGTCCTCAGGATAACAAGCCGCCGCGCGCCCGGGAGGGGGCGCGCATCGCGGCGATCGGTGATGTGGGAGGTCAATCACGGCTGGTCACAGTGTAACACAGGAAAGCCGTTTATCGCAGACCTGAGGAGTGGAGAGCCAATCGGCTGCTCTCCTGACAGGGAGGGTTTGTGCTGATGATTTATCAGCACAGCCCCCCCTCGGATCGCCACACTAGACTACCAGGGAGCCTGCCCAAGGACCACCAACAATGTCCCCACCCAGGACCACCAGGGAGCCGACCAGGGACCACCAGGGAGCCGATCTGGACCACCAGGGAGACCACCCTAGACTACCAGGTAAGGGGCATAGTGCCCAATATGAATGGCACTTAGTGCCACCTTCAGATGCCACCCTAGACCACCAGGGAATAGGCCCCTTTCTGTGCATATGCCCAACAGTGCCCCTATCAGTGTGTACCAGTGTCCCTATCAGTGCATACCAGTGCCACATATCAGTGCCCACCAGTGCCACCTACTAGTGCCCACCTATCAGTGCCCATCAATGCCACCTATCAGTGCCCAGTGCCGCCTATGAGTGCAAATCAGTGCCATCTATGAGTGCCCATCAGTGCCGCTTATCAGTGTCCGTCAGTGCCGCTTATCAGTGTCCGTCAGTGCTGCATATCAGTGCCCATCAGTGTTTCATATCAGTGCCCGTCAGTGCTGCTTATCAGTGCCGCCTAACAGTGCTCATCATTGCTGCATATAAGTGCCTCATCATCAGTGCCACCTCATCAGTGCCAATCAGTACTGCCAGATCAGTGCCCGTCAATGTAGCCTCATCAGTGCCCATCAGTGATGGACAAAAATTACTTATTTACAAAGTTTTGTGACAGAAATAGAGATTTTTTTAAAAAAAAAAATTTTCAGTCTTTTTTTGTTTACAGCGCAAAAAATAAAAACCGCAGAGGTGATCAAATATCACCAAAAGAAAGGTCTATTTGTGGGAACAAAATTATAAAAACTTTGTTTGGGTGCAGCGTCGCACGACTGCGCAATTCTCATTCAAATGCAACAGCACTGAAAGCTGAAAATTGGTCTGGTAGGAAAGTGTTCTAATTGCATGGTATTGAAGTGGTTAAATAGGAAGTTCATGGAAGGAGCATGAAGTTCAAGGTTCACCAAACACAAGATAGAAAGTGAGTTTGTTTAAGGGATCAGGCAGTGAGCTGTCCAGCACCTCAGTGAGCTCAGCAAGAAGATGCAACAGAGGTCTTGGGTGCTGATAGGCAGGTATCTTTTTTTATGAATGTGAATCATTTATTGTGAGTAGCTGATTAACACCAACGTCTGTTGTAAATGCTATGCAATTCTAAATGTGTTAGAAGATTTGCATAAAACCTACAATACCCCTCTAATATGAACACGTTTTCCTTAGAATCAAATGAAGACAATCTGACACTCACTGGATCAGAGAAAGAATCCAACAAGCAACTCTCAAAAAATGTCAAAGACAGCCCAGAGATTAAACTACTCAAAAGATTGCTATTGGAACTGCTTATGGTTCGAAAACATCTTATCGTCTCTAAAAAAGAGGAAGAGGCAAAATCTGAGTGGAATCTGGTGGCTTTTGTCTTGGACAGGTTCATCCTCATCCTTTACCTCCTCATTGTGGTCATTATTGTCGTTATAGTGGTCCTTGTGTGGGCAATGTAACAATTCCAACCTAAATAACCCTGGCTGCTGTTCACCTGAAGGATAAGGTGTTATAAAGAATAATTATATATCAGAAGATAACCAGGACCATTCCTGAATCTCCCTAGATCCCCCTTGTTCACCTGCAAATGTGTGTATTATTTATAAATTAGCTATTTAACATGTATCTTTGGCCAAAACTGTATTTGATCAAAACCTTTTTTTTTTTCATGTAGAGTAGGCAAGGTTTAGAATCTCTATTTTTTTTATTGTTGTGCATGTTCATGCTGGAGAGAACTCTCTCATCTGGTCATCTAATAACATTCCACTGAAATATATGTTAGTATTTTTGTATTTAGTAGTACAGTATCTCATGGTTTTGGGGCCAGAAACTCTAATAAAACCAATTTAAGTCAGACTATGGACATTTAATATTTGCAATTTTTATTTTTTTTCAGTTTGGGTTTCAACATTCTTTCTGTGCTTACATTAGAGATTAAAAGGTTTTCAGACTACCAAATCCCTAATCTCTTCTGGGTGAGGACAGCTGAGGTGAATCGCTCCACAGTGGCTGTAGCTACTGTGGATGTCTTAAAATGTATTTACTGCTAGTTAAAATTATGAAAATGATGTAATTAAATCAACAGCAGGGAGCTATGTGGCAGCAGTTGCCATGATTTCAAACATTTCCTATAGTCAACATTGTATGTTTAGGAGGAATTGTTAGAACCGGGAGGATTACAAGTAGCAAAGCACACTCCTACAGATTAGATTTCTAGAAAAGGGCTATACAAGGATGCTTTACAAACAGCCCTACTGAAATGTCTAAGGACTAGAGTTGAGCGAACCCGGACTGTAAAGTTCGGGTCCGTACCGGACTTTAGGGTGTCCGTGTCCCGGACATTTGAGAAAAAGTCCGGGTTTGGGGTTCGGGTATGTTTTCGCGCCTTTTGAATAGCTGCAGGGCAGCCAATCAACAAGCGTTTCACTCGTTTGCCCTTAGAAGCCATCACAGCCTACTAATGGCATGGCTGTGATTGGCCAGTACATCATGTGACCCAGCCTCGATATGAGCTGGAGTCACGTAGCGCTGCATGTCACATGCTCTCAGGCTAGTGTAGGGAGAGGTTGCTGCTGCCACTGTAAGGGATAGATTACCGTTATAAAATCATCTCATACTGGTATAGGGAGAGGTTCCTGCCGCCGCTGTGAGGGATAGATTAGCGTTATAAAATCATCTCATACTAGTATAGGGAGAGCAACTGACTCATTTTCTTAGTATTATTAGACGGGGGATAACAATACGCAGTAATTCTTCCATGGAGGATCTATGTACGACAGAAGATACCATCAACCATGGAGTGTCAGAGATATACAAAATATTAATAGGGCCTAAGGAAGGCTACCTACCAAGGTTCGTACAGAAGTGGGAAAGAGACTTAGGCTATACTTTTTCCGAAGAGCAACGAGATCAAATTCTGTACTTCTCTCATTACTCCTCTATAGCGACTAAATACCAGGAGTTGTCATATAAAATTGTCACACAATGGTATAGGGTCCCCTCCCTGTTAAAGAAGGCTTTTCCTGACGAAGAGAATAAATGCTGGAGATGCGGAAAAGACGAGGGCTCTATATTACATACTTTTTGGTCATGTCACAAGCTAGACAGGTTTTGAGAAAGTGTACGAGAGATTACAAAATACTTGACGGAGTATGACTTGGGAGAGGAACCGGCAGGGTATCTCCTACATCTCTCTACCCTTCCCAAACGTAAGTACAGAAAATCAATACTGATTCAGTTGCTGAATGCAGCTAAATCCTGTATCCCAGCATTATGGAAGCAAGAAACATCTCCTAAAATCAGTCAGTGGCTCAGTAAAGTAGCTGATATTTTTTCTATGGAACGTATTACAGATATCAGGGAAGGGAGAGAAGAGGAGTGTAGGGAAAAATGGGCCCAATGGTCCATATACACAAGCTCAAGGGAATATGGACTTATACTCTTGGAAGAGGAATAGGATATGAAATCGGGATAGTTGTCTGCAGTCATGATGTTCATTAGTGGATCCCGGCTCTGTGTTGGTCTCTTGGAGGGTCGATGTCGGGGTTTTTTTTTTTTTTCATTATTATTTATTTTTATTTTTTTGGGTATGGATGGAGGGCAATGTAAGTAACAATGTAGACTTGGTTCCCTAAATGTAACAAGTCTAAATAAATATATGAGGACATGTACAGATGTAAGGGGTAGATAAGGCCCCGTAGATAGCCCACATTTAAGTTAGTAGTAGAAGAATTTGGGTTAGATAATATATGTTAAATGAGTACCAGGGTAGGTGAAGCCTATTTTCTCATTGTTTATTGTATGTGTGGATTTGTATGGTCAATGTTTAATAGAAAACTTTGAAAAATAAAGAATATATAAAATAAAATCATCTCATACTAGTATAGGGAGAGGTTCCTGCTGCTGGTGTGAGGGACAGATTAGCGTTATAAGATCATCTCATACTAGTATAGGGAAAGGTTCCTGCTGCTGCTGTGAGGGACAGATTACCATTATAAAATCATCTCATACTAGTATATGGAGAGGTTCCTGATGCTGCTGTGAGGGACAGATTACCGTTATAAAATCATCTCATACTAGTATAGAGAGAGGTTCCTGCTGCTGGTGTGAGGGACAGACTAGCGTTATAAGATCATCTCATACTAGTATAGGGAGAGGTTCCTGCTGCTGGTGTGAGGGACAGATTAGCGTTATAAGATCATCTCATACTAGTATAGGGAGAGGTTCCTGCTGCTGCTGTGAGGGACAGATTACCATTATAAAATCATCTCATACTAGTATATGGGGAGGTTCCTAATGCTGCTGTGAGGGACAGATTACCGTTATAAAATCATCTCATACTAGTATAGAGAGAGGTTCCTGCTGCTGGTGTGAGGGACAGACTAGCGTTATAAGATCATCTCATACTAGTATAGGGAGAGGTTCCTGCTGCTGGTGTGAGGGACAGATTAGCGTTATAAGATCATCTCATACTAGTATAGGGAGAGGTTCCTGCTGCTGCTGTGAGGGACAGATTACCGTTATAAGATCATCTCATACTAGTATAGGGAGAGGTTCCTGTCGTTGGTGTAAGGGATAGATTAGCATTATAAAATCATCTCATACTGGTATAGGGAGAGGTTCCTGCTGCTGGTGTGAGGGACAGATTAGCGTTATAAAATCATCTCATACTGGTATAGGGAGAGGTTCCTGCTGCTGCTATGAGGGACAGATTACTGTTATAAAATCATCTCATACTAGTATAGGGAGAGGTTCCTGCTGCTGGTGTGAGGGACAGATTAGCGTTATAAGATCATCTCATACTAGTATAGGGAGAGGTTCCTGCTGCTGCTGTGAGGGACAGATAACCATTATAAAATCATCTCATAGTAGTATATGGAGAGGTTCCTGATGCTGCTTTGAGGGACAGATTAGCGTTATAAAATCATCTCATACTGGTATAGGGAGAGGTTCCTGCTGCTGGTGTGAGGGACAGACTAGCGTTATAAGATCATCTCATACTGGTATAGGGAGAGGTTCCTGCCGCCGCTGTGAGGGATAGATTAGCGTTATAAAATTATCTCATACTAGTATAGGGAGAGGTTCCTGCTGCTGCTATGAGGGACAGATTACTGTTATAAAATCATCTCATACTAGTATATGGAGAGGTTCCTGCTGCTGCTGTGAGGGACAGATTACCGTTATAAAACCATCTCATACTAGTATAGGGAGAGGTTCCTGCTGCTGGTGTGAGGGACAGATTAGCGTTATAAGATCATCTCATACTAGCATAGGGAGAGGTTACTGCCGCTGGTGTGAGGGACAGATTACTGTTATAAAATCATCTCATACTAGTATAGGGAGAGGTTCCTGCTGCTGCTGTGAGGGACAGATTACCATTATAAAATCATCTCATACTAGTATATGGAGAGGTTCCTGATGCTGCTTTGAGGGACAGATTAGCGTTATAAAATCATCTCATACTGGTATAGGGAGAGGTTCCTGCTGCTGGTGTGAGGGACAGACTAGTGTTATAAGATCATCTCATACTAGTATAGGGAGAGGTTCCTGCCGCTGGTGTGATCGATAGATTAGCGTTATAAAATCATCTCATACTGGTATAGGGAGAGGTTCCTGCTGCTGGTGTGAGGGACAGATTAGCGCTATAAAATCATCTCATACTGGTATAGGGAGAGGTTCCTGCTGCTGGTGTGTGGGACAGATTATCGTTCTAAAATCATCTCATACTGGAGTAGGGAGAGGTTCCTGGCAGTGCTGTGAGGGACAGATTAGTGTTCTAAAATCATCTCATACTGGAGTAGGGAGAGGTTCCTGGCGGTGCTGAGAGGGACAGATTATCATTCTAAAATCATCTTATACTGGAGTAGGGATAGGTTCCTGGCGGTGCTGTGAGGGACAGATTAGTGTACTAAAATCATCTCATACTGGAGTAGGGAGAGGTTCCTGGTGTTGCTGTGAGGGATAGATTATCGTTCTAAAATCATCTCATACTGGAGTAGGGAGAGGTTCCTGGTGGTGCTGTGAGGGACAGATTATCGTTCTAAAATCATCTCATATTCGAGTAGGGAGAGGTTCCTGGCGGTGCTGTGAGGGACATATTAACGTTCTAAAATCATCTCATACTGGAGTAGGGAGAGGTTCCTGGCGGTGCTGTGAGGGACAGATTAGAGTTCTAAAATCATCTCATACTGGTGTAGGGAGAGGTTCCTGCTGCTGCTGTGAGGGACAGATTAGTGTTCTAAAATCATCTCATTTGGTGTAGGGAGAGGTTACTGCTGCTGGTGTGAGGGACAGATTACCATTATAAAATCATCTCATACTGGAGTAGGGAGAGGTTCCTGGCGATGTTGTGAGGGACAGATTAGTGTTCTAAAATCATCTCATACTGTGTAGAGAGAGGTTCCTGCTGCTGCTGTGAGGGACAGATTAGCGTTCTAAAATCATCTCATACTGGTGTAGGGAGAGGTTCCTGCTGCTGCTGTAAGGGACAGATTAGCGTTCTAAAATCATCTCATACTGGTGTAGGGAGAGGTTCCTGCTGCTGCTGTGAGGGACAGATTAGCGTTTAAAATCATCTCATACTGGTGTAGGGAGAGGTTCCTGCTGCTGCTGCTGTGAGCGGTGCATTTCTTGCACAAATAAAAAGTGCGTCTACATTGCTGGTTTAAAAAAAAAAAAAAATAATTTATTATTCTTTTTTTTTATTATTAATAAATAGTGCTACATAATACATTTGCACCTTGCTGTGCATTTCTTGCACAAAATTAAAAAGTGCGTCCACATTGCTCATTTAACAAATAATTGAAATTTGTGCTAAATAGTACATTTGGGTCCAGAGTGAGGAGAGCGTCAAATAAGGGATGTGGTCGTAGTTGTGGTGCTGCTGGTGTTGGTGGTGTTGGTGAAGCTCCTGTTGCAAGGAGAGGACGTGGTCGATCTGTGCCAGCTACACGCACAAGTGAAACACCTTCCTCAGGTGAGAGTAGCCGACAGAACCTTCAACGTTATATGGTAGGCCCGAATGCCGCTCAACGAATGGTGAAGCCAGAACAAGTACAGGCGATAGTAGACTGGGTGGCTGACAATGCCTCCAGTTCCTTCACATTGTCTCCCACCCGGTCCCTTGCTGAAAGCACAGAGTTGGCGCCTGAACCCCATGACCATCTGTCTTTCACCTCAGCCCCTTGTAAATCAGCCAAGCAGTCTGAGCCCCAAGTCATGCAGCAGTCTCTTTTGCTTTTTGATGACTCTGCTGCTTTCTGTGGGCCATCCACATAGCCCTACCCCAGAAGTGGAAGACATTGAGTGCACTGAAGCCCAACCACTTCTGGTTCAGGATGAGGACATGGAAACACCACTGCAGCACGTCTCTGATGATGACGAAACACAGGTGCCCACTGCTGCGGCTTTCCACAGTGTGCAGACTGACAAGGCGGGCAGTGGTGAAGAGTGGGCGGAAGATGATGTGGAGGATGATGAGGTCATAGACCCCACATGGAATGAAGGTCATGCGAGTGAGGTGTGCAGTTTGGAGGAAGAGGTGGTGGTCGCACAGAGGCACCAGCACAGCAAAAGAGGAAGCAGGTTGCAAAAGCAGAGCGACCATCCCCTAGACAGTACGCCTGCTACTACCCACCGCACCCAGGGACCTAGCACACCAAAGGCAGCTCAAAGGAGTTCCCTGGTGTGGCAGTTCTTCAGACAATGTGTTGACGACAACACACGAGTGGTGTGCAATCAGAACCGGAAGCGAGGCATAAATGTTCTAAACCTGAGCACAACCTGCATGACCAGGCATCTACATGCAAAGCACGAGCTGCAGTGGAATAAGCACCTCAAAATCCAAGAAAGGTCTCGGCCTCCTCCTGCTACCTCCTCTGCTGCTGCCTCGGCCTCTTCCTCCACCTCTACAGTGCCAGTGTCACCTGCCACCCAGCAAACAGACGATGTGACAGCAACGCCACCATGTCCGCCACCGTCCCCAAGCATTTCCACACCATGGTCCCATGGAAGCTTACAGCTGTCCATCTCCCAAACACTGGAGAGAAAGAGGAAGTACCCCCCTACCCACTCGCGATCCCTGGACCTGAATGCCAGCATTTCAAAACTCCTGGCCTTTGAAATGCTGTCATTCCATCTGATGGACACGGACAGTTTTAAAAACCTGATGGCAGTGGCTGTCCCACAGTACGTGGTTCCCAGCCGCCACTACTTTTCCAGGCGAGCCATCCCTTCCCTGCACAAACAAGTCGAGGACAAGATCAAGTGTGCACTACGCAACGCCATCTGTGGCAAGGTCCACATAGCCACTGATACGTGGACCAGTAAGCACGAGCAGGGATGCTATATCTCGCTAACTGCACACTGGGCAAATGTAGTGGCGGGTGGGCCTGCTGCGGATAAAAGTTTGGCGCATTTCCTTCCGCCACCGAGGATTGCAGGGCATTTCTCTTTGCCTCCTCCTCCTACTCCGCTTGCTCCTCCTCTACCACCTCCTCATCCGCTCAGCGTTACACCTTCACCACCAACTTCAGCACATCCAGGGGGAAACGACAGCAGGCTGTTTTAAAACGGATATGTTTGGGGGATAAACCCCACACTGCGCAGCAGCTGTGGACAGGCATTGAACAACAGACCGATGATTGGTTGTTGCCACTGAGCCTCAAACCCGGCCTGGTGGTGTGCGATAATGGGCGAAATCTCGTAGCAGCTCTGGGCCTAGCCGGTTTGACGCACATCCCTTGCCTGGCGCATGTGCTGAATATGGTGGTGCAGAAATTTCTAAAAAACTATCCGGATATATCAGAGCTGCTGCAGAAAGTGCGGGCCGTCTGTGTGCGCTTTCGGCTTTCTCATCCTGCTGCTGCTCGCCTGTCTGCGCTGCAGCGGAACTTTGGCCTTCCCGCTCCCCACCTCCTATGCGACGTGCCCACAAGGTGGAACTCCACCTTGCACATGCTGGAGAGACTGTGTGAGCAGCAGCAGGCAATAGTGGAGTTTCAGCTG
>BLSH010546593.1:82429-95161 GCA_018402905.1 Glandirana rugosa
ATTACTATTACCATCAAACGCCGTTAGTCACTACTTCTAATGGAACGCACGCTATCCCGGGTGAACCGGAAGTGCGTCACCCATGATGAAATCCAGTTCAGTATTTATGTGCGGCTCTTCGTGGTGGTCAGAAGCCCCCCAGCCGACGTGTACTAACACGAAACGCGTCGGGAGCTTCTGACCCACTGATTGCCGCAAACTACCATTATCATTATTTTTATCTACTATTTACCTTCCAATTTTTTACAAGCTTGTAATACTTCAGAATTATTTGTTTATCTTGAAATAAATTCCCTCCTTGTCACGAGGTTTTTACACTATGGCGAGCGCCTCGCATTTTATTTTTTCATGATTGGATGATCGAGGGCCACCAACCCCCCCCCCCTCCCCTTCATTGTGGTGTGGCAAGACTTCTTCAAAGACCCCCTAGGACGGTGGTATTCAACTCGGAGCGCGCCAGGCTGCCATCCCGCCGTGTGGAGTACCTCCCCCCTGGAATGTGTGACGCGAAGTGAGCTTCCGAGGAGAGTGTGACGCGACCGATAGTCCGGACACCCTTGTGGCCTCACAGGCATATTCCCAAAGGCGTTTTTCCTACAACTTTCTGGTAAGCCTCCATTCTGAAAGATTTGGAGTTTTCTTATTCATTCTGCTGGCTCGCTGTGGATATATACTGTCAGACATCATCATTCAATTGTTTCAGGATTCATCACCGTTGTATTTTGTGTTAAACCTTCTTCGGGATAATTGCACCATCTTTATTCTTAGCACACAGTTTTTTCTACCCGGAATCAGGACTTTCACAAGGACTTTATATTAACTACAATTGTTTATTTGTTTCATACAAGATTTATATTTCGGTTGTTTATGTATTTAGACACAGGTTCACTCCCCCCCCCCTCTTTTTTAATTTTCACTTTTGGTTTCTCAGTTTTATTAATCTAACATACTATTTGATGCACTTGCACTTTTCATCAAGCTACATGGTTTAGCGCCACTCACCTGTATAAACAAAAAACAGTGTTGGCTACCTCCTCCTCCTCCTCCTCCACCGCCACTTCCACCACCTACACCACCACGGTCACGGCCTGCTCAGCCCCCTACTCCACATCCACCTCCTCCTCCATTTTTTGTTTTTTTTATGTGATTTTAAGTTATTTCCCTATCCACATTTGTTTGCAGGGCACTTGTCCTACTCTTACCCCCATGTTGTTTCCTTTTGCAGCCCTGTAGCCCTTTCCAGGACTTTTTTAGAGCTATTTTGTGCCCAAAAGTTCGGGTCACCATTGACTTCATTGGGGTTCGGGGTTCGGGGTCCGGGGTCAAGTTTGGGTGAAGTTCGGGGCCGAACTCGAACTTTTTCGCGAAGTTCGGCCGAACCCGCCGAACCCAAACATCCAGGTGTCCGCTCAACTCTCCTAAGGACCTCTACAGAAACAGAAATATTGAGGGGCTTCTATAGAAACAACGAATAATTCTCTCAGTTAAGGAGGTTTGATTCTGTACACAGAACAAAACCATATGAAGGTATTTAGAAAACATGTAGCTTCCAATAAAATTACCACTGGATCACATTCAAATGTTCCCACTTTTACTTTTTCAAAATAAAAGAGACTTACAGAAGTGGTTCATACCAGTGTGGTAGTTGTAAACCTATTGCTCATAAACCAAATTATTTCATCAATAACAATATGTGACCTGCACACTTGGACAGCATAAAATGAACATTATTTGATAAAATCTGGAACATCCAAAACTTCAAATGTAAAATTAAATAAAAGGGATGCGCTAATATTAAATGAACATATGGTGAAATGATTGAGTCCAATAGATAAAATAGGCAAATAGTATTGATGAAGAAATCCGATTGAATGGGAATTGTCCCCAGCAAGCAGATTTATGAATAGCTGTAATCACCCGAAGTGCTGATAAAGCATGCTGCGTGATCCACCGCCAACAATTAGAAGGCTTACCAAATAGATAAACCAAATCAGCATGTAATCTGCTTCATCCTAATTCTTTCATTATATATTTGCCTGGTGATAATATCTGATGTGCATTGACTGGTGAAGGCTGAGCACATCTCCACCCCTGGAGGGGGATTTTGGTTTTGCATCTCAATTTCATCCATTCCGGATACCATTGTTGGCTGGGAGAGTGAGAGCAGAGGTTCAGCCATTCCTACTCATTAGGATGAAGCAGATTATATGCTGATTAGGTTTATCTATTTGGAAAGCCTTCTAATTGTCGGTGGTGGATGACGCAGCATGCTTTATTAGCACTTCGGGTGATTACAGCTATTCATAAATCAGCTTGCTGGGGACTATTCCCATTCAATCGGATTTCTTCATCAATACTATTTGCCTATTTTATCTATTGGACTCAATAATTTCACCATATGTTCATTTAATATTAGCGCAGCCCTTTTATTTAATTTGTCCATGGTATACTGATTGTGTATTTTGGCTGCTGCTTGTTATGGGGATGTAGCGCTGTGTTTCTCTTTGTGGTATACTAATCAAATGCAAAATGTTCACTTCTTAGTAGTGCTGTGATATATTAGTCTTCAGAAATAGCATTAATAGTCCATTGTAAATAAGTCCACCGTGATATAGTGTAAAGAATAGTGATCCAATCTTCCCCAACAATAAAGATGCTTCATCAACACACCACCTCTCGTGCTCGAGTGATCCGTCTCCCCCACAGAAAGGCACTCACCAGAACACCATGCCCCCCACTCTCATGGTTGCCATGTCTCCCTTATGTAATAGAATATCAGCTGTCAGATATTTTAAGCATCACCGTGTATCTCCATAAAGCTCATAAATGGCCGTTCACATATGAGAAAAGAAAAAAAAGATGCCTCCAATGGTACAGTAACCAATCAAATAAACGTTTGTTTAAATAGTGGAAAGCCACTCACCCATTTAAAAACAGCAGGACAGCACTCCGCATCACTTCCGGTTCCTGATGTCACCTCCGGTACCTGCGTTGTCAGGCTCCGACACGCTTCATCACTTCTGAATTTGTCACAGGGGGAGGTGCCTATTTCAATGAAATGACATCAGGCATCACCCAATCTGGTGATAGACTGAACAGTCTCACCGCTTCTGGATATCATGGACAGCACTCCGTGTCACTTCTGCTTCCAGTCCTGATGTCCCCTCCGGTTGCCACGTGGCATGCCCCCCCGGTGCGTTTCATTACTTCCAACTTTGTCACGGGGGGGGGGGGGTAAAGGCACTCACCAGAACACCATGCCTCCCACTCTCATGGTTGGCATGGCTCACTTGTGTAATAGAATATCAGCTGTCAGATCTTTTAAGCATCACCGTGCATCTCCATAAAGCTCATAAATGGCCATTCACTTGTGAGAAGAGAAAAAAAGGTGCCTCCAATGGTACAGTAACCAGGGACCCCCTGTGACGAGCTCAGAAGTGACAAAGCATGTCGGGGCTTGGCAATGTACGGACCGGAGGTGACATCAGCATCGAAACTGGAAGTGACGCGGAGTGCCGTCCAGCTGTATTTAAATGTGAGTTGCTTTCCACTTTTTAAATAAATGTTTATTTGATTGGTGACTGTACCATTGGGGGCATCTTTTTTTTCTTTTCTCATATGTGAATGGCCATTTATGAGCTTTATGGATCACTATTCTTTACACCAGTGGTTCTCAACCCTGTCCTCAAGTACCCCCAACAGGCCATGTTTTGGAATTTTTTCTTAGATAAAATAGCTGTCCAAAATACCAAGCCATTGACTCTGATTTAAAGCACCTGTGCAAGATAAAGGAAAACCTCAAAACATGGCCTGTTGGGGGTACTTGAGGGCAGGGTTGAGAACCACTGCTTTACACTATATGATGGTGGACTTATTTACAATGGACTATCAATGCTATTTCTGAACACTAATATATCACAGCGCTACTAACAAGTGAACATTTTACACTTTGATGTTTAGGACTTTTTTTGATGGTGGCAGCGGTGAGATTTGATTAATTTTTTATATACACATTTTTGGACAATTCATGATTTATTATTAATATTTTGTGGTTGCATATATTGGGGATTTTATTATTATACATTTTCACAGATGTTTAGTAGATACCTCACAGCACGGGGACTTATTTGTAATTAAAATCTAGAACATGGTTTTCCCAGTCTGTTCCCATCATTAAAGTGATCCTTCCCAAATTTTGGATTCCATCATAATAGCGATATCCTCCAAGCTTACAGTCCCAATCATAATAGTGATACCTCTTGGCTTAATTCACAAAGCGTTATACAAACTTTTGGCACTCTATTTTCAGCCATATAAGTGTAATTTTCAAATCTCACTAGACTAAGCTAAAAGTAACTAACTTTTCTAAAATAAATATACTTGTCTTGGTGTGTTAGAATGTGAATTTCTAAGTTCCAAAAGGGCTAAATCAGAACTATAGGCAAAGCTTTTTTTTTTCATTTTGGATAGGGTAAGGGAGGGTTATAACCCCTGTCAGTTTTTTTGCCATCTGCCACTCCTTGGAGAGATTTGCCTTTGCTTCCTGTCTCACAGACAAACAGAAAGTGAGAGGAAATCCCTGCAAATGAAGGGAAATCCTTGCCCTCCTCCCCCATGGGCACCAGAACTAGCGTCGCGTTTAGAAGATCTTCTTTATTAATGTTCTGGGGACAACCCAAAATGTGGGATATTGTGTTACTTTCACTTTCAATGTAATGTTAACCACTTGACCTCAGGAAGATTTATCTCCCTTCATGACCAGGCCCTTTTTTGCGATACGGCACTGCAATTTTTTTTTTTAAACAGAAAAAAGCTTTTTACTTTGTTGTTGGAACAGCAATCTTATACATAGACATTTGGGTTTCATGTAACACAAATGGAAAATACAGGAAGTGCAGAGTATGTTACCCATATCAGTATATGGTATTTACACCTGTAGCCTTGTACAATAGGCAAGGCTCATCTTCCAACAACATACCAGAGAAAATCAAAAGGACACCAGGAAAAACAAAAATAAGGTAAAATAAGAACAAAACCATCAACAGTCAACCAAACAAGACAACAGTGCAGCTGTGCATTCTCTTCTCCTTTTGAGATGACCGGAGCTCTAAAGTATGGTATGTTTATGACCCCTATCCCAGCAGTCTGTCAAGGGGGGGCACTCCTGGAAATTCTAGCCAATTTTGCAAGATTTTGTTAAATTGATTGGGTGCCTTCCTGTGCTGGTAGGTATGCTTTTCCCTGATAAGTATTTTTTTGACTTCCTGAACCCATTGATGGGCTGTGGGGGCTTGAGGGAAGATCCAGAATCTTGAAATTAGTTTCCTGGCAAGATATAAAAGCCCGAGCAATGTTATATAAGTGTCTGTAGAGTATAATTCTTCCTCTAGCCCTCCTAACAGGTAAAGGACCGGATCAGGTTGTAGTTGCGTGTGATATATCTGGCTAATGGTGCTTAGCACCTCCTGCCAGTATCTCACTAGTTTGGGGCATCTCCATAGCATATGTATTAACGTCCCTTGGTGTGCTTGGCATTTTGGGCACAGGGGAGATGTCTTTAACTAACAATTGCAATCCTTTTTTCCCAAAAATAGAACTTCCTTTTGGTGGTATTTGATCACCACTGCATATTTTATTTTATGCGCTATAAACAAAAAAAAAACCCAACCATTTTGAAAGAAACCTCCAATATTTTTTTACTTGTGCTATAAAACATATTCAATAAAAAGTATTAAAAAAATATAATTTCTTCATAAGTTTAAGCCAATATGTATTCTGCTGCATATATTTGGTAAAAAAAAAATCCCATTAAGTGTATATTAATTTGTTCGCACAAAAGTTATAGTGTCTACAAACTATGGGATATACAGTTGTGCTCATAAGTTTACATACCCTGGCAGAATTTATTGTTTCTTATCCTTTTTTCAGAGAATATGAATGATAACACAAAAACTTTTCTTTCACTCATGGTTAGCTTTTGGCTGAAGCCATTTATTATCGATCAATTGTGGTTACTCTTTTTAAATCACAATGACAACAGAAACTACCCAAATGACCCTGATCAAAAGTTTACATACCCTGGTGGTTTTGGCCTGACAACATGCACACAAGTTGACACAAATGGGTTTGAATGGCTATTAAAGGGAGCTATCCTCACCGGTGATCTGCTTCCTTGTAATTAGTGTGTGTGTATAAAAGGTCAATGAGTTTCTGGACTCCTGACAGACCCTTGCATCTTTCATCTAGTGCTGCACTGATGTCAGGAAAAGTCTCACCTGCTGATGGCGCTGTGGCTCCCAAATCCATGGGCTGCAGTTCCAGTGTCCATTAGCGGGTGTCAGTAAAAGGCTCACCTGCTGGTGGCACTGTGGCTCCTGGATCCATGGGCTGCAGTTCCAGTGTCCACCAGCGGGTGTCTCAAAGGAACCAGAAGCTCATGAGTCATCACCTGATGCTCATTGCAGGAAGGATATTTAAACCCTGTTTGTCATGTGCTGATTGTGTTTTGGTCTCCATGTGCCCCTGACTGGTGTATCCTGCATCCATTCCTGGACCCCTGTCTTTCAGCCTGATCCCTTCCCATCTGCTCTCTACGTCCCCTGTTCCCTGTTCCTGCCCTGTCTTGCTCCCAACTCCCTTTGACTGATCTCTGTGAATGACCCAGGCTTGGCTACGTTTACGGTTTGGCCTCCTTCCTGCAATGGCAGTTCCCTATCTACTGTATATATTTTGTTTAGGTGGTTGTTTTTTGTGTGTCACTATTTGGATATTTGGCTTGTCTTACACAGTTTGGTATGTTGGAGGCACGTTTACATCTTTGTCCACTTATCTGTTAAATAAATTATATTATTTTTACACTACTTGTGCCTAGCATTCTCTTTTGCAGTTCTCACATCTGGTCACACCAGTTGCTAACATAACACCAAGGCCATCCCTGACCAGAAATGACTGCACAGACAAGCCTTTTTGGCTCTCATTTGGGGTTCTGTTGAAACCAAACCACGGTCAGGTAGACTAACTAAAATTTCAGCCACAACTGCTAGGAAAATTGTTTGGGATACAAGGAAAAACCCACAAATAAGTCAGGTGAAATACAGGACTCTCTGAAAACATGTGGTGTGGCTGTTTCAAGATGCACAATAAGGAGGCGCTTGAAGAAAGATGGAATGCATGGTCAAGTCGCCAGAAGAAAGCCATTACTATGCAAATGCCACAAAGTATCCCGCTTACAATACGCCAAACAGCGCAGAGACAAGCCTCAAACCTTCTGGCACAAAGTCATTAGGAGTGATGAAACCAAAATTGAGCTCTTTGTCCACAAACATAAACATAATATTTGGAGAGGAGGCAACAAGGCCTATGATGAAAGGTGAAACACGGAGGTGGATGGCTGATGTTTTGGGGATGTGTGAGCTACAAAGGCACAGGAAATTTGGGCAAAATCGATGGCAAGATGAATGCAGTATGTTATCAAAAAATACTGGAGGAACATTTGCATTCATCAGCCAGGAAGCTGCACAAGGGACGTACTTGGACATTCCAACATGACAATGATCCAAAACACAAGGCCAAGTCGACCTGTCATTGGCTACAGCAGAATAAAGTGAAGGTTCTGGAGTGGCCATCTCAGTCTCCTGACTTCAATATCATTGAGCCACTTTGGGGAGATCTCAAACCTGCAGTTCATGCAAGACAGTCCAAGAATTTCCAGGAACTGGAGGCTTTTTGGCAAGAGGAATGGGCAGCTTTACCATCTGAGAAGATAGAGCCTCACCCACACATACCACAAAATACTTCAAGCTGTCATTGATGTTAAGGCCTCATACACACGGACGTTTCTTAAAAAATAAACAAAACGTCGGGCCCAATGTCAAGGAAAAAAAATCTTTTGCGTTTTTTGGCGTTATGCATCAGCGTTAGTGAGCGTCGGCGTCAATAGACGTTTTTTTTAAAAAAATCATCCCTCTGCTATTTTTCAACCTAAAAACGTTGGCGTTAAAAAACGCTGGTTAACGCCGGTACAATATTAGTTGGCGTTAGTTGGCGTTTTGCAGCGTCAGCGTCAAAAAATGCCAAAACGTTACAGCCTCAGAACGCGCTGGCCGTGGGTTCTAGTTTCAGCTCACTAACGCAGACACCATCTACAGCTCAAAAACGTCAGCGTTTTTATGGGGCCATTGACTAACATGGAGAGCTGCAAAAAACGCCAGAAAACGCCAGCGTGTGTATGAGGCCTAAAGGGGACAATACACGGTATTAAGAACTGGGGTATGTAAACTTTTGATCAGGGTCATTTGGGTAGTTTCTGTTGTCATTATGATTTAAAAAGAGTAAACACATTTGATTGATAATAAATGGCTTCAGCCAAACACTAACCACGAGTGAAAGAAAAGTTTTTGCGTTATCATTCATATTTTCTGAAAAATGGCCAAGAAATCATAAATTCTGCCAGGGTATGTAAACTTATGAGCACAACTGTATATACTGGAATTTTTATTTATGTATTTTTTTATACTAGTAATGGCAGCGATCATTGACTTATAATGGGACTGTGACATTGCGACAGACAATTGAACACTAACTGACACTTTTGACACTTTGTGGAACCAGTGACACTAATACAGTGATCAGTGCTAAAAATATGCACTGTCACTGTACTAATGATACTGGCTGGGAAGGGGTCAAACATCTAGGGCGATCAAAGGGTTAAATGTGTGCCTAGCCAGTGTTTTTGTGTACAGTGTGTGGTGCTTTTAAAGGGAGAGAAAAGCCATCACTTGCCCCCGATCAGAACGGAGCTCTGCCTTGTTTACATAGGCAGAGCTCCATCCTGTGTGTCTTCCCAGTGATCGGCGGGTGCCAGCGCACATCCGTTGGCCAGCACCTGCTGATTGGCTTCAGCTGTGATGAATCACAGCAGAAGCGGTTGGCGCTCCCCCTACCTGGAAGTGCAGAATCACGTATATATACATGATTCTGCAGAGCGTGGTCACCCTGTAGCACTGTCTGCCACTGCCCTGTCTGCTATGGGACAGTCAGCAAATGGATAAACAGGACAAATAGAAAGGGTGAATGTCCCTAATGGGGACACAGACAGCAATAAAAACCTAATAGGTGCTCTAATTCCTCTCAACTGTCCAAAGATTAATAAAAAAAAAAAAAGTTGTGCCTTTAGTTAACCACTTCAGCTCCAGAAGATTTACCCCCCTTCATGACCAGGAACTGGTATCTGGTGCCGTGGTAGTCCAGTGTTGCTTTTCTGACTTAGGGGTACTGACTGGGGATCAATTACCCTGACCCATATATCCATGATCTATTATAGACGAGACACCTTTAACTTTAATTACTTTTTAGTTGGTCTGTAGAGGTACATTATTGACCCTTCATGACCAGGCCATTTTTTTGCGATATGGCACTGCGTTAATTTAACTGACAATTGCGCGATAATGCAATACTGTACACAAATAAAATGTATGTCTCTTTTTTTCCACAAATAGATCTTTCTTTTTGTGGTATTTGATCACCTTTGTGGTTTTTATATTTTGCGCTATAAACAAACAAAAAAAGCTGACAATTTTGAAAAAAAAAAAATATTTCTGCTACAAAACATATCCAATAACAAAATTGAAAAAAATCTAATTCTATCATCAATTTAGGCCAATTTGTATTCTGCTACATATTTTTGGTAAAAATTCCCAATAAGCGTATATTGATTGGTTTGTGCAAAAGTTATAGCTTCTGCAAACTATGGGATATTTTATTTATTTATTTATTTTTACTGTTTACTAGTAATGGCAGCAACCAGCGACTTATAGCCGGACTGCAATAATGTGTCAGAAAAATTGGACACTAGCTGAAACTTTTGACACTTTTTGGGGACCAGTGGCACTAATACAGTGATCAGTGCTTAAAAATATGCACTGTCACTGTACTAATGACACTGGCAGGGAACAGCAGGGGCATTCAAAGGGTTAAATGTGTTCCTAGCCAGTGCTTACTCACTGTGGGGGAGGTTCTTCTACTAAGGGAAGGCATAGATCCGTGTTCCTGCTTAGCAGGAACACAGGATCAATGTTTTCCCTACTAACAAAACGACAGTCTGCCTTCTTTACATAAACAATTGAGGGATGCCAGCAGAGATCGAGGCCACGGTTCCCACCACTGGGCTCCCGCTGTGTGTGATCATGGCAGGAGGGGCTTGCCGGCAGACAGGGCTCTATGCATGGAGAATTACAAGGTTCGGCAGCCTTTGTGGCTGTTGGCTTGTATTTTTTAATGAACTACCAAGGCGCAGTGGAGCACCATGGTAGTTCATTCATGCTTCCTGTCAGACTGTATCTGCTTATCCGTACGGGATGTACAGGCACGCAGATACACTGGCAGATCTGCTGATCACTGGTGCAATGCTTTACAGGCACAAAAATAAATAAATAAATGTTTTTTTACCTGTAAAAAATGTGCATTTATATTTTTTTTCCAAAAAGTGAACTTATGCTTTAAGTTGTATTTTCTCCTTCTTGCATTTTGTTTTTTTGTTGTATGTTGTTTTTGTTTTACTACTTTGAGGATGAGACTGACCTCTAGTGGCCACAGGTGGTACTGTGTACTTGTGCTGTGTTTTATTCTGTGCCTAGTGAAAATGAACATTCTGTTGAAAGTCAACATGTAAAATGTTTATTGATTCATTAATTTATATGTATATAATTATTTATTAGTATTTACACTGTAATGGTAACATTCTTTAAGCATCACATAAACCTATATTTTTATATTGCATACAGTCCTTTCCTGTATACTTTTTAAAGCGGTTGTCTACTCAAAAATTTTTTTAAAAAAAAAATAAAAACCTGCAAGACAATAGCATAATGAGCTAGTATGCACCGCATACTAGCTCATTATTAAATACTCACCTTAAAACGAAGATCCGACCGAGCCCCTCGGTCCCCTCTGTGGGAGCGGACATCTTCACCCGGATCTTGCTTCCGGGTACGCGGCTCCGGCGCTGTGACTGGCCGGAGCCGCGAGACGTCACTCCCGCGCATGCGCGCGGGGCTAGTTTTTTCCGGCAGGGTCCGGAACTAATGCCGGCTTTTGCTGGGACACATATACGGCGCATGCGCCGTAACGATATATTACATTAGAAAGGGAATATCTTATAAACCACACAGGTTTAGAAGATATTCATTTTACCTACAGGTAAGCCTTATTCTAGGCTTACCTGTAGGTAAAAGTACAAAAAAAGGGTAGACAACCGCTTTAAATATATATATATATTATTTTTTACAGTGGATTCATTAGGACACAGGACATCAGTCTCATCAGTCTTTGTAGGCTTGTCTTCAGCCACATAAAAATAATGTTAACCTCTTCTGGACCAAGCCTATTTTTGATACTTGTTGCTTACAATTTAAAATCAGTATTTTATGCTAGAAAATTACCTAACCACTTCCCGACTGCGCACTGCCTTTTTACGGCGACAGTGTGGCTCTACTCCGTGAATCGCCGTAAATAAATGTCGATTCGCGGTCGCGCAGCCAGGGGGTGAGAGCGCGCCGCCGGCATGCTCTCGTGCCCGCCGCACTCTGCAGGAATGTGCCCGCGGCTCGGGCGGACCCGATGTCCGCCGGCGAGCCGCAATGACCTGCCAGAGTGAAAGAACGGGGAACCGCTGATGTAAACACGGCGGCTCCCCGCTCTGTCAGTGGGGTCAGTTAGGTCTCTTATGCCCAAGGTAGCCCAGCCCCCTCACAGTTAGAACACGCCAAGGGAACACAGTTAACCCCTTCCCTGCCCCCTGCAGGTTAACCCCTTCACTGCCAATGACATTTATACAGTAATCAGTGGATATTTACATTTCTGATCGCTGTATAAATGTCATTGGTCCCAAAAAAGTGTCGAAAATGTCCGACATGTCCGCTGCAATATCGCAGTCCCAATAAAAATCGCAGATCGCCGCCATTACTAGTAAATAAATAAATAAAATGTAAAAACGCTAGAAATTAATTCTCATGGTTTGTAAATGCGGAAACTTTTGTGCAAACCAATCAATAAACACCGATTCCGATTTTTTTTACCAAAAATATGAGGAAGAATATAAATCGGCCAAAACCGATGAATACATTTGCTTTTTTTTAATATTTTTTTTGGATTTGTATTTTAGCAAAAAGTAAGAGATAATTTTTTTTGCAAAATTGTCGCTTTTCTTTGTTTATAGCTAGAGTTGAGCGAACCTCTGGAAGTTCGGGTTCTGCTGGTCCGTCCGAACTTCGGGACAAAGTCCGGGTCTGGGCCCGGATTGAAATCAATGGGGACCCGAACTTTTAGGCACAAAAATGGCTGTAGCAAAGTCCTGGAAAGCCCCAGAGGGCTGCAAAAGGAAGTAAAATGGGGGTAAGGGTAGGGCAAGTGCCCTACAAAAAAATGGGGACAGGGAAATAACTTTAAATATTTTTAAAAAAATAAAAACATAAAAAATGCAAAAATGGAGATGAATGTGGATCATCTTCAAACTGTGTCTGAAAAGTATTAATTAACGGTAGAAGCCATATAACTGTTCTAAAATCATCTTCAAACTAGGGCAAGTGCCCTACAAAAAAATGGGGATAGGGAAAATAAATTAAAATCAAATAAAAAAATGGGAAGGGGGGTGGATGTGGAGTAGGAGCCTAGAGGTTGACTAGGCCGTGACCGTGGCAGTGTAGGTGGAAGTGGCGGTGGTAGAGGAGTAGGAGG
>BLSH010546593.1:98607-110317 GCA_018402905.1 Glandirana rugosa
CCTCCAACGTGACGTAAAGATAAAATAAAAACGTATCAAAAAAACTCCGCAAATTCTCCCTCCACTCTTTCCCCCCACTCTTTCACTCTCCTCCTCCATTCCCCCACTCTCCTTCCCCCCTCCTCCTCCGTCCTCTCTCTCTCCCCACTCTTTCATCCCCACTCTCTCCCCTCACTCTCTTTCTACTCCCTCTTTCTCACCTCCCTCTTAAACGCCTCAAAAAAACTATGCAAAAATAAAATAGAAATGCAGTGCAACCTCCCCCTATAATCATATTAATTTAAATGTGAAATAATAATTGTGAATGATTGTGGAAATCGCCAAAGGATAATCCAAGTATTAATACACTCCAATCTTATTTAAACGTATACTGTGCAATCGCCATATAATACTGTATGAATAGAGGTGTAAATCCATTCCAAAATGTGTTGTGCTAATATCCAACATATCTAACTCAAAAGGAAATTGTATATTAGCACATTTTGGAATGGATTGGAGATTTACACCACTATTTATACAGTATTATATGTGTATGGAGATTGCAGAGCAGTGGCGGCTGGTGAAGTTTTAAGATGGTGGGGCGCCAGACCCTGCCCTTCCTTTTTGCCCCATCCCACTTCTTAGAAGCCACACCCCTTATAGGCTCCACCCACTCTGTACACAATGTACAGTATAACTCAGCTGTCAGTCTTAATTCTCAATAAAATATTGCTGGCTCATTCATCATTAAATCCCAAAGGTAAAGAATTACATGAGCTGTAAGGTCTGCACAGGAACCCAGCACAGACTGGCATTATGTGGGGTTTCATATCCCATCAAGCTCCATCCTAATTCCTTATTTTATAATAGGAATGCTGGAAATCCTCCACTAACCCCTGACACATGGTGAGCCATAGAAATGTCCCTGGTTTTTGGAACTGAGCAGCTTCACCAACATAAATCTTCATTATCTGTCCAAAAAAGTTCAAAATGTAATTATAAAATCAGGCGATTTAGGATGGCATTCATTGGAAAGCAGTTATTGTAGAGGAATTGTCATGACTATACATTCCTCTTGTTCTGATGTTTGATGCTGAGATACACAGAGGCTGAGCACAGGCAGCTTCAATCAACACAGCAATTCCACTGCTGGGGACTCGTTGGTCCCTGCATTGGAAGTCATGAATCATTGCTTACAATGCACTGAATGCAGGGATGAAGAAGTGACCAGCAGAGGAGTTATTGCTGGGTTGGCTGAAGCTGCCTGTCAAACAGTAAAGTATGAAGAGCTGAGGGTGTGCAGTGCTGCTGAGCTCTGTGGTTCCCCAATGTCAGCAGACTAATTGCAGATCAATTACTGCCTGTGTATCCCTGAGATTTACATGCTGGCTCAGAGTTCTTATCCTACTGCTGAGCTTTGGAAGGGGCCTGTTCAGCCTTATCTGTCATCTATGGAAGCAGACTAATCACTGCCTGTGTATTGCTGGGAGCTCCCTGTCATGTGTGAGATCTGGCCTTGCAGTCTCCTCCATGTCTTCTCCCTCTGCTCTGCACAGGATGGTGGGTGGGGGAAGGGTCCCTGGTGGAGAGAGGAAACACAGCTGCAGGTAGAGACTAAGTGTCGGAGTGCGACTTGTGGAGGGGGGACATGGCTAGACAGCAGGCTAGAATGTGTAAAATCTTGGCTCCCCCCCAGGCAGAGACCAAATGGACTAGGCAGTTTAAGGTCTGCAGATTTAGACGTCCTAAAAAGCTCCTATATTTAGAATGGAATGTTGGAAAGCAGCCAATGAGGGTGGAGAATTCATTTTACTGTGTTCTAGATAGGGTTTTTTAGTGAGATTTGGGACGTTTGCCCTGTTGCTAGGCAGATTACACTTCTCTTTCTTATCTAATCTGTCTATTCCAGCAATTAGCAACAGAAGCACAGGGTCAGCTAGAGAGAGATTCCAATGGTTTTTTTTCTTTGGAGTTTCTATCTAGCTGTGCTGGCTGTTGGCTAATAATTATAGTTAATTTTTATTTTTATTTCTTACTTATTTTTTTGGTGGGGCTCCGCCCCTTCAGCCCTTATGGACGAGCCTCCACTGTTGCAGAGTACAAATGTTTGAATAAGATTGGAGTGTATTAATACTTGGATTACCCTTGGGGATTTCCACCATCATTCTTAATTATTTTTTCACATATGAATTAACATAATTATACGGCATGGTTGTGTTGCATTTTTTTCAATTCTTATTTTTTTGGGTGTCTAAGGGGAACACTGATATACGGGGACTCTGATCTAATGGGGGTCCTCTATGGGCAAAATGCAGAATACAAGACCATAACCTTATATATCATATTCCAGCTCATAGATACTGTATACAGTGTCTTGCAAAAGTGAGTACACCCCTCACATTTGTGTAAATATTTTATTCTACCTTTTCATGTGACAACACTGAAGAAATTACACTTTGCTACAATGTAAAATAGTGAGTGTACAGCTTGTATAACAGTGTGCATTTGCTGTCCCCTCAAAATAACTCAAAGCACAGCCATTAATGTCTAAACCGCTGCAGCAAAAGTGAGTAGACCTCTAAGTGAAAATGTCCAAATTGGGCCCAAAGTGTCAATATTTTGTGTGGCCACCATTATTTTCCAGCACTGCCTTAACCCTCTTGGGCATGGAGTTCACCAGAGCTTCACAGGTTGCCAATGGAGTCCTCTTCCACTCCTCCACGATGACATCACAGAGCTGGTGGGTGTTAGAGACCTTGTGCTCCCCCACCTTCTGTTTGAGAATGCCCCACAGATTCTCAATAGGGTTTAGGTCTGGAGACATGCTTGGCCAGTCCATCACCTTTACCCTCAGCTTCTTTAGCAACACAGTGGTCACCTTGGAGGTGTGTTTGGGGTCGTTATCATGTTGGAATACTGCCCTGCGGCCCAGTCTCCGAAGGGAGGGGATCATGCTCTGCTTCAGTATGTCACAGTACATGTTGGCATTCATGGTTCCCTCAATGAACTGTAGCTCCCCAGTGCCGGCAGCACTCATGCAGCCCCAGACCATGACACTCCCCCCACAATGCTTGACTGTAGGCAAGACACACTTGTCTTTGTACTGCTCACCTGGTTGCCGCCACACAGCTTGACACCATCTGAACCAAATAGGTTTGTCTTGGTCTCATCGGACCACAGGACATGGTTCCAGTAATTCATGTCCTTAGTCTGTTTGTGGGCTTTCTTGTGCATCATCTTTAGAATTTGATGCAGTGTGCGGCGTATGGTCTGAGCACTGACAGGCTGACCCCCCACCCCTTCAACCTCTGCAGCAATGCTGGCAGCACTTATACGTCTATTCTCCAAAGACAACCTCTGGATATGATGCTGAGCACGTGCACTCAACTTCTTTGGTCAACCATGATGAGGCCTGTTCTGAGTGGAACCTGTCCTGTTAAACCGCTGTATGGTCTTGGCCATCGTGCTGCAGCTCAGTTTCATGGTCTTGGCAATCATATAGCCTAGGCCATCTTTATGAAGAGCAACAATTTTTTTTCAAATCCTCAGAGAGTTCTTTGCCATGAGGTGCCATGTTGAACTTCCAGTGACTAGTATGAGAGAGTGAAAGCAATAACACCAAATTTAACACACCTGCTCCCACTTCACACCTGAAACCTTGTAACACTAATGAGTCACATGACATGACGAGTCAGTAATTTCATGTGATATTAATCTATAAAATTGTACCCTCATATTGTACTGGTTACCGTAGCTCCTAAATATTATAAGATATACTAACAATACTATACAGTCAGATACGCATTATGAGGGATATGGTTATGAATATTTTTAGGAGTTCATTGTTCAGAGTGGTATTTAAGACCACTGACCATTACCCATGAGACTGAAACTCACACACACAGAGACACTTCATCCGTCAACTTCATACATTCCACAAACTCAACATACTCATAACCCCACCCACATTCATGAAGATTCCTTGACGCCTTATATTCTAAAACTCTGAGGATGCAGCACGCCGCTCCGCCTTAAGCAGCAGCCATTTTGGAACTTTGGTAACTGCCATTTTAGGCCAGCAGTCATTTTGGAAGGGTAATTATATTGCATTGATTATAACTTATATTCCATTGTTTCATTTGAAAATATTGACTTATTGATTATTATAAATAGTTAAATAACTATTTCTGTTGAGGCGATAACCACCTTGTAGATATTTCTGTAGATTTATTTTTACAATTGCTATTTTTGTAATTTTTCTTTCTGTTGACATAGCAGGCGTCTATTTTATTTCATGCTGTTGATCACTTTCTAAACAGCAGTATAGTAACAGGTGAATTTGTGAAATGCAGACGATCTGTCTAATCATCATATATAACCAGTTATTGACTCTACAGGGAAGTTTTATCATTTCTGTGTCATTTAAAATGTTCAATACTCCCATTAACGGGTGTTTCAATGAATTTTCTTTATTTTGTGTAGGATTTATTTCTGTCAGCTAATACATATAACTATTTTGTATGAATACACGTCTGGTGACTAAATCTCCTATTTTTAGTCTGTGTTCATATTGATTGATCTTGTATCTTAAAAATAATATAGTTTAAAAATTACTCATTCACAATCATCATGTGGGAAAATGATTCTCAATAAGCACAACGCACCCTAAATTGCCCATCTAAACTGTGCAATGGCAGCTGGAGGAAACAGTACAAATTGCCGTGGCTGCAATGCTTTCCTTCAGGGCCCATTCACACCTGAGCGTTTTGTAGCTTAAATATGCCTGAAGCCTGAAGCTACAAAACGCTGGAGGGGAAAAAATCAATGATTCTCTATGGAGATGGTTCACATTTTCAAGAATGACCAAAAGCGTGTCGCTCAGGTGTGAATGCAACCTCAAGGGGCAGCAAAAATAATACAGCATGTCACATTTGTCAGGCAGAATGGCTGCCAAACACGACCCATTCAAGTGAATGGAACTGAAACGCTCCACAGCTGCGTTTGATTGCAGTGCAGTGCTGTGGGCTTTCACTAGTTAAAACAGGTGTTCATGAGGTGACATATCGCCTCTGATCCACCTGTTAAATACTTTTCAGAGGGACAGCAAATAATGCACATGTAAACAAGCCTAAGCAATGCTTCTTATGCCGTTCAATAAAGTCCTCAAAAGATGCAGGCTTACTTCAGCCATGTAAATAGAACAAACACAAGTCCAAATACAGAGTGGCTTTAGCAATAGCAGCAGTAATCCCACCCAGTCATGCAGGGAATGAGCCCCTCCTGTCCATACTACACCCAGCACAACCCTGCATTGGCTTTAAAAGGGTCCACTGCCAAAATATATAGGGCATATATACCTGCCATCCAGGGTATACCCCTCCTCACTTCCACAATATATACTTACAGTATATATACCGTTGTAAGGGTAGGGTGCATTTTGCAGTAGGTGGGTGACACGTCCTACATATGTTCCCCATTAATCTGTTGGGTACCAAGTGTGGGTCACGTAGTAGGCTTACTCTGGGGTGGATTTAGGCAATGAACGGGGTCAGTCGTTCCAGCACAGAGGTAACACCTTGCCCGAAGGCGTGCTCTAAAATGCCCGAGACCAGACAAGAGCCACGGTCATGTGAAAGTCAAACAAGTATGTGTTGCATTAGGAGGGACATGCAGAGCCTATGTCTCCACCAGTCAGTGTACCTCTGTTACCTCACTCCCAGTAACAGAATGAGCACATAACGTGGACCTTATGCATGCCCCTCTTAAAGGAGTTGTAAAGGCAGAAGGTTTTTTAACCTTAATGCATTCTGTGCAGCAGCCTTCCCAGCACCTCGTAATTACTTACCTGAGCCCCACCTCTCCCCAGTGATGCTCATGAGCGTCTTAGCTGTCCGGGGTTCTCCTCCTGATTGGCTGAGACACAGCAGCGGTGCCATTGGCTCCCATGGCTGTAAATCAAAGTCAGTGAGCCAATCAAGTGAGAGAGGTGGCAGGGCTGGGTTGGGGCCCCATGTCTGATTGGACACGAGGAGCTGTGACTAAGCTCGGGTGCCCCCATAGCAAGCTGCTGGCTGTGGGGGCACTCAACAGGAGGGAGGGGCCAGGAGCAGTGAAGAGGGACCCGAGAAGAGGAGGATCTGGGCTGCTCCATGCAAAACCGACTGCACAGAGGAGGTAAGTATAACAGGTTTGTTTGTTTTTTTTTATTTTGTTATTTTTTAAAAACAAGACTTAACAATCGCTTTAGCCTTTCTTTTTTTGTACCAAGTGACCAGGCATTCGATCTTCTAATGCTTGGTTACTCATAGCAACTTCTTTGCAAGATAACCTTTTGTTGTAGCGATGTTTCATAGACCACAATGTGCTAATTCAGACTCTGGTTCTTTAGAGAAATATGCCAGGACCCTACATGCACTCCTTGAGTAACTTCAGATCAGTCTTGGAGCAGAGTAAACAACTTTACTGAACATTTGGCGGAACATGTACAACATGGAGCAATGTCCTTTCCCTAACTTAGCTCAACTGTGGCTGCCCCAGGTTACCTGTAGCATCTTTGGGAAAAGTCCAAACTGGTGATAGCCTGAACAAAGGAGTTCATGTCCTTGGGAGTATTTTGATGGATCGGCGTTCCACCAATGTTCTTAGGATGTAATCTGGAGCCTCCATACGTGCATCCCAAGGTTCCCATGCTTTTGCTAGGTCTGCTTGTGGACACATTGTTTGCTGGAAGTCAGGGCTGTGCCACCCATGAGGCCAACTGAGGCAACTGTCTCAAGCAACACTCATGGAGGCATGATTTATATGTTAAAAGTGTAGCACTCAGGCAAGAAAACTTTGTTCTGTAACACTTAACCTGTGCCTAAGGCAGCATCCACTCCCAGCATAACCCTATCTGTAGTTTTAATAAAATTAATATTTTTCATGTGATAAATATTGGTAATTACTGATTGCTCTCCCTGTCAGTGAGACTGGTAGAGAAAGTAACTAGTTGTCCAACTGCCAATAATTGTCCTAATCATGTATCACCATTGCATATGTGTTGTGTGACCTGTCAGCAAAACCTCTGTGCTTGCTCATATTATCTTTGGTATTCCTTTTCATGAGAAACGTACATGTCTTCATCTATCTATGGCGGTATCTTAATAGCAGCTATAAGAGGGATTTGTGATTTTATATTTCTCTCACTCCTTGAGGATTGGATTGGCTGATAAGTCTGTCATGTATCATTTAATGTAACTTTTTTACATTTTACGATTAAAAGTAATATTCTGCACTCGACTTCAGTGTTTCAGTTATCCTCATCTTCTATCTGCTAATTGTGATCATTATTGCTACTGTAACAGTCCTTATGTGCATGATTTGAACTCAAACTGAAGTACTCTGGCTGCAGTACAGTTACGGTTGTGCTCATAAGTTTACATACCCTGGCAGAATGTAGGATTTCTTGGCCATTTTTCAGAGAATATAAATGATAACACAAAAACATTTCTTTCACGTGGTTAGTGTTTGGCCGAAGCCATACTCTTTTTAAATCATAATGACAACAGAAACTACCCAAATGACCCTGGTCAAAAGTTTACATACCCTGGTGATTTTAGCCTGATAACATGCACACAAGTTGACACAAAGGGTTTGAATGGCTATTAAAGGTAACCATCCTCACCTGAGATCTGTTTGCTTGTAATTAGTGTGAGTGTGTGTATAAAAGGTCAATGAGTTTCTGGACTCCTGACAGACCCTTGCATCTTTCATCCAGTGCTGCACTAACGTTTCTGGATTCTGAGTCATGGGGAAAGCAAAAGAATTGTCAAAGGATCTGCGTGACAAGGTAGTTTAACTGTATAAAACAGGAAAGGGATATAAAAAGACATCCAAGGAATTTAGAATGCCAATCACCAGTGTTCAAACTCTAATCAAGAAGTGGAAAATGAGGGGTTCTGTTGAAACCAAACTACGGTCAGGTAGACCAACTAAAATGTGATCACAACTGCTAGGAAAATTGTTCGGGATGCAAAGAAAAACCCACAAATAACTTCAGCTAAAATACAGGACTCCCTGAAAACATATGGTGTGGCTGTTTCAAGATGCACAATAAGGAGATACTTGAACAAAGATGGGCTGCATGGTCGAGTCGTCAGAATAAAGCCATTACTACACAAATGCCACAAAGTATCCTGCTTATAATACGCCAAACAGCACAGAGACAAGCCTCAAACCTTCTGGCACAAAGTAATTTGGAGTGATGAGAGCAAAATTGAGCTTTTTGGCCGCAACCATAAACGCTACATTTGGAGAGGAGTCAACAAGGCCTATGATGAAAGGTACACCATTCCTACTGTGAAACACGGAGGTGGAAGGCACAGGAAATTTGGTCAAAATTGAAAGCTAAGGAGCCCTGCGGTTGCTGTTCCATCTGAACCAATAATAGTTCCGCCTGTGTAAATATATGATATACTGTATGTTCACAATAATAATTTTCACCTTACTAGTGTTTTATGTAATTTGGAGCATATTATATACAGTCAGGTCCATAAATATTGGGACATTGACACAATTCTAATCTTTTTGGCTCTATACATCACCACAATGGATTTGAAATGAAATGAACAAGATGTGCTTTAACTGCAAACTTTCAGCTTTAATTTGGGGGTATTTACATCCAAATCAGATGAACGGTGTAGGAATTACAACTGTTTGTATATGTGCCTCCCACTTTTTAAGGGACCAAAAGTAATGGGACAGAATAACAATCATAAATCAAACTTTCACTTTTTAATACTTGGTTGCAAATCCTTTGCAGTCAATTACAGCCTGAAGTTTGGAATGCATAGATATCACCAGACGCTGGATTTCATCCCTGGTGGTGCCCTGCCAGGCCTCTACTGCAACTGTCTTCAGTTCCTGCTTGTTCTTGGGGCATTTTCCCTTCAGTTTTGTCTTCAGCAAGTGAAATACATGCTCAATCGGATTCAGGTCAGGTGATTGACTTGGCCATTGCATAACATTCCACTTCTTTCCCTTAAAAACTCTTTGGTTGCTTTCGCAGTATGCTTCGGGCCATTGTCCATCTGCACTGTGAAGCACCGTCCAATGTGTTCTGAAGCATTTGGCTGAATATGAGCAGATAATATTGCCCGAAACACTTCAGAATTCATCCTGCTGCTTTTGTCAGCATTCACATCATCAATAAATATAAGAGAACCAGTTCCATTGGCAGCCATACATGCCCACGCCATGACACTATCACCACCATGCTTCACTGATGAGGTGGTATGCTTTGGATCATGAGCAGTTCCTTTCCTTCTCCATACTCTGATCTTCCCATCACTCTGGTACAAGTTGATCTTGGTCTCATCTGTCCATAGGATGTTGTTCCAGAACTGTGAAGGCATTTTTAGATGTTGTTTGGCAAACTCTAATCTGGCCTTCCTGTTTTTGAGGCTCACCAATGGTTTACATCTTGTGGTGAACCCTCTCTATTCACTCTGGTGAAGTCTTTTCTCTTGATTGTTGACTTTGGCACACATACACCTACCTCCTGGAGAGTGTTCTTGATCTGGCCAACTGTTGTGAAGAATGGCCAGGGAGGAATAGCCAGGGGAAGGGAAAGAATTCTTCGGTCATACACCACAGTTGTTTTCTGTGGTCTTCCGGGTCGTTTGGTGTTGCTGAGCTCACCGGTGCGGTCTTTCTTTTTAAGGATGTTCCAAACAGTTGTTTTGGCCACACCTAATGTTTTTGCTATCTCTCTGATGGGTTTGTTTTGTTTTTTCAGCCTAATGATGGCTTGCTTCACTGATATTGACAGCTCTTTGGATCTCATATTGAGAGTTGACAGCAACAGATTCCAAATGCAAATAGCACACTTGAAATTAACCTTTTATCTGCTCCTTGTAAATGGGATAATGAGGGAATAACACACGCCTGGCCATGGAACAGCTGAGCAGCCAATTGTCCCATTACTTTTGGCCCATTAAAAAGTGGGATGCACATATACAAACTGTTGTAATTCCTACACCGTTCACCTGATTTGGATGTAAATACCCTCTAATTAAAGCTGAAAGTCTGCAGTTCAAGCACATCTTGTTTGTTTCATTTCAAATCCATTGTGGTGGTGTATACAGCCAAAAACATTAGAATTGTGTCGATGTCCCATTATTTATGGACCTGACTGTAAAATTGCTTCTATTATTTTCAAAAGTGAATGATCTGTCTGATCAGCAAATTGACAACAGCATTGTGTCCTCAAATATCTCATTGTGGCGCTTGTATTCCTGGCTTTATGTCGTGTCACCTGGTCCATGCTGTATTCTGCATATGTAGTGGTTTCAATGTTAATTTAGCAACGGACAGGTGACATTCAGGACACCGCTGCTTTGCTTAACCTGCTTGACAGTATTCCTGAGTGAGGCTCGGGGTATGTTTTCACTGCAAATAGCGGTAACCCCGAGCCACACTCGGGATTGCATCCCTGGATCCAAGGCTGGGTTACTTACCTTGTCCCCTGAATCCAGCGATGTCCCCCCGCTGCGTCTGTGGGCTGTGTCCTCTGCCCGATGCCTGTGTGATGCCAGGCTCTGTTCCCTGCGAGCGTCGCGTCACACGGGGGTGGAGCCGGGCGTGAAATTCAAAACGTGTAACACACAGCAAACATATAGTTCACTGTAATCTGTAAGATTACATTACTGTATCAAATAATTTCACATCCCATTTGTCCCTAGTGCTTTGTCCAGTGCCCTGCATGCACCTTTATATTATATATGCCATTCTTTCTGCTTGGAAACTTGAGAACGTCCATGGCAGAAAAAAGTGTCCCTTTACGTCAAAAGCGGTTTTTGATCAGCGAGAAAACAGCGATAGTAAAAAAGAATAATTTGCAGAATTGAGCGATACTGATTTGTGGGGAAATTTATCATCAGACACTGAAAATGACAACAGTGACAATTCTGCAACTGAGCAAATTTCAGTGTTTTGGACTAGATTACATTATTGAATACATTTTATTATTATTATATTATTATTTTTGATTATTTATAGTTATTATATTATATACTGTATATATATTTTTCATAAGTATTATAATTTCTGATTTCGTTATTTCAAACTTTATCATACCCGGGATGTCTACTAGACTCTTGTCTTAAAGCGGAGTTCCATCCATTTTTTTTACTTTGTCTGTGCTGCATGCTCAGAGGGTATACATTTCGCAATGGCACTTTTTTTTTTATGCTTCTAAATGCCTCTATTTTTGATCTCTTTCTAACTTCTGCCCCTTCCTAGCCTAGGCGATTACGTCACTAGGCGATTCACAAGTGTTCCTGGGATATCAGCGTCATGTATCCCAGGAGTACTTGCGAATCGCCTACAGCCGAAATCGCGCAATCTTTCCAGGCAGGAAGTGACCGAAGAGGAGCAGTTAGGCGCCATTTTCAAAGGACGGGAGGAAGACGGAAGGTAAGTATAATTCCATGCCTGATCGTATGGAAGCCATCTAGCACAGAGCCAGCCACCACATCTTTACAGCGCGGCGGCGGGCCGCATGACAGCAGCACAAGAGAACCGGACAGCGGTATAGGAGGACCGGAGAGCGGGCGGGCGAGAGAGCAGAGAGATATCATCTCTCCCTGCCCGTCCTGGTTCTCCACTGTCCCTATGCAGTTGCGGCCAGCAGAGAAATTACATCATCCCTCTGCTGGCCGCCTTCTCTCAGTGGGGCCTTAGGTAAGGGGGG
>BLSH010546597.1:0-57625 GCA_018402905.1 Glandirana rugosa
ATATGGAAAGAAAAGGGAAACGCTGTCACTTACGTCAAAGCTTGTTTAAAGCTTTCTTTGAGAGGCCTGCACCAGCATCGGGCTCCAACCATATCGCTCATTTAGAGACTGCACAGGAAGGACATCCACCCAGGGTTTCAACCATATAGCTCATTTAGAGACTGTACAGGAAGGACATCCACCCAGGAGAAGCTGAAATATGCCCCCCAGACCACCAGAATGGGACTTCCAACCATATAGCTCGTTTAGAGACTGTACAGGAAGGACTTCCAACCAAGAGAGGCTGAACTTGGCTGGGGCGACAAGCGGTAAGGGATACCTCGCGACTCCAGTCCTGATCAGGTGAGGAAAAAAAGGAGAATGCGGTGAGCCGGGTCTGTCTTTGATTTATAGTTAACCAGTCCTATCATGTTGTGGGGGCGGAGCCACAACCCATGTGTGTGCTGCCATGATGCACCAGGAAACATTATTATGTATGTGTATACTGTATGAATTTAAGTCTGTTGATTTATGCACAGATTCATGCACCCTTTAAAGTTCTAGCGCAACAATCTTTTTAACTTTTTACACAGCCATTAATGTCTAAACCGCTGGCAACAAAGGTGAGTACACCCCTAAGGGAAAATGTTCAAATTGGGCCCAAAGTGTCAATATTTTGTGTGGCCACCATTATTTTCCAGCACTGCCTTAACCTTCTTGGGCAAAGAGTTCACCAGAACTTCACAGGTTGCCACTGGAGTCCTCTTCCACTCCTCCATGATGACATTGTGGAGCTGGTGGATGTTAGAGACCTTGCGCTCCTCCACCTTCAATTTGAGGGTGCCCCACAGGTGCTCAATAGGGTTTAGGTCTGGAGACATGCTGGGCCAGTCCATCACCTTTACCCTCAGCTTCTTTAGCAAGGCAGTGGTCATCTTGGAGGTGTGGTTGGGGTCGTTATCATGTTGGAATACTGCTCTGTCGGCCCAGTCTCCAAAGGGAGGGGATCATGCTCTGCTTCGGTATGTCACAGTACATGTTGCCATTCATGGTTCCCTCAATGAACTGTAGCTCTGCAGTGCCAGCAGCACTCATGCAGCCCCAGACCATGACACTCCCACCACCATGCTTGACAGTAGGCAAGACACACTTGTCTTTGTACTCCTCACCTGATTTCTGCCACACATGCTTGACACCATCTGAACCAAATCAATTTATCTTGGTCTCATTAAACCACAGGACATGGTTCCAGTAAACCATGTCCTTAGTCTGCTTGTCTTCAGCAAACTGTTTGCAGGCTATTTTTGTACATCATCTTTAGAAGAGGCTTTCTTTTGGGACGAATAATAAGAAACAAGATGCAGCGCTAAAACATGATATATATTCAGTCCAAAATGTCTGTGATAAGTGAAGAATCCTGATGTCTAGTATGATGACCAAAGGAGAAAATCACCCAAAGCGCACCTTTCACCGTGAAAACAAAATATATGCCCTTATCAGATGATGAGGCTCCACATTATAAGAGCCTCTGCAAGCATGGATTTATGCCGTGAAGGGTCCCTCCACTAAGTATAGACAGGCCGTGAGAGATGGATGTCGCTCCTGCTTTGCTTTCCTTCTTTGTCTCTCATCAGTATAAATGAGGAAGAGAGAAAAGTCACCACATAGCGTAATAACGTAGTGGTTTATTGGGGTAGCAATTCCAAAATGATACAAAGTTTAAAAAGTCTGCATATCCGATAAAATCAGTGTGGTGTCTTGAGCTTAAACGCCACCCTACTAGTTTCATCATATGTGATGTCATCAGGGGTGTGGAGTTCAAGCTCCAAACCACGCTATATATATAATCCGATGCGGAAAGAGCGCAGTGGAACCGGTGCTCAAATTCACATAATTGACAGCAAGAGCCTAAGATAGGAGCGGATTAATTCGCTTGTGTAAGCACTAGTTGGAATATAACCAAAAAGATGGCTGACTGCACAGATCTTTCTGTGTGTCCAGACCTCACTTCCTGTGAGGCTGAGCCTCATTTCCAAGCTCCGCAGTCATGACTTTGGGGAGGAAACCAAGCCTCGTTTCCAAACTGGCAGCAGTGACGACGAGGGGAAGGCCACTTGACCAAGCCTTGTCTGGAAAGATGTACGAATAGATGCAAAATGGTAGGAAGTACAAGGCAGATGAAGCCAATCCCCCTCCTAAGCTGTTAGTCCCATGGAATCACCCTGGGATGTTAAATTATGCGTCTGTGTTAGAAAGGATTTATCTCTCTGCAGTGCGAACAAATATAAAAATTATTTTTACATGACAAATGTGGTGCTGTCCTCTTTCCGCAAGGGACTCGAAAGCATATAAATTAACCAATTTATAAAATCAAATAGCAAGTCACCAATTAGAGCCATTCAAAAAACAAAAGAAAGGGACATTACATCAAGAAACATTATTCAAGCATTATTAATAAAAGCATTAATATCCCAATCAATGTTGATACCAAAAGGGGCATACAATTTTAACTCATAGATCCACCTCACCTCCATCCTTTTTTAACAGAAGCCCCCCTCCATGGTGGTATATACTTATTTATTGCCACAAAAGAGGTACCAGCATACCCTATTATGGCACCATGCAAAATGCTTATGGACTGTATGTTCTTTATTGTGGTTTCTAGTTTTCCTGATGTTGTTAACGTGTTCATTTGCTCGTACAGAAAAGGCCCTAATTGTTTGTCCTACATATTGTTTACCACAAGGGCAGGTGATCAAGCATACCACATTTTTGAGACTTCAGGTGCCACATGGAGAGGAGCTAGGAGGCTATAGCTCCAGCCGTGCTCCTCTATTACCAGCTTCTAGACCAGCCATCATCCGAGGTAACCCCCTCTCCTATCTTCCCCCCTACCAGGAGAACCACCATGGAGCGATTACTGGAACGATCCGCTCCCTGCTCGGACACAGGAGACACACGGCACACAGCACATGCTATCTGCTCCCTCTGCTGAGCTCTCACCAATGTAAGCACACACTGATGCTCAGGCAACCTCTGCGCCCACACAGATGGACCCTGCCTCTCCTACCAGCATAGCACAGGCAGTAGTCACCCTCCTAACCCTCATGGTCACTGAAGCAGTAGACCAAGCAGTCCTTAAAGGGCTAGAGCACCTGCACAAAAAGATCCAGCACCAAGCCTAGAGAATTGATTGAACAGAGGAGCGAATCTATTCCATAGAGGATGATACTGCTGCAATGTCTGCCGCTGTAGCCAGGCTCTCTACTGTACAGAAGGAGCTCCAGGAAAAAGTGGATGACATGGAAAATGGCTCTAGGTGCAACAACCTGCCCATCATAGGACTCCCTGAATCCTATTCCTCATCCACACTTACCACCATCTGCGCCACCGCCATCCCGGAACTGCTGGGGCTACACACCCCCTGTCTAGTGGAACATGCCCATCGTATCAGAAACCCGCTCCTAGCCTTGACCAGTGATTTTAAGATATCTCAATTATGCGGACAAGCACGCCATACTTCAAAATCTTGTCGAATGTGCAATTTGTCCATTGAAGACCATCCTTTACTACTCTTCGCGGACTATTCCATTGAAGTTATGCACCAACACAAGGCATTCTCAGCAGTCTGCACCTCACTCTACAATAATCACATCAAATTCACTCTAGAATTCCCAGCAATCCTGCATATCCAAGCTGTCTCAGGTGAGCGTATCTCTTTCACTTCTTCAGCTGAAGCGGAACACTACCTTAACACCGCACAACCCTCAGCTATGAAACAGGAAAATCCTTCTCCCTCCCATGGGCCTTCCACCTCCAGGACATCTGCTCTGTCCTCCAGCAACCAGCAAAGTCCTAAGAAACCTCTGTACAAGAGAGTCCACTTTGGCCTTCTGGATAATCAATCCATGCACCTCTGATCACCTGCTCTCACCAGCCTCGGCAGTTTGTTACTTTATACTCTTCTGTTCTTGCTGCCCACCTTCTGCATTCTCTTCTACCTTGGGCAACAAACGCTCTCTGTCTTCCTGACAGACGAAGCCCTCTCCCAATGAGGGGCCATGGTCCGCTGATTCTGCTCCACCCCTCTCAGTTGACCCCAATGCCTGCTGCTTGCGGTGTGTTTCACTGTACTGGACTTTAGTTTATCTGTTATCTATGTTTAATTAGGGTTCCCCCTTCCCTCCTCCTCGCACCCCTCTCCCTTCCCATCCTCCTCCCTATTTCCTCCCCCTTTTCCTTCCCTCCCCCCTTCTCTTCCTCCTCAAAGCTGTCTCACATCTGCATACACAGAGGAAGCACTCTCAGGTGGGGGTATTATGGGAGTTTATTCCATGGAGAAAAAGTGAAGTCCCTGAAATGGTTTTGGAGGCTTGCCCTCACCTTTATCCTCATTTTATGTATTTGGTTAACTGTTCTCCCTTTCTCCTATTTGTCGTTAGCATTCTACCAAAACCTCATGGATACCGGATCTGACAGGGCATTGTCTGTGGTGGTATTACCCCTGATTGGACTACCTCAAGTCTATCTACTACAGCAGTCATGGCTCCCTCAGATGCTGGGGATCAAATAAAGGTAATTTCATGGAATGTCAAGGGGCTGTTTTCCCCCTAACAAGCGCATGCAAATTTGAGACACCTCAAGCGTCTGCTGGTAAATGTTGTTCTCCTACAAGAGACCCTGGCCACAGACGATCTTTCTCGCCTCTGTAAATTATGGGTGCGTAAGGCCTATGGCTCTCCAGCGGTGGGACGTAAAGCAGGAGTTGCCATTTCAATCCACAAACACTTTCACCACACAATTCGCTCCATAGAGATGGACTTGGTTGGTTGCAGACTTACTCTTCACCTAACGGTTGCCTCCCCTAACATCGCTATCTCTAATGTTTATGCTACTAACTCACTGGGACAGTCCTTTTTTAAAGAATTTAAACTCATGGTTTCTGCAGATTCCGGAACACTTTCATCTTATTGGGGGTGACTTTAACTCGGTTATGCACGTGTCTGAGGACTGCACCCAGGGACTCGCTAAAAGATCCCATTCAACTGACACTCCCATCATGCTAGCCCAGTCGGTCTCCTCACTCCACCTGACGGATATCTGGTGTACCTCTCACCCTGCAGATAGGAAATATACATTTTTCTCCCCTCCCCATGGCTCATTCTTTCGCATTGACTACTTTTTCTGCTCCCGGTTGCACTCCCTTTAGCGATTTTGTCAACCATAGAAGACATGGTTATATGTGACCACTCTCCCATCATTGTTCAATTTTCTGGAATTACATCCCCTCGCTCACGCAAGTATCTGGTGCTTTCCCTTCTTTTTGACTGGGAAAGGTTTTCAAACACACTCTGCGCACTGCTTGGGCAGAATTCGTCAAAACCAATGGGGCCCATCTTACCACCCCTAACCTATTTTGGGAAGCAGGGTAAGCTTTTCTCAGAGGGTGCATTATTTCTTACACCTCACAATTCAAAAGGCAAACTCATACGCAATACCTTAAAGCCAGTGATTCTCTATGATTGACCTATCATGCCCTGTCAATATACTCACTTGGCAAGCGGCTAAACGCAACTTTGATCATTGGTCTGTGCAGCAGGAAATCACTAAGCAATCATATTGTGCCCTTCATCGCCACAGCTATGGCAACAAGGCGGGCAAGCTACTGGCAACACTATGCTCAGGCCGCCACCCGCCGACACATATTGGAGCTCTACACTCACTTAATGGTGCCATCGTTAATGCACCCTCTGAGACAAGTACCCTCCTAACTAATTACTACACTTTCCTTTACTCAGAGAACCCGATAGATATGGAAGCAGCGAATGAGCTACTTGCGGGAATCAAACTAACTGTCCTATCCCCTGAACAATCGGTGTCCCTAAACGCTCCCATCTCCCGGGATGACATTTGCTCTACTATTAAATCCCTTTGTACGGGGAAAGCCCCTGGCCCGGACTGGTTCTCTGCGGAATTCTGCAAGCTCACGTCAGACTTCATCACAGATACCTTGTGCCATGTCTACAAATCCATGTGGGCTGAAGGCCCATATCTGCCCTCCGGATCTCAAGCACACATCAAACTCATTGCTAAAATAGGGAAAGATCCCCTTCTCCCTGGTTCCTACAGGCCCATTTCCCTTATCAACGTTGATACGAAAATCCTCTCCAAGATCATTGCATCCAGCCTCGCCCGCATCCTTCCAGTAAACCTTCACCAGGCCCAATCAGGCTTTGTCCTGAGACGTTCCGCCACCCTTAATATCCGCAAAGTCCTCCTAGCCCTTGAGTATGCTAGGACGCACTCTGACCATGACACAGCCATTATCTCGCTAGATGCCGAAAAAGCTTTCGACAAAATTAGATTATTCTGGCAGTTCATGGTCATGAGAGCATTCAGCATGTCGGGCCCCATTTTACATTTTGTTCAAAAGATATACACCTCTCCAATTGTCCACCTAGTCACCCCTGACTTTCTGTGCCCCAACATCCCACTCACCAAAGGCACTTTTCAAGGGTGCCCTCTTTCCCCTCTTCTCTTTAATATAGCTATTGAACCACTCTCCAGACTCAACTCCCCCTCAGGAGTCAGTGGTGTCACGGTAGGCAACCAAGTTGTTTGCTCGGCTCTATTTACTGATGACATCCTTCTCTTCTCAACCAACCCTTCTTCAGATATATCCTTCCTCCAAGAACTGTTTGCGACCTGTTTGGATCAATTTCGACAAGAGCGAAATATTATCACTCAACCCACAGTTGTCTCGAGACTGGATTGACTTGTCTCTGTTTATAGTGGCTAAGCAATATATCACCTATCTAGGCATTCGCATTGGTAGGGAACCCCCTCTTTCACTTTTTGGGAGATGCCATCTCTTCAAAATGGTCTAATTTGCAAGATTGTTGTACCTGATGCAGATTCTTCCTCTTCTGCTAAAGCACATAGATGTTCAAAGAGTACATACTGCTCTGCTCACATTTCTCTGGCGCGGCAGAAAGCCAAGAATTGCGCTTCAAAACCTAAGTCTCTCAAAGAGTGAGGGTGGTGCAGGCCTGCCCAATATCAGATTTCATAATCTCTCTTGCCTATTATGGCAGGGTATTGATTGGCTGCTCAAAAATTCACGCTACTCCAATTACATGCTGGAGGGCGCCCTTGTGTCCCCATTTAATCTCCAGGCTGTTTTACATTCTAGGCTGTACTCTCTGCCTCCTTCCTTAAGATCTAATCTACTGTTTAGAGACACCATCATAGCCTGGAGAGAGGTGGAGAGATTCCCTTTCGCCACAGTAAAGAGGACTCCTCTCTCGCTACATTCCCCTGGTGTACAACCTCCCGGCCATCTCTTTTTCACAGACTGTGGACCTGCCGAGCTACCTCCACCTTCTGGGATCGGGTACTGAAATATATAGACAAGATTCAGCAGATATCTCTTCCCAAAGACCCCTTACTATGCCTTATCAGCTCTGACGCTTCAATGGCCTCCTCAGCATCATCTTCATGTGACTTTCTTCCCCCATAGGGTGCATATCTGCCTTTTAATAGCTCACAGAGTCCTCATGCAGGCCTGGATCCACCCTACCCCACCTCAAATCACCTCTGTGAAACAATCGTTTCATACTCTATTTCTCCTGGAAAAGCTGGACACTGTCACCCAACAGTCCCAGATGGCACAATTTCATGGAACAATCCTTCTTATTAGAAGAGATCTCTATGCACATGACATCCTTTAGATACACAAACTGGTATCTACGTGCAGACCTTACCAACACACTGGGCAAACTCAGGATCTGGGACACCTCTGAATCCCAGACCCCATCACTCCCTCCCCCTAGGCATTCCATATACTCAGCATGTTTTTCTACTACTCTTTTCCTTTTGAAATGTAAACTTCTTAGTAACCCTAATAATCTCTTCCCCCCTATCCGGGAAGGTTTACCTGCTTCCACTCCTTAGGTTGTTTTTCTTTGGTAGAACTCTTAGTTCGCTACATATGTCTGACCAGATAAGTTTTATACCAGTTAACCTACAAATGCTAGTTTATTTAAGCCTTGCTGTCAAGTCTATTTGTTTACCACTGTTCTCTTAGTTTAACTCTGTGAAGGCTCTACTATTTCTCCCTATGCCTTCGCAGACATATGATTCTTGTTTATGATATTTTTCTACTTTTATAAGGAAATTCTCAATAAACAAATTTTAAAAAAAAGTATACCACATTTTTAGTAGAACATGATGAAATTTTTAATTGGGTAAGTTTTACCTGTAGTGGTAGAAGAAAAAGAACATGTCTCACTCCTGCCATTTACATTAATATGGCACACTACACATTTTTTACAAGGATATAAATCTATTAATTGCTGAAAGAAGGACATAGGTTTGGGTGGGTTTATAATGTGAGGTGCCACCCTTGCTTGTAGGAAAGGTAATCCTTTAAAGCTGACCCCTGGTTTTTCAGAGAGTATGGGACCCAACACACGGTCATTCTTTAAAACAGACCAATGTTTGTTAAAAATCTTTTTAATCATTAAATGTTGAGCAGAGAAAGTGGTAAAAAATGACCATACTTTTTACCTGGGCTATCCCCTTGACCAAGATTTCCCAATCGTAGCCTTTCTCGATAAACCTATCTTTCAAAAGAGACGCTTGGACAATAAAGTCATTAATATTAGTATAATTTCGCCTGAGACTAACAAACTGGCTAGGTGGTACAGACTGCAACCAAGCTTTATGATGGCAACTATCAGTAGGGAGAAAGAGTTGCGATCAGTTGCTTTTAAAAGGTACTAGTGGAGAGGCAGAGCCTGGCCGCGATCCTGAATGGCTGCCTAGCAAGAGAGCTCCGCTGACATCGGGGAAATAGTCTGGCCTGACACCCGCTACACAGCAGCCACACAGCTCTAAACAGCACCAGAGGACCCCACAACCCACCAGGATGTCCCGCAAGTACAATACCAAGCTGCCCGAGTCTCGCCGCCTCACTGACTTTTTCGGCAGCTCAAGGCCGCACAGGGACCAAGATGGAGCCAAACAGAGAGCGCACACATGCTTCCCCACCGCGCTATGCTCCAGAGGAGAAAGACACTGAACAGATCGACAGCTCCACACCAGAAGGCAGCAACAGCAAGGATAGGAACAAAAGAGCAGCCTTGTCCCCATTCCCCTCTCCACAGCACATGGTAAGAAAGAAACATATCC
The DNA here is from genome assembly GCA_018402905.1 of Glandirana rugosa. NCBI lineage: Eukaryota > Metazoa > Chordata > Amphibia > Anura > Ranidae > Glandirana > Glandirana rugosa. The sequence continues at coordinate 9,172 of BLSH010546597.1, forward strand.
ATGCTCAGGGCTCTGAGAGGGAGGGTGAGATGGCTGACTCCCTTGCTAATACTCCCACTACAGATAACAGTTTCTGAGCACACATTAAAACAAATGCTACTAATGCTCCAGGAAGGCATACAAAAATACATCTCTAGGTCTATATCCAGAATTCAATCTCAAGTAGATGATTTGGGTGACTGAACGGATAAAGTGGAAAGGCAATTGACTGAATTCACTCAAGCACACAATGAGATGGTGGATGCTCACCTTGACCAGGCTAAGGAGCTCCAAAGGGTGCACGCTAAGCTCGCAGACCTCGAGGATCATTCCAGAAGGAACAATCTCAAAATAAGGGGGGTCCCGGAGTTAATCCACACTCCAGATCTCACGCAATACCTCTAGACCGTCTTTAGCACCCTGTTACCCACGCTAACACCACATGAGCTTATCATAGATAGAGCTCATAGAATCTTCAAGCCTCAGCACATTGCAGCGGATAAACCTAGGGATGTCCTACTCCACATACATTTCTTTGCTACCAAAGAAAAATTACTAAAAGCAGACAGAAACGCTTCACCATTCCCAGAATCAAACAGCTATCTGGCCATCTACTCAGACATCTCTGCAGCCACAGCCCAAAAGAGGAGAGAGCTGGCACCCATCACCAATGCCTTGCAGCAGCAGAACGTCACATATAAGTGGGGATTTCCCACCAAAATAATTGTGACACACCTGGGGAAAATTACTACCATAACCCAACCGAAACAAGGGCTGAAACAGCTCCACAACTGGGGCTTCAACCCATTACCAATTGACGGGGCCCCCAGCCGTTCCAAACCAAATCAACTACAGAGTGACTTGCGCAATGTAATGAACAAATGAACACTACAACGCTCAGGCCAAGTAAAGAAATCTTAAAGTCTGACGACACTGTTGGCCCCCCATGTTAGCGGCCCATTTCACTGTGTTACAACTGTTAATATACTTGTTTTTGTCCCTGCTATTTGTAGGGAATTCTTATTCTCCTCCCACCGCGAGACGCACTGGGTACGCATATTTACTCTTTACTTCCACTCTCCTGACTTTCTCTTGCTATTACTCTTTCTCTCTCCTTCCTACATTTTTCCCTCTTCCTGAAGGGGGTAGCGCCAATTCCTCTAAAAGGTTTAAATATAACTAGCAAGATTTATTTTATACTCTCTATGACAGTTCAACTTTTGTACAGGAGAGAAGTGATCTACCATACTGCTATGTGCAAGGCCGCATCCCTTATTGCAACCCATGCAAACCCACATGGCTCTAAAAATTCTTTCCCTTAATACCAAGGGACTGAACAGCCCCTATAAATGATCACTCCTCTGGAGAGAAGCTCTCGCATCAAAATGCGATGTGATTTGTATACAACAGAGACATTTCAATCATAGGAACCCCGCTAAATGCACCCACCCTAAGTTCCCGCACATTTTTACTGCAAGCACAAATTCCAAAAAAAGGGGAGTGATGACTGCAGTGAAAAACACAATAGCATTTCAGTTACTTAAGGTGGAAGCTGACCCCAACAGCAGGTTCCTTATAGTTTCCGCTAACTACAACAACTCTAGAGTGACCATAGTAAATGTATACGCCTCAAACAATCCTTCCCCCATATTCTATAGAACGCTTTCAAAAAAAATCCAGGAGTACAAAAATTCCCCTCTTGTCCTATGTGGGGATTTCAACGAAACCCTTGAGTCCACTGACTTTTCAAACCCCTCCTGTAAAAAGACAACAACACTGGCAACCTTTATTGCTGATGAAGACCTTTATGATATATGGCGATGTGCACATGGCAGCGAAAGGGAGTTCACTTTCTTCTCACCCGCTAATGGGGTATACTCTAGAATAGATCTTTTTCTCACAGGCAAATATACCTTACAGAAAGTCTCAAACTCCTCAATTGGAGTTATTACGTGGTCAGATCATGCCCTCTGCTTTGTTGACATAATACTTTCCAACACCCCCAAAACAAACTCCCCCTGGAGAGCCAACTCCTCACTTCTTAATGACCCAATCTATAAGCCCCTAATCGAGAAAGAATGAAAACTCTTCTTCAAAATTAACAATACATAGACCTTGTCCTACTATGGAACACACACAAAGCAGTCCTGAGAGGACAACTGATTAAATTCTCGGCCCAGGAGAAAAAGCAACGCACACAACGAATAACAACCCTTACAGACTGCATCAGAGTACTGGAAACCCAAAGCAAATCAAAATGTGACCCCAAAATTGCTGAGGATATCAACCTCCTCCGTTCCCAACTAAGCCAAATCTTGAAACAGGGATACAATTTCTATATTAGATGTCTTAAAATGACCTCATACACCTCGTAATAAACCAGGAGTATACTTAGCCAGGCAATACAAAAAAAGAGCGATCAACTCCAAAATTTCGTACCTCACAGGTCACGACAAAAAAAAAAAAAAAATCATCAACCCTGCAGACATTGCGGAACAATTCCGTAACTACAATACAACCCTATACAATTTAAAAGACACTGACCCAGCACCAGCCCCCCAAAGTGAAGACATAGCCCAATTCCTAAGCAGCATAAAGTTACCCTCGCTCTCCCATGAACACTTACAGACCCTTTCGTCCCCCTTCACTGAACAAGAAATTAATAATGTAATTACTTCTTTACCACTCCACAAATCCCCCGGTCCGGACGGATTCTCCAACAACTACTATAAAATATTCTCCATATATCTAACACCCTTCCTAACAAGTCCTTAAACCATATAGCAGACACAGGCCATTGCCCCTGTGAATTCCTTGAATCTATCATAGTCACGATACCCAAATCTGAAAAACCCGCTGACAACCCATCTAACTACCGACCCATATCCCTATTGAACACACACACGAAAATATACGCAAAATTAATCTCCAACAGACTCGTTTATGGTAGGCAAACCTCAGATGGCACCAGGCACTAAACCTAATGCAATGGGCAGAACACCATAAAACCCCATCAATTTTACTGTCACTAGATGCCGAAAAGGCCTTCGACCGCATACATTGATCCTATATGCAGGCAGTGCTTGAAAAATTTGGCTTTGCAGGCCGTATTCTTTCTTCAATATTAACATTATACACTAACTCCTCTGCCAAATTGTGGACATCAGGATATATGTTGACACGCTTTCCCATAACCAATGGCACCAGGCAAGGATGCCCACTCTCCCCCATCATTTTCTCTTTGATAATGGAACCCCTCACAGAGCACATTAGACAGAACCCTGCCATATTGGGCCTAACCATAAACAAAGTACAGCATAAAATAGGATTATACGCGGATGACATCCTTATTCTCCTGACAGAATCGGAGCAATCCTTCCCACCACTATGCACGCTATTAGAACACTTCGGGATCATCTCCCTATACAAGCTCAACCATTCAAAATCTCACATGCTCTCCATAGGTACGTCTCCTCCCACTAAGCAAGGAGGAGCACTGTTCCATTTAAATGGGCTCCAAATGACACCCTCACATACCTAGGGGTGCAACTCACCACCCCAACCTCCAAAATCCGCAATTTGAACTACATGAATATGACCACTACCTTCTCCAAACTCTGTAATTTACTGAAAACTGGAGTGGCTTCATGGGCGGGCCGAATTCCCTTAACCAAAATGTTTTTGCTCCCACATATTCTTTATCTATTCCGAGCCTTACCTCTTCAGTGCACCCAAATGCAATTGAAACAGTTACAAGCCATAATGCAAAAAATCATATGGAACTATAAAAAAACCTTGCTTGAAAAAAATCAATCCTCTGCACATCTACAAAATCTGCTGGCATGGGGACCCCCAACATACAAGCATATTATAAGGCGACTATCCTGGCACAAACAAGGAGCTGGTGGTCACCCTCAGTTGGACTCCCGTGGTCTCATATAGAGGCCGCAGCCCTAAACCTGAACCTGAAACTTTTACTCGGAGCCCTTTGGATTTCCTATCCCAACAAACAGCACTACATGGATTCTATAAAATCTACGATCAAAGTATGGTCCTCTCTTGTGAAAGATAGCCAAGGCGCCTCGGCCCAAACACTGCACAAACTCCCACTGAGATCTTTGGAAGCTGCATTCCCACACATCAGCCTGCTAGACTTGGAATCGTCAGGAATTCGTCAAATCGCCGACCTCTACAAGAACAACACCCTACTAAGCTACCAAGACCTATGTAAAAAGTACCATCTCAAAACAGCTGCCTATTATAAATACTTACAGGTGCGGCACACACTACAAATAGTTGATGTGATACTGACAATACACATCTGAAATTTCTATTGCTCCTGGACATCTCCCCGAATACCCGCCTGGGCATTTCCCCATTCTACCAACTTCTAACTAACAACTCCAATCAGGCAAAACTGCCATCAATGGAATACTGGGAAAGGAACCTCCACTTTGAAGCGGACATAACTCTATGGGCCTTCAGAGCCCCACTTGCACACTTCAAATGTCTGTCCCACTGGGAAGCCTCCCAAAAGCTCCTACATAACTGGTACCTAACACATTAAAGACTGGCACACATCTACCCCAACTACCCACCTTACTGCTGGCGAAATTGTGGACAAATAGGATCTTCTCCACACATTTGGTGGAACTGCCCTATCATAAAACCTTAATGGAAAGTGGTGTTTGAACTCGCTTCCTCCATTACCAAAACCCAAATGACACCAGATTCAAAACTGGCCCTATTTGGGATTGGGCTAACCTCATGACCCCTAAACTTCAGAACCATTCTGACATATTTATAGGGGCAAGACTCGCAATCTCCAGACTGTGGAAACAACCAACACCCCCTGATTTAACCTCCATTACCCGGATAATCATGGAGCACGCCTCCCTCGAACACCCATTTGCCAAAGCAAACCTCCAAATAGAGAAATTCATCCACAGACGGTCCTCATGGACATCCCACATCTCCCAAGACAAACTGTGAAACCATCAACGATACCCTAGACTCAACACACCATCCTGGGAATACTCACCTATAGGCTCTGCACTAATACCATTTCATAGAGAGTACAACTATACCATTGGCGTTCTCCCCTTCCTCTGCCTCTCTTCCTCTTCTCCACTTTCCTAACCTTTCTTTCTTCCCTCTATTTTGCTGTTTCTACAACAACCTTACCCGACTAAAGGCTACATCAAAATACAACAGAGGAAATGTACTCATATTCAGTATGGATAGTTCTGTATTACTATTATCTACACGATTAACAGATTCTTAGGTATCCTACTACAATTATTTCTCGCTGTTTACTGCCTTAACTCGCAAATACACCAGAGAGATAACGAAGAGGAAGCCCTCTTCCCTCTGCCACAGATTGTTCCCTTTTGGGGTGGCAGAGGAAACTGGACACCTCGTCATAATGTCAATTCAGCAAAACGGATGTATTACTAACAAATGACCTCACAATACATGAATGTAAACATGCTTGCTATGAATATTAGCACTGAATAGATATCTTTCTTAACATTGTGTGTCCTCATATGTTACTTGCATATCCCTCTGTCTTATATGCCATTTATCACTTATTTACCATTTATTCTGTTCATTTTAATTGCAAACTCTTAATAAAAATCATTGAAACCTAAAAAAAGTACTAGTGGTTATTTTATTATCCTCTGCTCTAATTTCCAAATCTAGGAAATTAATATTTTTGGGATGAGCCTCATATGTGAGAATTATACCCCGATTATTAGATATAAAAGAACTCATAAATTGTTCAAGAGATTCACGATCTCCCCTCCATAGGAGGAGGATGTCATCTATATACCTTGCCCATAGGGTTAGCTCTGTGTGAGCACTGGCATAGACAACACCCTCCTCCCATTTGGCCATAAAAAGATTGGCTAAACTGGGGGGGCAAATTTTGCCCCCATAGCCACACCCTTTTGTTGAATAAAAAGTTAATTATTAAACCAAAAATAGTTATGAGTAGTGGAGACAGCCATGCAGACCAATTTGATGCAGTGTGCGGCGTATGGTCTGAGCACTGACAGGCTGACCCCCCCACCCCTTCAACCTCTGCAGCAATGCCGGCAGCACTCATATGTCTATTTTCCAAAGACAACCTCTGGATATGACGCTGAGCACATACGCACAACTTCTTTGGTCGACCATGGCGAGGCCTGTTGGAACCTGCCTTGTTAAACCACTGTATGGTCTTGGACACCATGCTGCAGCTCAGTTTCAGGGTCTTGGCAATCTTCTTATAGCCTAGGCCATCTTTATGTAGAGCAACAATTCTTTTTTTCAGATCCTCAGAGAGTTATTTACCATGATGAACTTCCAGTGACCAGTATGAGAGAGTGAGAGCAATCACACCAAATTTAACACACCTGCTCCCCATTTACACCTGAGACCTTGTAACACTAATGAGTCACATGACACCGGGGAGGGAAAATGGCTAAATGGGCCCAATTTGGCCATTTTCACTTAGGAGTGTACTCATTTTTATTGCCAGCAGTTTAGACATTAATGGCTGTGTGTTGAGTTATTTTGAGGGGACAGCAAATTTACACAGTTGTACACTCACTACTTTACATTGTAGCAAAGTGTAATTTCTTCAGTGTTGTCAAATGAAAAGATAGAATAAAATATTTTCAAAAATGTAAGGGTGTACTCACTTTTGTAAGATACTGTATGTGGGGTGCTCTTAAAGCGGAGTTTCGGCCGTTTCTGTATTTATTAAAAGTCATCAGCTACAAAAAGTGTATCTGATGACTTTTAATAGACACACACACTCACCTGTCCCATGGTCCAGCGATGCAGCTGCCTGAAGCCTTTTTTCTCCCCGGTGCCGGAATCACTAGTGTAGGCACCCGGCTGTGACAGCTTGTGGCTTCACAGCCGAGTGTGCATTGTGCATGTGCGCGTCTTGCTGCGCATCCTGAATGGCCAAGCAATCTTCTGGGAGCTGTGACGTGTCCCAGAAGATTGCAGGGAGGGATGGGGAGAGGAGAACTTCTGCTCGGACCACTTAGGCCACCCGTGCGGAAGTGGGAGCAGGTACCAGTCAAAACTAGGTACCCCCCAAAAAAATGACATGTCAAATGTGGCATGTCAGATGGTCAAGAGTCCTTAACCCCTTAACGATCACCCCATAGCCAATTGACGGCTACCGGGCAGTTTGTTAATTCTGGGAGGACATACAGTGACGTCCTCCCATAATCACGTGTATTCCACCATCAGGCGGACCCGGCGATTCGCAGATCGCGGTAAGCAGCCGCTCGTATTGGCCCTTTACCACGTAATTGTTCCTTCAAATGACAGAGCGATCGTATGTAAACAAGCTCCAGGTGCTCCAGGACCTTCAAAAGTGCAAGAGGTAGCCAGGAATTTAGATGTGTAATTTATGTCCCTAGAACGCCTGATGGTGCTCCCTATATGTTGTGCCTCTGTATGTGGCCAGGCTGTGTAAAAGTCTCACACATGTGGCATCGCCATACTCAGGAGTAATAGAATATATTTTGGGGTGTAATTTGTAGTATGCATATGCTGTGTGTGAGAAATAACCTGTTAATATGACAATTTTGTGAAAAAAATCTTCATTTTGCAAAGAATTGTGGGTAAAAATGCCAACTTCAAAAACGCACCATGCCTCTTACTAAATACTTTTGAATGTCTACTTTCCAAAAAGGGGTCATTTTGGAAATATTTGTACTTTCCTAGCTTGTTAGGGTCTCAAGAAATGAGATATGTGGTAAGTATACCAGGTGGGATCAATTTTCATTGATTGACACCATAGCTTGTAGACTCTATAACCTTCAAAAAGACCAAATAATATACACTAATTTGGATTATTTTTACCAAAGATATGTAGCAGTATAAATTTTGAAAATGTAATTTGGGTACAGTGTTGCATGAGTAACTGTCATTCAAAGTGTGAGAGCACTGAAAGCTGAAAATTGGTCTGGTTGTTAAGGGGGTGTACTCACTTTTGTGAGATACTGTATATACACATATAGATAGATAGATAGATAGATAGAGAAACCAAATATGTGTATCCTCTATATATACACAGTATCTCACAAAAGTGAGTACACCCCTCACATTTTTGTAAATATATAGTGTACAGCTTGTATAACAGTGTAAATGTGCTGTCCCCTAAAAATAACTCAACACGCAGCCATTAATGTCTAAACCACTGGCAACAAAAGTGAGTATACCCCTGTGAAAGTGAAGATGTCCAAATTGGGCCCAATTAGCCATTTTAATTATACTGTAAATTGGATCTGAAGACTCCAGATTAACAAAAGTAGCTGCCCAGAGAAGGCGTGTTATAGGCTAGTCCACTCACTGAACATCAAGGATCCAGTGGGGCTCAGTGGCAAAAAAACCTAACCTAACCAAAAAAGGACACCACAGAGAGAGAGGGGTCAGAAAGAACCACTACTGGAGCCACTAGGACATATTAACCCATCCAATTTCCAAAACAAAAACAGCAAGAATTAGTAAAATTGTAATACATTTATTAATGAAAATACATAAAATTCAAAAATTGTATATTCTCATGAAAACAGACCATTACCAACATGACAACGTTGTCAATTAAAACCACTGTCTAGACATGTGTCATGCATATAGTCACTCATACCAAAATATTGGGTCTGGACAAAGTGAGGGAGTTATCACTAGACTGTTTCACCAGTTCCGTAGGACTATGTGAAATTGGCATATAAATATTAAGCATCACCTGGTGAATCAAAATATTGACATTAATGGCAATGGAGATCAAAAGAGGCCGCAATGAATATATATATATGTGTGTATATTCAAGTGGGAGAAAAAAGTTGGAAAAAGTTGAAAAGGTAGAAAAAAAGCACCTGGGATATTGAAGGTATATAGTAGTCCAGTTCCTGGCTAGCAAATGGCAATTAGGAATCCACACCCTTCAGTAATCGCAAGTTGAATGATGTCCCATAGAAAAATGCGCCTGAACCATAATGTTCTTATATCATGTGCATGGACATCATAAGGTGCATAGAAAACACTACAGTTCATAGGTAGTGAGTAAATTGATTATAGGCAAACATTATACAGGGTGGGCAATTTATATGGATACACCTTAATAAAATGGGAATGGTTGGTGATATACTAATGTGCCACAAACAGGAAGTTAATATGTGAGGGGGGAAACTTTTCAAGATGGGTGGTGACCATGGCGGCCATTTTGAAGTCGGCCATTTTGAATCCAACTTTTGTTTTTTCAATAGGAAGAGGGTCATGTGACACATCAAACCTATTGGGAATTTCACAAGAAAAACAATGGTGTGCTTGGTTTTCACGTAACTTTATTCTTCCATGAGTTATTTACAAGTTTCTCTTTGTTTACAGCCATTGACATGTCGCCATATTAACATAGTGAGACAAGATAAAATAATACTATGATTGTGTAAACATTCTCCTCCACATCTAAGAAAGGTTACTCACATAAGAGCATCAATACATTCCAAATAGTTCCAGATACTTCGGGGGCCCTACTTTACATTGGGCTAAGGGAATATTAAAGGGGAATAAATGAGAACTGAATTTTAATGGAATCTTCGGTGAACATAAACAAAAAGGTTGTCCTCCACCAAAGTACTCCACTCAAATTATGAAAGGCACCCCAGGGTATAATACTAGGTCCCGTCTAAAAGGGAGAAAAAAATAATGCATATATCCCTTTAACTTTTAATCCCTCAACTTTGGATTGGTGATGTAATAAGAAATGTTGGGCAATGTGGCTTGTAAAGCGGCTCTATGTAGTGTGTTGGTGGCGGTGATAGAGAGAGCGTTTAGGCGGCGGATTGCAGGCAGTTTAGCTAGATAGCTTTTGTAAATTGTAAGGAAAAAAAAAATATCTAGCTAGATATAAAGATAGATTGTGGATCTCCCTATTTATCGATCTATCTGTCAGTTAGTGCAAGCAGGTTAGTGTAGGGAAATATATACTAGATACATAGGGCTATCTGTATACAGTCAGGCAGTGCAAGAATATATATATATATATATATATACACATATATACACACACACACACACTCCTAGCATATATATAATGCTTATACAGGATTTATATAGTGCGGAGAGTTTGCTCAGCGCTTTACAATATAATTCAATACAGGAGGAATCAGAGGGCCCTGCTCGTTAGCGCTTACAATCTAGGAGGGAGGGTTAAATACTATGAAAGGGCAATAACTGTGGGGGATGAGCTGATTGAGAAAATAAGACGTGTAGTTGATAGGTGGTGGCAGGATATGCTTCCCTGAAGAGAAAAGTTTTCAGGGACCGCCTGAAGGTGGATAGATTTGGGGACAGTCTGACAGATTGGAGTAGGGAGTTCCAGAGGATGGGAGAGACTCGGGAGAAGTATTGGATTAGAGTATGAGAGGAGGTGATGAGGGAGCTGGAGAGCAGGGGGTCTTGGGGGAGCTAAGAGGATGGTTAGGTAGTTTTGAGACTAGGCTGGTGATGTAGCTGGGGGCAGAGTTGTGGATGGCTTTGTAGCTGATTGTTAGTGTCAGTATTTTGAATTTAATTTGTTGGGCAAGTGGCAGCCAATGTAGGGATTGGCAGAGAGGGGTGGCAGACGCTGAACGATTTGTGAGTTGCATGAGTCTGGCAGCAGCATTCATGATGGACTGGAGGGGGGATAGTCTATGTAAAGGTAGGCCAGTGAGGAGGGAGTTGCATTAGTCGAGGCGAGAGATGACCAGGGAGTGAATCAGGAGCTTTGTGGATTCATTGGTTAGGAAGGTAGGTATTTTAGAGATGTTGCGGAAGTTGAGGTAACAAACCTTAGAAAATGATTGGATGTGGGGCCAAAAGGAGAGTTCAGAATTCCAGGATAACACCAAGCACCCTAACTTGTGGGGATGGGTGGATGGTTGTGCCATTGCTCTTGACAGAGAAGTCAGGAAAACAGCACGTGGGGGAGGAAATATTAGGAGTATGGTTTTGGACAAGTTGAGTTTATGGAAGTGTTGTGACATCCAGGCAGATATGTCTGTTAATAAGTTAGTGATGCGTGAAGAAATTGATGGAGTGAGTTGGGGTGTGGAGAGGAAGATTTGGGTATCGTCAGCGTAGAAATGATATTGAAAGTCATGGGAGGCTATCAGCCGGCCCAGAGAAGAGGTGTATATTGAAAATAAGAGAGGTCCAAGAACAGAACCTTGGGGAACCCCAACAGAGAAAGGAAGAGGAGAGGAGATGGTAGAATTGTACATGACACTGAAGGTGTGATGGGATAGGTAGGACGAGAGCCACTGAAGAGCACAGTCACGGAGACCGAGGTAGTAAAGTTTTTTTTGAGGAGGGGGTGGTCAACAGTATCGAAGCTGGCTGAAAGATCCAGGAGTAGGAGTACAGAGTAGAGTCCATTGGTTTTAGCAGTTAGTAGGTCATTTGTGAATTTAAGAAGGACAGTTTCTGGCATTAAACTTGCAGTATTGCACACAACACTATATGACGTTAAACTGGCAGTAACGCAATCAAATATATGGTGTTCAACCGTCACTACACTGACGCTATCCGAACTGTCCCTACTCTAGCTATACACTAATGTAAAGATTAGTGACACGGTCTCACTACACTACACTCAAAGTATCTGAGCTGTCCCTACTCTACATATACACTAATGTATGTATGAATGACACGGGCTCACTACACTACAGTGAAACTATCTGAGCTGTCCTTACTCTAGCTGCACACTATGCAAAGCTAAATGATGGTCCTCGTCACTACACTCACACTATCCCTAGACTGACACTAAACTAATATTCTACACTGACAATTGAAGCACAATAGCACAGTAAAGCACACTAACTAATAGCACTGAACAGAGCCCTGTTCTATCTCTCTCCATGCCGAAATCACACTGAAAATGACTGCCATTGAAAAAATACTTTTATACTGTGGCGCTGGAATGAGCCATGATTGGATAAAGTCATGATGACAGTGTTCAATCATGACTCTGACGGTGCTCTGTGCCCTGATTGGCTGAAGCTGTTCAGCGCCGCAATGCATCGTGGTCCGTTCAGGAGGTGTACAAACAGTGGAACGTCCCGTTTTTTCGGCCGTTTGCCGAATGTCCGAACAATGAAAGCTCGGCCCAAACTTATGTTCGGGCCGAACTGTTCGCCCATCCCTAACGGCTACATCACTGACTCTTCCTTGGCGTTTTCGCCATGTTTTAGGAATCGGTTTGAGGATGTCAGTCCCATCTCACTTTAGTTTTTGGTTTTGATATCTTTTCTTCCTTTTGTTTTTCCTTTTTGTCTTTTGCTGTTGCCTACATACCAATCTTTTTCTGTAGCTATTTGGCTATGTCTCCACCTGCCTTCACCCAGGAAGTGCTAGTGACTTTAATTAACCTGCTCGCTACTATAGCAACTACCTGGCAAACACTAACAGCCAATATTCAGGGGGTTCAGGAAGGATGTTCCAAGTGTGCAGTAGATGCAGGCTTTCTTAAAGAGGATACGGTGTGTCTGGAACTGTTGTGCATGTGACAGGGCTGGGCTCAGCCCCCTTCTCAGAGCTCAGGCTGCTCAGCTGTCAGTTAATTTCCAGTACTCATCATTCCACAGTGACTCACCTGATGATCATATCCTGCTAGTCAGTCAGCCTTGCTGGCTATTTAAACTGCCTGGATTAGATCTCCTGTGCCTTTGCCTTGGTCAACCTATCCGGATACTCTGCTGTGTTTTCCTGTTAAAGACTTTTGCCTGGCTGACTTCCCTCTGGTTCCTGATTCCGTTTGCTGCTGCTGACTATGCTGATCTCTGGATTCCTGTTTTACTGGCATGTTCCGACTACCCGCTATGGTTACCGAACCCTGGCTATATTTTGCCCATGTTTATTCTTATTCTGTTTGTACTAGTTTACCATTTTATTAAAAACTGTGATTTTTACTGCACTTCTGTCTCAGTCTGATTCATGGTTTCTGACAGTAGGCGAAGGCCATTAATTCAGTAGATGCAAGCAATCCACTTGCTGTTAATATGTTTTCCAGATTGGATAAGCAGGATCACAGCTTGGATCAGTTTGCCATAGCATCCAGATGCTCCTGATTCACACTGCTCACCTAGATCCTCCCACTGTGGCTGTTCCAGTGCAACCTGTGTTGCAAGCCGTCCCTGCTGCTGCTCTAGTCTCTGTGCAGGCACCTGCCTCAAATATTACCTCTATAAAAAGGTATGTATAGTGCACAATCCGTTGTCCTGACTTACCTAGAGTTTGTGGCTTCCTTTAAAAGGGTATTTGACATTCCCGCACGCTCCACTTTTGCTGCCAAGAGCCTCATGTCCATCAAACAGAGTATGAGAACTGTTGCTGATTACGCCATTGAATTCGTAATCTGGCAGCAGAGGTTGCTTGGAACAATGAGGCCCTCGTGGCTGCTTTTTCTCATGGTCTCTCGGATAACATCAAAGATGAGATAGCAGCCTGAGACATACCCACTGAACTGGAGAGGTTGATCATGTTTGCCATTCTCATTGGCTCCAGACTCCAAGAGAGACCTTCCTTTAAGTAACGCTTGCAGAAGTCTCCTGTACATTTGGCTCCGAGATTTGCAGCCCCACCCTTGCCTCCCTCACCTCCCATGCTTCCTGGTACAGTTGGCCAATGAAGTAGAACCCATGCAGTTGGGCTTCACACGTCTCTCTGTGGATGAGAGGGCCTTTAGGAGGAGAGAGATTGTGCCTTTATTGTGGCCAGGCAGGTCACTTTTTGAAATCTTTTCCTACCCATACAGGAAACCTATTGAGGTCCCGTAGGGGACAGACCTTAGGTGGCATTGCTTCGTCTCCAGTTATCCTGAACGATAATCCCTTGGTTCCGGTTACCCTTTCTTGGTCCGAGTCGTCCATCAAGATACAGGCTCTAATTGACTCTGGGGATGTAGGCGTGTTCATACAGTAGATCAGGGGTAGGCAACCAATAGCCCTCCAGCTGTTGTGGAACTACATTTCCCATGAGGCATTGCAAGGCTGGCAATTTTTCAATTACTTCCAGATGCATGATGGGACTTGTAGTTCTGCAACAGCTGGAGGGCCCCAGGTGGCCTACCCCTGCTGTAGATGGAACCTTTGTGTCTAAGCACTTGATTCCACTGCAGCTTTGTGTAACTCCACTTGCCATTGAGGCTATTGATGGGAGACCTCTACAGCCTGCCCATGTTACTCATGAGACTGCTCCACTGACCATGGCCGTAGGGGCTCTTCACCTTGAAATAATCCAATTCCAAGTCCTTTCCTCACCTTATTTCCCAGTGGATATTGGTTTTCCATGGTTACAGAGGCACAATCCCTCTTTTGATTGGCTTTGTGCTGAGGTTATTTTCTGGTTGCCACAATGCAGTAAGACATGTGGCTAAGGTCTTGTGCACTTCTTCACTCTTCTCCCTGCCGGACGAGTACTGGGAATTTAGCGATGTCTTTGATAAAGGTCATGCAGGTAGTTTGCCTCCACACCGGTCTTATGATTGTGCAATTGACCTTCAATCTGGTGCCATACCCCCTCTTGGCTGGGTTTACCCTTTGTCTGTCTTGGAGGATAAAGCCTCGAGAATCCTCAAGGATTCATCCGCAAATCCTTGCCTCCTGCTGAGTTATTTGACCACCTCAAGGGAGCAACAGTTTTCATGAAGCTTGATCTGAGAGGGGCATACAATCTGATGAGGATCAAGGAGGGCGACGAATATAAAACTGAGTTTAATACCAGGAAAAGCCATTAGGAATACCGTGTAATGCCATTTGGTCTTTGCAACGCTCCGCAGTTTTTCAGGAATTCATCATCGATATCCTTTGAGATTTGTTGCAGCAATGTGTGGTGGTTTATCTCGACAATATCCTCATATTCCCTAGAGAGCCACCACACAGATGTCTGCCATGTGCTTCAGAGGCTGAGAGATAATAACCTGTGTTGTAAATTGGAGAAATGTAAGTTCCATCGTGAACAGGTTAAATTCCTAGGTTATGTCATTTCCACTGCTGGACCCAGAGAAACTAATCGGCAGTTCTACAGTGGCCCGACCCGTGGGTTCACGTCCACTACAATGTTTTCTTGGCTTTGCCAATTATTATTGGAAGTTTATTCATAACTTCTCATCTCTGGTCAAACCCCTGACTGATATGACCAGAAAGGACGGTAACCCACAGAATTGGTCTCCGGATTCCATTAACCACTTCCCAACCGCCCTATAGACAAAAGACGTCCACAGGGCGGTTGCATTATTCTGGGAGGACGTCTATGGACGTCCTCCCAGAATCACACTTCCCGCGCGCCCCCTGGGGCATGCACACGGGAACATCCGTGACCGCCGGGTCCAGGGGACCCGACCGATCACGGATCGCGGTGAATGGCCGATGTGAGCGGCCAGACGGCGCGATCACATGTCAGCAAGCCGGCGGAAGCGCCGGCTTTTCTCTCTCCTCTCCGCATCAGTGCATTGCGAGAGGAGAGAGGGGGGAGAGAGGAGGTGCAGCAGTGCTGTGGGCTATGTGTAATGCTCCCAGCACTGCTAAGTGACAGTTAGCAACCGCAACCCCCACCATCCATCAATCACCCACCCAGCCATCCTCACCCCATCCATCCACCACCTACCCATTCTCAGCCTATCCATGCTCAGTCACCCATCCATCCATCCTCACACAGCCATGCTCACCCAGCCATCCATCCATGCTCATCCATCCATCCATGCTCACCCATCCATCCATGCTCACCCACCCAGCCATCCATCCATGCTCACCCACCCAGCCATCCATCCATGCTCACCCACCCAGCCGTACTCACCTAGCCATCCATCCATGCTCACCCACCCAGCCATACTCACCCAGCCATCCATCCATGCTCACCCACCCAGCCATGCTCACCCAGCCATCCATCCATGCTCACCCACCAAGCAGTGCTCACCTAGCCATCCATCCATGCTCACCCAGCCATCCATCCATGCTCATCCACCCAGCCATGCTCACCCATCCATCCGTGCTCACCCACCCATCCGTGCTCACCCACCCCCATCCGTGCTCACCCACCCCCATCCATGCTCAGTCATCCCCATCCATGCTCAGTCATCCCCATCCGTGCTCAATCATCCCCATCCGTGGCTCATCCATCCCCATCCCTAGCTCATCCATCCCCATCCATGGCTCATCCATCCCCCATCCATGGCTCATTTGTGCCTCATTCATGTTCATCCATACCACATCAGTTCTCATCCGTGACACATCCATACCACTACAGTGCCCATCCGTTCCACTACAGTGCCCATCCTTGCCACTACAGTGCCCATTTGTGCCCCTACAGTGCCCATTCGTGCCACTACAGTGCCCAATCTTGCCACTACAGTGCCCACCCGTGCCACTACACTGCCCACCCGTGCCACTACACTGCCCATCCGTGCCACTACAGTGCCTATCCATGCCACCACAGTGCCTCACAATAGTGTAAAAGGTAGTCAAATTAGATTCTAAATGTATGCCCCTAGAATACCTGACGGTGCTCCCTGCATTTTGGGCCTCTGTATGTGGTCAGGCTGTGTAAAAGTGTCACACATGTGGTATCACCATACTCGGGAAAAGTAGCAGAATATATTGTGGGGTGTCATTTTTGCTAGGTACATGTTGTGTGTTAGAAATATTGTATAAATTGACAACTTTGTGTAAAAAAAAAATGCATTTTCATTTTCTTTCCACATTTTCCAAAAACTTGTGGAAAAAATGACATGTTCAAAAGACTCATTATGCCTCCAAGAATATACGTTGGGGTGTTTGCTTTCCAAAATGGGGTCATTTTTTGGGCGTTTCCATTGTCCTGGTGCTCCAGGACCTTCAAAAGTGCAAGAAGTAGTCAAGAAATTATGTGTGTAATTTATGTTCGTAGAATGCCTGATGGCGCTCCCTACATGTTGGGCCTCTGTATGTGGCCAGGCTGTGTAAATGACTCACACATGTGGTATCGCCATACTCAGGAGGAGTAGTAGAATGTGTTTTGGGGTGTAATTTGTGGTATGCATATGCTAGGAGTGAGAAATAACCTGTTAACATATGACAATTTTGAAAAAAAAATCTTCATTTTGCAAAGAATTGTGGGAAAAATGACAACTTCAAAAAACTCACCATGCCTCTTACTAAATACCTTGGAATGTCTACTTTCCAAAAAGGGGTAATTTGGGGGGTATTTGTACTTTGCTGGGTTTTTAGGGTCTCATGAAATCAGATAGGCCGTCAGTAAATCAGGTGTGATCAATTTTCAGTGATTGGCACCATAGCTTGTAGACTCTATAACTTTCACAGAGACCAAATAATATCCACTAATTTGTTTTTTTTTTTACCAAAGATAGGTAGCAGTATAAATTTTGGCCAAAATTTATGAAGAAAAATTACTAATTTGCAAAATTTTATAACAGAAACAAAGAAAAATGTATTTTTTTACAAAATGTGTGTGTTTTTTTTAAATTATAGCGCAAAAAATAAAAAACCCATCGGTGATTTAATACCACCAAAAGAAAGCTCTATTTGTGTGAAAAAAAGGACGCACATTTCATGTGGGTACAGTGTTGCATGCCTGAGTAATTGTCATTCAAAATGTGAGAGCACTGAAAGCTAAAAATTGGTCTGATTAGGAAGGGGGTTTAAGTGCCGAGTGGTCAAGTGGTTAAAGCCTTTGAGTTTCTCAAGGCTGCCTTTGTTTCAGCTCCTGTGTTGACACATCCTGATCCCACGTTACCCTTCATCCTTGAAGTTGATGCATCAAAGACTGGAGTTGGTACCCTTTGTCTCAATGTCCTACCTCTGAGAGCGCTATGCATCCTTGTGGTTACTTTTCCAAGAAATTGTCTCCTGCAGAATGCAATTATGAGATTGGGGACAGAGAGTTGTTAGCGATCATTTTAGCTCTTAAAGAATGGAGGCATCTCCTCGAGGGTACCACTGTGATGGTTCTCATTTTGACTGACCATAAGAATCTCACATTCTTGTCTGAGGCTAAATGCCTCTCTCCCAGAAGGGCGTGATGGGCTCTTTTTTTGTCAAGCTTCAAGCTGTCAAGCTTCAAATACATAGCCTCATTCTTACTCGGTACTAAGAATGTAAGGGCTGATGCATTGTTTCAACAGTTTTCCTCAGCTTCCAAGATGAAGTCGGTTCCTGTGATATCTCCCTATCATTTTCTGGCTACAGTTCGTACCAGTCTCACTTCACCTTTGGTTGACAAAATTCTAGCCGCTCAGATCCATTCTCCTGCCGAGAAACCTTGTGACCGTTGCTTTGTCCCTGAGAATCTTCGCACTGCTGTGCTCCAGACTTACCAATCTCACAAGGCTACTGGCCACCCAGTGAAGAATCAACTCATTTGGGATATTTTGCAACAATTCTGGTGGCCTAATCTCCACGCTGATGTAGCTGCTTTCATAGCTGCTTGTTCTGTGTGTGCTCAGAGTAAGACACCACGACACCTTCCAGTGGGCCTCCTACAACCCATACCCAATGGAGAGAGGCCTTGGACCCACCTGTCTATGGATTTTATTGTGCAGTTACCCAAAGCCCAGGGCAACACAGTTATCCTTATGGTGGTTTACCGTGTCATGGATCTGCAGTAATGGTTCATACCCTGTTTGTCTGATTACCTCTCTGCTCTGTGTTTCAGCTTAGGGACTGAGCTCTCACATCTGGATGTTTAAGTAATCTCCTCTCAGCATGGCTCCACCCCAGCCTCCAACAGGAAGGATTACCTAACTCTGTGTAGTGCAAGCCAGCCTCACCTGAGCAATAGTGTGGCTAGGCTCCCTGTGTGTGTGTTCCGTGCCGTGTGCTCTAGTTTGTTTCCGTGTACCAATCTTGGCCTGTTCTCTTGGCTATTCTTGCCTGCTTGATTCTGCTGTGACCCCCTTGCTATGAACCCAACGCTTGTCTTCTATGTATTATTGAAAAATTCAATAAAATATTTATAAAAAAAACAAAAAAAACAAAAAAAAAAAAACATAGAATGCATATAAGAATAGACACGGTGCAATGCGCCCAATGAGAAATGGAATACCCGTATGCCAGCCCTACATCAGCGGACTGTGGATGCCGATTACCCTCCCCCCCTCAACCTAGGGGTAATGGTAATGAGCTGTGTAAGCCCTCCCCACCCTCATGACTGAGGAAATAAGGAGCTGTGAGCACCGTGCCCCGTGTAACTAGCAGTCCTGGCATGTCCTGAGTGAAAAAAAAACCCACAAGATCGAAATGAATATGAAGACGAATGAACACTAACACGTGCATTGATAATACTGACCCAGTGAAAACAGACAACTAGAACTGATAAAATACACCCATTATGCAACTGATGAACACACTTAGCTGTACTGCCCCTGATATCCAAGCTAAAACAGACAACTGACGCAAACAGGGAATAGCACTGGTGGATAAAAGAGGTTGGGACAAAGTGGAAGTTATAATCCAAAGAGTACTGCCTTCCTGGCTGTGGCCAGTAGAGGGATACCCCTGTGACGACACTCAGCTACGAGCCTGTTCTGGTCCCACACCTTATGACTAGATACTACCATGCTCTGAACCCCAATGTGGCTTTATCACTTACCAAAACGTGAGACATGCCCCAATCTAAGGAAACACAAACTAGAGAAAAATGAGAACAGACAACCAAAACATGAAACACCCCCCCCCCCTTCAAACCTAACTAAGTATATGGATGTAGGTGTGGAAATGACCAGGCCAGCAGCACTTGAATAGGAACCTAATGAAAAAATGCCCCCCTCCCAGTGTATGCAGTAAGTGAGCCCAAGTAGCAGCGCAGACAGAACTAAAGCAAACACTCAGAACTAAGGTACCCACAGACCATGGTGGGTAGTCGTGCAGGTGTAATGAGGTGAACGTGCATCGTATGACGTATATTATACGGGCGAGAAAGATTGTGGTCCAACAATCCTTAAAAAACGAAACCTCAACCCTTATGGATCTGTGGACGTGACAGATCCTGATATGTGACAATTGCCTAACTATACTCGTGATGCAGTGCCACACAAAATGCACCCTGCTGGCCTTGCGTCGAACACTGGGACCCACCGGCAACAACATCACCTGTACATACAATGCAACGATCAATGTAAAAGTATAACAAGCCATCAAAATGAATGATGAATATGGACAAGGTTACATGGAACCTAGTCGGGCCTGCAGACCGCAATTTGGAGAACCACAAGTCCAGTGCTGCCTAACAACTGTGACAGCTTGTATACCCAGGAAACTGACCAACGATACCGACAGTGAGGGAGGGGTCAATAAGCCAGCCTGGGGTGAGACAAAATAGCCCAGCATATGGTGGAGCATGGATGATAATGGCTGAGCGAGGTAGGGCTGCCGAACTGACACCTACCTGAGCATGGTAAGGTGCGGGTGCGGCCTCCCCTCATAGATTCCCCTGGCACATATCTTACCACCGGTAATCCAAAAGGGACCTCCTGAATATTGTGCCACCGTCCGTAGGATCAGAACAAAAAAAGGATTGTGGGAAAACCCACATAAATGGATGTTTTCAATGGGCACACCACGAGATAACACAAACAATTTTTGTAAAAGATACAGAGTTTTATTAATACATTTAAGAACAAGCAGATAGGGTGCGATTGATTACTCCTTACACAAACCAACACCAACAGATCAAAACAATCCTGGACAAACATTGGCACCTATTATTAAATGACAAAATCCTAACTAAATATATAGGATCCACCTCTGAAATTACATACAAGAGGGCCAAGTCAGTCAGGGACCGTGTCACTAGAAGCCATTTCCATACTGACTTAGAAACATCTGACCTGAAAGGGACATGGAGATGTGGCTCATGCAACTTCTGTTCTTATATCTATGAAAATCAGACCTTCTACTTTCCGGGTGGAGGGCTCCACACCATAGGACATCATGTGGACTGCCAAACCGTTGGGGTAGTCTACGTGATGTTCTGTGAGTGTGGGGCCTTCTATGTCGGAAAGACTAAGCGCCAATTTTGGCGAAGGATTAACGACCATGTTTACTACGGCCACAAAAATATACTATCCACACCGATTGGCAGACATCTAAGTCTGCATCATAATAGCGACCCCTCAGTGGTCAAATTTGCAGCCTTGGAAAGGATTTTCCCCAATCCCAGGGGAGGGGAATCTGACAAAATAATATTACAGCGGGAATCCCGCTGGATATATTTACTTAGGGCTACAGAGGCACCAGGTTTGAATGAAGCGTTTAGTTTCAAACCCTTTCTTTAAATAGCCATGCATAGATTTGATGTTAATTTTTTTTTTTTTCCAATCCATAGTGCTATCACCATATTTGATGTATGTCCCTGTTTTGCTCCACTTTGGCATTTAGGCTTGGGCATTGATATTATAAATGTCTGTACTAAATAATAACTATTGATGTTAAGCTTGTCTTATTACGTACATAGCCTTCATGGACTCTGGTTGGTTGGGGACGTTCAATTTTGGGGCGGGCATATGTATCCCACGTGGGCTTGCATGTCCACGTTTGGGTGTGTATAGGGGCAGGACCGACCGAGCCCCTCCCCTGGACAAGCTAGTCTGGCCCGTGGGGTGGTTTGCGGCTGGACCATGCCCCCCCCCTTTGCACACGCCACACTCAACGAGTAGCGGCAGTGTGTAGGGATACACGCCTGGCCACGTGACCGCGTCTGCTGAGGCGTAGGCCCGCCGCTACGGACCATGTCATGTGACCGGGTGGGGGTATAAATAGCCCGGGCTTCGGTACGATCCAGATGTGACGGGGGACGCTGTAGGAGAGAGGAAGTGAGGTAAGGGACATGCGGTTCTTGGCGCTAAGTACTTAGATTGAGTTTTTCCCTTACTACTTAAGCAGTTGTTGTTCCGTGTCCTCCTATAGGGGCCATTTGGTGTAATTTGTTCCTGGACAGCCGAACGCCTCAAAACAATAAGGACCCTGCTGTTAAGGTACTCTCAGATCCGCATTGGATGGGGGGTTTAACGGTTGTTTCTGGTCCTTCATTACCTATGTCTATGACTTCTATCTAGGAGGACGTACCTACCCACACCTAAGAGGGAAGTACAAGTGTTGCTCCCCCTGCTCCCCATGCGCTTGCGACACGAATTGGGCCCCAGCTGGATCGAGCCTCCTCGTGGGGTATCCACATGGTTGGCCCCCTTCCTCTACTCCCCTTTTGGTTCCTCCTCCCACGGATCAACCTATTTTTAAGGGTATGCTTTCTTTTGTTATTGGGGTTTTGTATGGCCCTATGCCTAAGCTTAGAAAGGATAGTGGGTACTAGCCACGTGAATCTTTTTTCTCCTTTCTTTTCTCCTCTAGACGATTTAGTACTCATTGGAGGGCACGGGTCTTGCCCAGATAGTACGGTGCGGTGTACCAATAATACATAGTATAGGTAATTGTAAAAGATCCTATGGCTCTTTTATACCCCCTTTTTTTTTTGGCTTATACTCAGCATTTACACATTTGTACTAATTTTCAGCATGAAACCCTTGGAGTCTGGGTCTTGAAAAAACCCCTATGCTCGCCCCCCTGATTGCCGTCCTGAACTGCACGGAGTCACATGTAAGCACCTTTACACTAGGGCTGTATGTAGACATGTACAAACCTTATAGTAAATAATTGTATACAGTTTACAATTCTCAATGTGATAATGTTAATTGTATTATTATTTTTTCTGATCATTAGCTACTTCTGCAAGCGACAGCCATGTTATGAATGGGGTCCTGAGGAAGCTCATAGCGAAGCGTGTTGACTCCTACAATATTGTGTGTGTAGACACACAGTGGTTGTATTGTTAGCATACGTGCATAACTTGTTATGGTCCAGATCTGGACGTGCCATGTGATGTGATCCTGTGAGCAGGGCTTCACGTACAGGACATGTTGAGATTTGTGCCGTTTATTTTATCATTTTTTTGACATATATTCCATGTATGTGTATTCTTGTTAAATGTATTAATAAAACTCTGTATCTTTTACAAAAATTGTTTGTGTTATCTCGTGGTGTGTCCATTGAAGACGTCCATTTATGTGGGGTTTCCCACAATCCTTTTTTTGATCTTACCACCGATGTAAACGCCTCGAGAATATCCGCTGCAATATCTTAGCAACAAGAACGGTGTGGTGTGACCGACAAGTGATGGCTCAGACACCACGGCTGAATGATCCAGCAGAACCGATCCCCCTACCCCCCCCACCACAATACCGGGTAACAACCCCCACCCTATGAGCTCAATATTGAAAAGAAATGAACTGTGTGAGACTGTGAGTCCATCCCCCCACCCCCCATAATATACCTACAAGCGGCAACATGACTGACATTGTACAGACATGCTGTGGAGCTCCCCCATAAATGTATATTCACATATCTATGGTATATACAAACTCCAACAGCACAGGGGCCCACTACTGCTTGGATCGCAGTAACCCCAATACACCAGTTCACTGCTACCCACCCCCCCAGAACTAACCGCAACCCCTAACACGTGCCTAGTGCAGCGCAGGTTACACAGCATCTCTGCTGGAGCAGCAAACATACTGACAGGCTACCTCTCCCCCGCCTGGGGATCTGATAACACCTCCAGGTCCCCTGCAGCGTGGAACAATCGTGCCGGTATCCTGTGCCCAGCAGCGATGCCTCTTCCACCGCCCCCCTACACGCTGACTGGCCCTGCACTCAACTCCCACTGAACACCCGCTGTGGCGGGGGGGGTGGGTGGCGAGGCCCCTGTTACCTCTCCTGATCTGCACCTCCCACAGGCATGAACGAACAGCGTTGCTTCCTGCTGCTGTGTAAACAGGCAAGGTTTCCCCCCCGCCATATGGAACAGGAAATGACATGAGTCGAATGTGACAAAGTCGGAAATGATAATCGGCCACTGTCAATGAGCCGATGCAGGAGCAGATAGAGGAGGAGGGATATATACCCCTCAGACTCCTCCTACAAATCCAGGCTAGCCTCCAGCCAGCCTTTTGACATATCAGATGATTTTATCATTCTGTAGTATATGTATGTGTTAATAATTTTGTAGTATATGTGGTTTTAACATGTCTTCTTCTCACGATATGAGTGCATGATACTTTCTGATCCGAGGTGAGGTCCTTTTTATTAGTATATATGATTAAGGTATATGTAGCATTTGGCCATAGTGGCTTTGTCTGGTAAACGCACGGGTAAATCCGTGGCTGTGTAGGAGTGTTTACTCCACTTAACTCCTCCGGTTACGTGCAGCGTCTCGGTCTCCCGCTAGTAGCATGGCCCTTCTGGTGTGAGGTATCTCGGGGAGCGCCTAGGGAGCAACACGCCCCCTTGAAGTGATGTACTTTGGAGAGCGTCTGTTCCCTTGGCAACCAAACGATTCATAAGGAGAGGGTGACATCCCAGGCCACGCCCTGCTGACGAAGGCACGTGATGCCGTAACGCGTACGGGGGGGGGGAGGAGCCTGCTGTGACATCACCCGCCACTTGCCTTCAGAAGGTTGAGGCTATATTATGTTATGCGATGCTCAAGACATGTCAGTAGTTTTACAGTCTGCACTTAGTCCGGATATCTGCTTTATTTTATGTGTGCAACTGGCACTGTATGAGGAGATCTTTATTGCCACACTCCGGAGCCGCTGTATACATTGGGGGACGCTGCAAGATCCAATTATTCCTTACTATTTTCCTTAAGGGGACAAGTTCATCTGACCCTCTAGTAAAACTGGGGTCAGATGGGGAGGCGAGAGACCACGCCAGCTGGTGAAGGGATTGCACTCTGTTGTGTGCTCATACACTTGGCGCTTCTATCTGCATGCTATCTTCTCTTCATCTTTTCATCTTTAAACAGGATACCCATATGGGCTATGTGTGGACTTTTGTTTTTTAGTCAAATTGCGCTGCAAAATTGTTTTATAAATGCACACAAATACACTTGCACTGATATGTTTTTGCAGGTGCCTGTGTGTGTCTAGGGTTCTGTACACCTTGTGGTTTTTCTTTTTACACAGTTATCCAGCCTAGAATCTCCTGTTGACCCATTCAATCCATCCTGTTTTGTGCAGACCTTGTGTGAAAAAAACTTTCCTGCACAGACCAATCAATCTAACCAATTCAAGTACAATTGATCTATATCCAATTCAATTCCAAGTGTGTCTCATGAGCCCATTACATGCAATACATGCATGCATGCATATCATACATCATTTACTACATGCAACATGTGCTGTTTCAATCCCAACATTAGTGTCACCATTTCCATTATCATTTTCCACCACCCATACAGCAAGCATGCATACAAGCGCCTCGTATACGATAGCAACAAATACGTATACACATAGACAACTACCAGCTTCATTATTCTTACTACTAGCATTACCAGTGTTTTAATAATCATTCTTCGAATCATAAGTTCACTTTATTTTATTATTTTCTTACCTCACCTCTTGGACCTCTTGTAGTCGTGTTCTTTGAAACATATCCACACCCCAGTGTACGGTTACCAATACTTACACAGTACATAGTGTTCCTTATATATATATATAAAAAATAAAATATAAATATATCAATTGATTCTCCATAATACATACCTCAAAATATTATGTATGATGCTCTATACATGTATACACATATATAGATGCATACATTTCTCATATATGTTGTTTTCTTATCACACAGATCATATGTGCGTAGTGGTTTTATGCACATTATGTACATTTTTACACGTGTGTGTGTGTGTGTGTAGGTGTGCATACGTGTATGCATAAAAAAGGCCTGGATTCTTTCCTTAATGTAAATAATATAACTGGGTACTAACATTTATAGGTAAAGTTGATCCAGGGTGAATCTGATTGCCTCTCGGGGAATCAGGAAGGAGTTTTTTCCCCCCGTTATAGCAAATTGGATCCATGCTTTGCTGGGGTTTTTTGCCTTCCTCTGGATCAACTGTGAGTGAAGGATTGTATATGGGATTATCTGGTTGTGTGTGTGTGTATATATGTATATGTATAAAAATGTTTTTTGTTTTTTTTGGTTGAACTGGATGGACTTGTGCCTTTTTTCAACCTGACTAACTATGTAACTATATGTGGTCGCATGTGCGTGTATGTGTGTATGCTCGCATACACCACCACTTTTTATACACTATGAATATGTATGTTTCATTTGCATATATATTTATGGTCGTGGCCCTCTGACCGAAGAGAGATGTGGATCACATAAACACACAACAAGACTTACAACATAAATAGACCTGAGGTGTGCCTTGGTTATCTGGTCGGTATGCCAAGAGAAGGGGGCATACCCTATACAAGTAATGGGTAATAATGGAGAAGAATGTGCTGAGAAATGTCCTGAAAAAAGGGGGTGGGAGGGAGGGTATCGTGCACTGGAACCGACAAAGAGCATGGGGGTGTGGTGCTTAAATACCCTCCAGGCTCCTCCCATACATTCAGGTCATCATGCTGGCCTTCTAACTCATGGTCGTGGCCCTCTGACCGATGAGAGATGTGGATCACATAAACACGCAACAAGACTTAGAACATAAATAGACCTGAGGTGTGCCTTGGTTATCTTGTCGGTATGCCAAGAGAAGGGGGCAAAAATATGCAGTTTATGGAAGTAGTCCTTGATTGGTACAATCATCAGTGAGCAAGCTTGGCAAAGACTTGTCATCTCCAACTGAGGATTCAGAATGTCTAGCAAAGCAGCAGACTTCTATCTGCCTAATTTATTGATCACGTGGTCCGAAACTGCAAGCTGAGATGCTGCTGTGATCCGAAAAGGAATGTCCAGAGTACCGGCTGCGGTCAAGGCCAAAGGTTGGACAGTAAGATTCTGACGTGCCTGATGAATTCATTTCCACTCGATGGGCCGATAGGGAAAGGCAATAATGGGCTAGAGTCGGAGTGACTGGGTAGGTGAGTCGGCAGCTAGCCAAGCACCGAAACTGGGCACCAGAAGTTTATAGTCTGGAAGAGGCTGATTTCGACCCCAGGTCTCATCTGATGGGTATGGAGACTTCTAGGTAATGGACATAATGGTTTTAGAAGCTCGTTAAATGGCGTTTGTATGATACCTAGCTGCTAGCGCCGCTGATGGTGAATTTGTTAGGCCACAAAAAAAAACCATAGTAGGATATGTAGATGGCCGCTTGAATGACTAGACTGGGCTGAACCCCGAACACGGATCGTGCGAGGACTTTAGACATGTCTCTAAAGATGGTGCTCATAATGGGCAAGCATTTGCCATTAGCCATTTCAATCCATGGTTAGCTGTGACCAAGGAGGGATAGGCGTGGGGCGTTAGGTCAACTCCAGGATACTGCTGAAAAAAGAGCCGAAGTTGAAACGTGATAACGCATCCGCTGTGATTTGCTTTTGCCTTGGATATGCTTACGGGTATACAGAATGGTGGTTCGAATGGGGAGTGACTTGAATCTACTTTATTTACGTTTTTTGGCCGTAGCCTGGTTTAGTAGCAAAGACCATGGTTTGTCCTGTCCAAGTGTGACCCCAGACCTGAGCAGCTGCCACGATTGGGTACAGCTCAAAAAGTCAAGATGACAGAGAAACCTAGAATTCACAGGATTTCTGGTGGCCAAGGACCTGCAAACCAGTGATGGCCGAAAAATTGCAGCAAAGCCTGTAGAAGCTGCGGCTTCTGTGACTACCTGTGGTGATGCAGCTGATGCTGTGGGGATAACCCTAATATGCCGTACAATTTGTGAGGAACTCATCCCGCATTGCTAAGTTGGCTATGGCTGCCGAGTCTAACCTAATGATTTGGTCAGCTCCTTGTACCTGAGTGAGGAAAACTAGGAGCTGTGAAATAAAAGTACGGCCTTGAGGAATAATTCTTATCGCAAAAATTGAGTGTCCCTAGCATTGTCTGCATCTGTTTCTTAGTACCCTCTGCGAGAGAGTAAAGTCATGAACGACCGACCTGATATGGGCTAGTTCGCCGGGAGGCAGGCTGGCTTGCATGTCGCGTGTGTCCAAAGTGACACCTAAGAAGGTGATGGCTTGTGCCGGGCTTTCCACTTTGTGTTCGGCTATTGGAAGTTAGAAGTTGTTGAACACCACTCTCAACGTATGGAAGTTTACCGGTGGTATGTCTGGTCGCTTGAGGAGTAGAAAATCATCCACGTAATGGATAACCATCTGACACTGGGCTCGGTGTGACAGGCTTTGCGAAAAAGACTGCTTGGATAGCTAGGTTGTCTGATGTCTTTCAAGGAAAATTCCTTGAAAGGAATCAGGGAATTCAAGCTTGGAATGTGCGAAGAATGATGTGCAAAAAAAAATTGTGCCCTAACCAAAATTAATTTGAGAACTTGCCCTTGACAAGCCCAATAGGGCTGAGTCTCCAGGTTTGGAAGGTGACTGGGGGAAAGGACCGATCACAGATCCTTGTCTAGTTTGGCCTGTAGCAGGGTATCGATGGCCTGTTCGTCAAAAGTTGCCGACTGGAGGTTTTTTGCACTCATGAGTGGAGAGAGGTAGAGTGATGAGGCCGGTGTAGAATCCTGAGGTGGCGGGGGGGTTGAAGGGGCGTCTTGTGGCCACACTTGTGCACCAGTTTGCAGTGTGGCCAATTGGCTGGCAGATAGGCCAGAGAAGTGGTGACAAAAGAGTTCAGTGTCAGTGACATTCAAGTTAGTCTTGAGACAAAACAAGAGGGGGTGTGTCAAAAGGGGGTATGGAAGAGGGAAAAAGAACTGAGTGGGATACAGAAATTCAAGAACGAGGAAAGAGAAGTACAGGAACAAAATGACAGGCATAGTTAGAGCCGGCGGTGTTCTACGGTCATAGAACACTGTATAGTGGAAATTTTAAAAACTCAAGAAAGTGCGTGGCACCCAAGGTGAGCCAGGAGGTGACTGGCCAGGTAACCAATAGCTCAGGTGCCTGTCCGTGCTGAGCACAAACGTGTGGGGTAGAGCCCCAGGATGTACTGGGGCAAGCAGCTGGAGTCTGGTACGGCCTATGTAGGAATGTTTTGGTCTGTAGATTTATGACGCATGCTCGATCTGCCTAACTCTTGCACTGTCAGCAAGTTGATGTTCAGCGACCTTGTCTGTGAGGTGAAGAGTCGGTCTCCGAAAAGAGAGTGTAATGCATAGACATATGTGACAGTAACTAACGCCCAACCTTAGTATGCCGAATGGTGAATGAAGAATCGAAGATTTAGTGACAGAGTGCTGCAGAATAATGTGACAGAAAAGATCCGTGAACTACACCTGACTAAAGCTCTATCATTAAGGTCCTGGTATGGATCAAACCTGTAGTAGGAGTGACATGAGTGAAAAAAAGGGATTTTTTGTATAACTTACCGTAAAATCCTTTTCTCTGAGTTCACTGAGAGACGCAGCCTTCTTATGACACATGGGGGTTATGCTCATCCTACTAGGAGTAGCCTAGGCAAAACAAACAAAAGTGTAGGTTGGCCCCTCCCAGGGGGCCGTCCTCACCTTAGCATATAATCCCCCTGCTCTGTACAGCACATCAGTTCGTAACAAGCCATACAAAACCAACACAGAGGGGTGGGTGCTGCGTCTGTCAGTGAACTCAGAGAAAAGGATTTTACGGTAAGTTATACAAAAGCTGTGCCAATCAAGAGGGGTGGGCAAATCATAACAACTGTACCCAACAGAAAAACGCCCTCTCAGGCGGCGCTAACCGCGCCTATACTGCCGCTTGCAATACCTTGCGGCCAAAAGCAGCATCCGAGGATGCCAAAACATCAATTTTGTAAAACTTAGTAAACGTGTGCACTGAGGCCCAAGTAGCTGCCTTGCACACCTGAGACACCGAAGCCTGGTGTCTAAACGCCCAGGAAGTACTAACTGCCCTGGTGGAATGAGCCGTGACTGGGAATGGGGGAACCTTACCCCGAATCTCATATGCATGAGTCACGGTGTTCCGTATCCAACGAGATACGGTAGCTGACGAGGCCGCCATACCTTTGCGCGACCCGTCAGCAAAAATAAAGAATCAGACTTCTGAAAGGAAGCTGTAGAACTTAAATACACCCGCAAGGCCCTCACCACAGCCAAAGAATGCAGCTCAACTTCTTTAAGATGTGACGGGTGCGGGCACAATGAGGGGAGAACAATATCCTCATTTAAATGAAAGGAAGAAACCACCTTCGGAAGAAAACGAAGGGGAAGGCTGCAGAACTGCCTTGTCCTTATGGAGGACCAAGTAAGGTGACCTGCAGGATAATGCAGCTAACTCCGACACCCGCCTGGCAGATGTGATAGCCACCAGAAAGGCCACCTTCTGCGACAATAACTGTAAGGGAATGTCCCTAATTCTTTCATATGGTGGCTTCTGCAACACAGAAAGCACCAGATTCAAATCCCACGGTGCCAAAGGCGACCGTATCCGAGGAGCCACATGACGTACCCCCTGTACAAATGTATGGATCAACGAATGAGACGCCAAGGGCCGTTGAAAAAGAACCGCCAGGGCCGAAATCTGCCCTTTAAGCATATTTAACACCAGGTTCTTGTCCAGTCCTTGCTGTAAAAATGACAGTACTCTGGATGCTCCATAAGAGCGGGAGTTCCAACCCCCTGCCTTGCACCAGGTAATATAGGCTTTCCAGGTCCTATGATAAATCTTACGTGAGGAACTCTTGCATGCTTTTATCATAGTAGGGATTACGGAGTCAGAGACACCCCTCTCCCTCAATACCTGGGACTCAATAGCCAAGCCGTCAAAGCCAGCGAGAGTAAAGCAGGGCGCCGGATGGGCCCCTGAGCCAGAAGGTCCCCGCGGAGCAGAAGATGCCACCGAGCCTCTGCCACCCTCTGTACTACGTCGGCGTACCAAGGATGCTGGAGCCAATCCGGAGCTACCAGAATTGTCGGGATTCCCCCCGCCTCTACCCCACGTACAACCCACGGTAGAGCCCCTAGAGGAGGAAAAATGTACAGCAACTGATACTGACCCCGAGGCCTGTAAAGCACTGCCCCCCGAAGGATCAGAGCCTCGTCCGCGGCTGTTGCTGTGCTTCTTGTTCCGCCCTAATGGTTTACCTTCGCCACCTCCGTGGCATTGACCGACTGAACCAGAACCGGGTGGCGCAGCCTCTCTGTCCAACGGGACAGGTAAAGCCTGCTCGCTCTCAGTTCCGGTACCTACATCGACCAATTGAGGGGAGGACAACTTCTCCCCCCCTTTAGGGCCGGAATCTGAATCCCCCAAACCAAGGGTTCCCGGGACTGACACTCCGACCTGATCGGCCTGTCCAGGGATAGAGGAGATTTGTCCCACCGCAACAACATTGTCTCTCACAGGAGCTGAGTGTTCTGGGCGTAAGGTATCGCTTCGCAAGTCGACACCCTGAGCCCCAACACCCGTATACAGAACCGTAAGGAGAACCACTGGCACGATCACAGGGTTCACCCAGCCTGAAGCGTTAGACGCTTGCTCGGTGTTAGGAACACCCCTGTCTGTACCGTGTCCGGAAACAGACTTAGGTACTCCAGCCGGCAAGCCAGCGTTAATGATGACTTCTGACTGCTGAGCAGCTGTCCGGCGCCTACAAGCGCCCCCCTGACGCTCCTGCGGGAGCCTCAAGTTTGAGGGGGAAGGACTTTTCTGGGGGCAGAGAGCTGCTTGCAACCCCCAGAAACCGGCCCCCCCACCCGTGAGGCGGGTGGGGGTAACCCATCATGCGGAGGCAGACTTGTCCTCCGCTTTTTCGGACTTATGCTGCCAGGATCTCTTGCTGTGGCCCGTGAACACCTTTCCGGCCTTGCCCGCTGGGCCGGGCGACCGAAAAACTTCTTCTGACCAGAAGAGACAGGACACTGCCTACGACGACGATCTCATCGCTTCGGCTCTGGAAGGAAAGTACTCTTCCCTCCCGTGAAATCCTTAATAATTTTATCCAACTGTGGGCCAAACAGACGCCCTCCCTGAAAGGGCAGGTCTGCCAGAGCTTTCTTTGAAGCCTGGTCGCCCGACCAAGAGCGGAGCCACAGCACCCGCCTGATAACAATTGAACAAACAGACATTTTTGACAATATGGGGAGAAGATCCAAAGCAGCATGGCATATGTAGCGGAGACCCTCTTCCAAATGTTGCACACGCTGTACTTCAGCCTGTGCACATTCACCAGACAAACTAGTGCGCAGTGCGGCAGCATTCTCACGAAGAGACTGTGCCGCCATAGCAGTTGCTAGCGCTGGCCACATGGCTGACCCAGCCAACAAGAATAGTGCTTTAGACACTGTCTCTGTGCGGCGATCGGCCGCCTCTTTAAAGGATGGCGACCCCTCCAAGGGGATGGTGGTTGCCTTATTTATACGAGCCACGGCAGGGTCCACCACCGGAGAAGCCCATCTCTTAGTAAAGCTTTCCTCAAAGGGGTAGCGAACAGCAAAGCTTTTAGGCAAAGCCAAGGAACTTGGTGGCTTACGCCATTCCTTGAACACTGCCTGTTCATACACCTGATCATAAGGGTAAGCCCTAGGGGTTCTAAGCGGTCCACAAACATATGCGGACTCATGCGACTCCCCTGTTTGGTCCAGTCGCATAGAGTCGCGAATATCAGTGATCAATGCTTATACTATCACTTTATCCCGCGAACTAGGAGCCTCCTGATCCTCTTCGTCCTCTGAGGACGGCTCACCCTCTGAAAGATCCACAGGTGTGACCACTGAAGCGCTTTCTAGATCTGAATCCTCCCCTGAGGAAAGAGGGGGAGGTGGGCGCTTCTGGGGGCCCCTCGGAATGGGCACCCCTCCCCGGGGGGGAACTCCCCAAACACCACTCTCAGCTGTTCCAAGGACACAAATGCTCCTGGGGTGGACTGTAGATCTGCAGGTACCTCTGCCATAAAATTGCCGGCCTCTGACATCTCAGCCCGGCACCCCCGCTGTGTAACCACCACCTCTACCCCACAAATCAGCCAGGGAGACCCGGGCGGATTACACCCACCGCGACCAGCACCCAGGAAGCTCCAGCTATACTTCTGTTTGATGCCTCAGCACTCCAACCGAAGAGCAATGCCCACGAACTGCTGCACGTCAGGAGCTTGTTACTGTGTGTCAGCCATGCTGTCCAAGCAAAAACCGGAAGCCCACACCCGTTTTTAAGGACTTCCTGCACAAGGACTGCAGTTCTCCCAATCGACCACTGGAGGCCGCCAGAGAGCAGGCTGGAAACCACATGGTTCTCAAACAATGGACGCTGCCATTACACCCGTGCGGTCGGCCACGAACAAGTGGTGCTCCAAAATTCAATGGCGACGACCCACCTAACACATTGCTCCGGACGGTCGGTGCAGATTCGAACGGTTAGTGCACAGGTGCCTGCGGGGGATTGAAGGGGGAGTGGGGGGAAGGCCTCTAACAGACCCCCCACAGGCTGACCACCACAGAGCTGCCCAGATGCCCACTCTCCATGCCTCTAGGGCGGAAGAGGGGTTCACTCACCAATCCGACGGGCGCAGCGGGTAGCCACCCGGAGCAGACCTACCTCCCCGCAAGAAGGCATGCTGCTGGCCAGGCCACTGGACAGGTGTACCAGTCACTGGGCTCTAGTGGGTTTTAGCTACTGGCCGCCCGCACGGAACGGGCGCTATGCGGTGGGCCCCCCTAAGGGGGTTCGCATAGTGTTGGCCGGACTGGGGAAAGATTAGGATTCGAGATATCCTCTATACCACCAGCCAGCTTCTTGATAGCAGTCTTCCTTAGATGAATCTTCAGGAGACCGCTGCTCTCATAGGGAACCAGGTCTACTCCTTGCACTAGGCAAATAAAAACTGATGTGCTGTACAGAGCAGGAGGGATTATATGCTAAGGTGAGGACGGCCCCCTGGGAGGGGCCAACCTACTCTTTTGTTTGTTTTGCCTAGGTTACTCCTATTAGGATGAGCATAACCCCCATGTGTCATAAGAAGGCTGCGTCTGTCAGTGAACGGAAGAGAAAAGTTATCTCTCTTTTATTTCCCTACATGGGCTGTCCCACCCTTGTTATGCGGGTGGCCCTGATGAAGAAGCGATCCCTACGTTGGGAGGGTTTTTCTTTTTTTTTCGGGGAAAACGTCCAACCTGATGCAGGATGCGACCTGAACTTGACTGACCTAAGGAGAAATGACAGAGAAAAGATGATTGGCCCGTATGTTAATGCCACTGGAGACGAGTGGCCGATTAAGTGCCACTAAAATGGTGTGTGGCTGATTGTGTGCCAATGAGAATGTGCTTGTAATGGGGAGGTGTTTGTCCTTACTCGAAGTGATTGGGAGGTATTATGTTGATGCGTGCCCGCAGCAATTGCAAGGAATTTACGTAAATACACGAATGCAGCGATTGGCGATTGTAAAGAGTCTGACAGTGAGTGTTCTCAGTGATTGCGAGGGATTTGTGATGATGCGTGCTCGCAGTGATTGCAAGGAGTTACAAAAATACATGTTTGCAGCAATTGCAAGAAGTTCAAGTTTGAAATGCATGCTTGCAGCGTTGCGGGGAGTGTCAAAAAAATGCGCTGGCAGCGATTTGCAAGGTGTTTACTTGCAGCATTTGTAAGAAGTTTGTGTTTGTACATGCTGACAGAGATCGCAAGGGGTTTGTATAGTTACGCGATCGCAGCGTTTTCTAGGGGCTTAAATGACAACACGTGCTTGCAGCGATCGCAATGCCTGCTTGCTGTAATGTGTGGAGTAACACGTACCTGTGCTTCCAGCGATTTGCAAGACGTGATGCTCGAATGCATGCTTTCAAGAGCCTGTACTGATAAATTTCTGCGATTGCAAAATTGACCTATAGATGGGTGAAGGATGAAGATAGTAAATAGAAAGGGGGGTGTATTGTGGCCAAACTAACCGTAATTGTTCTTGGGGTGGAACTTGAACCGATGCCATGGATCGATACGAATCGGTAGTAAGGAAAAGACACAAACCGATACGAAACGGTAGTGGGCTTTAGCAAAATGCGGGTCGACTTAAATTACATGTGAACTGATTTGCTTCGATGCAAATCTGTGGTAGGAAATAACATGAGCCGATGCAAATCGATAGATAAATTGACGATAATTAGTGGCATGACACAAACCGATTCGAATCAGCAGAATACTAACATAATTAATGCAAATTGGTAGTAGGAAATGGCATGAATCGATGCGACTCGGTAGTAGGAACTGATATGAACCGATGCGACTTGGTAGTAGGAACGGTCATGAACCGATTCGACTCAGTAGTAGGAACTGACATGAACCGATGCGACTCGGTAGTGGGAACTGAAATGAACCGATGCGACTCGGTAGTGGGAACTGACATGAATCGATGCGAATCGGTAGTAGGAACGGTCATGAACCGATGCGATTTGGTAGTAAGAACTGACATGAACCGATGCGACTCAGTAGTGGGAACTGACATGAACCGATGCGAATCGGTAGTAGGAACGGTCATGAACCGATGCGACTCGGTAGTAAGAACTGACATGAACCGATGCGACTCGGTAGTGGGAACTGACATGAACCGATGCGAATCGGTAGTAGGAACGGTCAGGAACCGATGCTAATCGGTAGTAGGAACGGTCATGAACTGATGCGACTCGGTAGAAGGAACTGACATGAACCGATGCGACTCGGTAGTAGGAACTGACATGAACCGATGTGACTCGGTAGTGGGAACTGACATGAACCGATGCAACTCGGTAGTAGGAACTGACATGAACCGATGCGACTCGGTAGTGGGAACTGCCATAAACTGATGCAACGTGGTAGTGGAATGACATGAACCAACATGAGTCGGTAGTAGGAAGTGACATGAACCAATGCGACTCGGTAGTAGGAACTGACATGAACCGATGCAACTCGGTAGTGGAACGACATGAACCAACAAGAGTCGGTAGTAGGAATTGACATGAATCGATGCGACTCGGTAGTGGAATAACATGAACCGACATGCGTCATCAATAGGAACTGACATAAACCAATGCAAATTGGTAGTAAGGAATGATGAGAATCGATGCGATTTGGTAGTGAAAAACGGTATGAACTGATGCAAGTCGGTAGGAAGGGTAACTAGGTACATGTTGGACTGTGGTAAGTATCTGACATAGATCGTTTGTGGGGTAGGACATGCACCGATGCAAATCGGTAGTCAAGAAAATGACATGAACCGATCGAAATCGGTTGAAGGGAAGGCATGAACTGATACGAATCGGTAGATAGGGTAACAAAATGGAGAGTAAGTGACATGGTCCCGATGCGACTCGGTGTGTGATGCATCCGATACGAACCGTTGTGACTAGGCTCGAATCAGATTGTGGTGAGTATGCAATGGATTTGCTACAAATCGATTGTGAAGTGAATGGCATGATCGATACGAATTGGTTGTAGCATGCATGAAATTAATCTCATACAAGTTTGGTTGTGGAGTGTACAATGGCTTCAACTGAACACACACACCAACCACCCAACCCCCGAGGCTAATTGACTGCAGCCAAGGCCCAGGTGGGTCCAACTACCACCTCATCCAGCCACAGAAGCTGTGCAAACAATACATGCTAATCACCCAATGGATGCGATGGCAACCCCCATAGACAGTGAATGCTGTGTGCAACAAAGCCTGCGTCGAGTGATATTGGATAACGACCGACTAGAGTTGCCACCTCATCCCTTTAAAACAGAACAAACATTAATTACACAGGTTCTCTGGCTGGTTAAGGGGTTAATTAAACTCACTTGAAGTCTTATCTTCATTCATTTGGCCTCAGAACCTGTGTAATTCATATGTGTTAGGGTTTAAAGGGATGAGGTGGCAACCCTATGGCCGACAATGGCTGGAGGCTTGGCTCTGCGAATGAATCATAAAATAGGCAGAGGGAACCTTCAAATCTACCATGCCTGTGCCATATGATATCGGGCCACGAACGACAACAACTTGGCGGCAGCTAAGTACAAAAGGAGATGCAGGATAGGAAACATAATGAATTGTAACATAGCGTATGAAATGAAAGGGTTTGAATCCTACCTGCAACAGCGAGCGAGAACCTCCGACGAAGGCCACAAACTAAGAAGCTGCAACACACTGGTAATCGAACGCACAGACTCACAAACATGAAGTGAGCTGGGGAGAGTCGGCCCAGTAACATGTGCTATCGTGCACTGGAAACGACAAAGAGCATAGGGGTGTGGTGCTTAAATACCCTCCAGGCTCCTCCCATAAATTCAGGTCATCATGCTGTCCTTCTAACATATATATATATATATATATATATATATATATATATATATAAAATATTTTTAATACTTTATATTTCTCCTTTTACTATGTTCTCATACACATGTATCATTTTATGACATACTAGCTTGTATTATGCACCGTGTTTCATTCCCTCTCCATCTATGGTATTTTTTGATATATAGAGCTATGACAAACTAGGATTTACTCTTAAGAGGAGAAGAATATCCCCCCAGGCTGCATTCCCAAGTAGTGTACTACATGCAGACCTGACTTGGACCTTAAGGCTCTGATGAAGAGGACTTTCCTCCAAAAGCGTTATCCATTCACACCACTGCCAGCCACCCGGGACACGGGTGGTCTCCTCTGGATTGACATGAGTGAATTTTAAACTTTTGTATACATGTGAGTATGTTTTTACTTCTGTCACGTAATAAAAACAAACTTACCAAGGATAATGTGCCAGGCCACACGCCTTATATGTCATTTTTTCATGAAGCAGAGCATGATCCCCTCCCTTCGGAGACTGGGCCGCAGGACAGTATTCCAACATGATTACAACCCCAAACACAACTCCAAGGTGACCACTGCCTTGCTAAAGAAGCTGAGGGTAAAGGTGATGGACTGGCCAAGCATGTCTTCAGACCTAAACCCTATTGAGCATCTGTGGGGCATTCTCAAACGGAAGGTGGAGGAACGCAAGGTCTCTTATATCCACCAGCTCCGTGATGTCATCATGGAGGAGTGGAAGAGGACTCCAGTGGCAACCTGTGAAGCTCTGGTAAACTCCATTCTCAACACAAAATATTGACACTTTGGGCCCAATTTGGACATTTTACCTTAGAGGTTTACTCACTTTTGTTGACAGCAGTTTAGACATTAATGGCTGTGTGTTAAATTATTTTGAGGAGGCAGCAAATGTACACTGTTGTACAAGCTGTTCATGCACTACTTTACATAGTAGCAAAGTTAAACCGCTGTATGGTCTTGGCCACCATGCTGCAGTTCAATTTCAGGCTTTTGGCAATCTTCTTATAGCCTAGGCCATCTTTATGTAGAGCAACAATTCTTTTTTTCAGATCCTCAGAGGGCTATTTGCCATGAGGTGCCATGTTGAACTTCCAGTGACCAGTATGAGAGTGTGAGAGCGATAACACCAAATTTAACACACCTGCTTCCCATTCACACCTGAGACCTTGTAACTCTAACGAATAACATGACACCGGGGAAGGAAAATGGCTAATTGGGCCCAATTTGGAGATTTTTTCTTAGGGGTGTAATCACTTTTGTTGCCAGCGGTTTAGACATTAATGGCTGTGTGTTGAGTTATTTTGAGGGGACAGCAAATTTACACTGTTATACAAGCTGTACACTCACTACTTTACATTGTAGCAAGGTGTAATTTCTTCAGTGTTGTCACATGAAAAGATATATTAAAATATTTACAAAAATGTGAGGGGTACACTCACTTTTGTGAGGTACTGTATGTTGGAACAGGAAGGGACATCCCCAAACTAAATGAAATTGTCCAAAAGTCTTGGTATGATGACGCCTTAAGAATACCCTTTACTGGAACTAAGGGTCCAAGCCCAACCTCTGAAAAACAACCCCACACCATAATCCCCACTCCACCAAATGATTTGGACCAGATTTGGACCAGTGCACAAACAAGGTCCATAAAGACATGGATGAGCAAGTTTGGGGTAGAGGAACTTGACTGGCCTGCACAGAGTCCTGACCTCAACTTCATATAACACCTTTGGGATGAATTAAAGTGGAGACTGTGAGCCAGGCCTTCTAGTCAACATCAGTGCCTGACCTCACAAATGCATTTCTGGAAAAATGATCAAACATTCCCATAGACACACTCCTAAAGCTTGTGAACAGCCTTCCTAGAAGAGTTGAAGTGTTATAGCTGCAAAGGGTGGGCCAACTCATTATTAAACCCTTCGGACTAAAACTGGGATGCCATTAACCACTTGCTTACTGGGCACTTAAACCCCCCTCCTGCCCGGACCAATTTTCGTTTTCAGCGCTGTCACTTTTTGAATGACAATTGTGTGGTTGTGCGGCATTGTACCCAAAAAAAAGTGGCATCCTTTTTTTCCCACAAATAGAGCTTTCTTTGATCACCTCTGCGGTTTTTATTTTTTGTGCTATAAACAAACAAAGAGCGACGATTTTGAAAAAAGAACAATATTTTTTACTTTTTGCTATAATAAATATCCAAAAAAAAAAAAAAAAAAACTATTCATCAGTTTAGACCCATATATATTCTACTACATATTTTTGGTAAAAAAATCGCAATAAGCGTATTTTGAATGGGTTGCGCAACAGTTATAGTGCCTACAAACTATGGACATTGGTTTATGGCGTTTTTATTTTATTTTTTTACTGGTAATGGTGGCGATCTGCAATTTTTATCGGGACTGCGATATTGCGGTGGACATGTCTGATGTTTTTGACACTTTTTTGGGACCAATGACATTCATACAGCGATCAGATCTAAAAATAGACACTGATTACTATATAAATGTCATGGGCAGGGAAGGGGTTAACACTAAGGGGGCAGTGAAGGGGTCAAAAGTGTTCCCTCATTGTGTTCTAACGGTGTGGGGGTGGGGCTGACAGGTAAAATAACAGATCTAAATGATCCCAATCACAGGGATCAGTAGATCTATCATGCCCCCCTTCACAGAGCAGGGAACTGCCATGTTTACATTGGCGGTTCCCCATTCTGGCTCTCTGTGCAGGGATCGCGGGTCTCCAGTGGACATTGAGTCTGCCCAACCCGCAGGCAAAAGGGAGGATGTCTATTGACGGCCTCCCGGCATTTTAGATCCGAACTGTAGCCATCAATCGGCTATAGCGCGGATCTGAATTGGTTAAAGTTCATGTGCGTGTAAAGGAAGGCGTCCCAATAATTTTGGTAATGTAGTGTATCCATCACCGTTTGACTAGCGGTGGGGCACAGAGCTATGGCTTCAGGTTGTGCCACCAGGCAGTCAGTGGGGGTGCCCAGAGGAGAAGCAGAGGAGTGTGTGTCAGACTGCTGTGTGTACATGGATCTCTCAGAGACTGCTGCTTCTGTGCAAATTGGTGAGGGAGATATACCCATATGCCCCAGCTTTGACAAAGTCCACGTGCAGTGGACGAAACGCGCGTCAGCGTTCCGGTCATCCATTCACTGGGGGACCTCCAGCCGCCGGCACCCATCATCCCTGAGTGTTCTTTGGCCGCTATTCCAGACAGCACGGAGCGGTCACATGACCGCGGGACAACCCCTCCTCCCACTCCTCCTTTCCTCCAGTCCGCGCTGACTCCCAACAGAGTGAAGGCAGATAGGCTGACAGTGTCTACTCCACGTGGGACCACCCAGAGAGGATCGCCACCCCTAATCCGCACGGATCATTTCCATGGCAGCGTCTGCAGTGTTCCACCAGGACGGATGAGCTTGTATCCTCCTCCACTTCCCTACGAGTGTCAGTGTCCTTACTGCAACTACTTTCCACTCTTAATCAGCACAGCCAGCCAGGCGTAGAGCACACAGACCCCTGCAGACTTTGCATGTCTGCATACAACCAGAGATATTCTGCCCTCAATGTGTCTGTATTAATGTGCTCCTTCAGAAGGATCGGAGGGTTTTTGTCCATCCTCACCCTGACATCCTGCTGCAGTCAGACGAGCAGATTGCTCTACTCCTAAGACTTCCTTCACTTACATTACTCTGCAGCAGTGGGGGTCCAATTGGATTGACTCGGTGGTCCTGGTTGTCTCACCCTCACAGGCTGTCATCTTTTTCCATCCATTTCCCAAGCACTCTCATGCTTACTATATGCAGTATCTGCTCACACTGCTAACACTATCAATTGCCCTGATTTAAGTTCTAGTTGCCTTTAATGACGGAGTCAGTGTGTATGCATGAGTAGCCCATGGTGGTTGAATGTGCCTATCAGTCAGCTGGTTTTGTCTCCCCATGTATATTGACAACGTTGCCAATTTTATTTATTAATTTGTTCTTCAGTGATTGTGTAATAATTTTTAGATTTTTGCCTCATATATGTAATACCAATAAAATGATCCTTATTTAATATAGCCCGGTGTGTCCCTGTGATGGGTTTCTATGTGTTCTATCACGATTTTTTGTTGTTGATGCCAGTTCTTTAACCCTAGGGACCCCATCCCAGCCTTGAGGATGAGAGGCGACTTGTGAATGCAATCATACATTCCAAGAGGTG
Source organism: Glandirana rugosa (assembly GCA_018402905.1). NCBI lineage: Eukaryota > Metazoa > Chordata > Amphibia > Anura > Ranidae > Glandirana > Glandirana rugosa. The sequence goes on from BLSH010546597.1 coordinate 50,639, forward strand.
ATTCAGGTTGTTGCCCCGACGGGGGAATCATTTTAAAAACCCCCTCTTTTTTCAGTCTGCTAGTGGAGATCCAAGCTCTGAGAAGAGCAGCTGAGAGCCGCTGAAGATGGTCCAGTGAGTGGAGTCTCGGAGTCACGCATCCATCTTGGATGCCGGCCGGTCCCGCCCCCTGTCAGGGACATTTTTAAATGCAAAATGGTGCTTTTTTGGTTCAATAGGCTTCAATGGAGAAGCTGCAGAAAAGCATGCAGGGTGTAATTTGCCACAATTTTACATCAATTTTTCTGCAATTTGCCTTCCTGACCCGAGCACTTTTTACGATACAGCACTGCACCGCTTTAACTGACAATTGCGCGGTCGTGCGACGTTGTACCCAAACTAAATTGACGTTCCTTTTTTCCCACAAATAGAGCTTTCTTTTGGTGTTATTTGATCACCTCTGCTGTTTTTATTTTTTGCACTTTAAACAAACAAAGAGCGACAATTTTGAAAAAAAACCAAAACAATATTTCTTACTTTTTTCTATAATACATATCCAAAAAAAATCTAAAAAAACTAATTTATACATTAGTTTAGGGCGATATGCATTCTTTCTCATATTTCTGGTAAAAATAAATTTCAGTAAGCGCATATTGATTGGTTTGCGCAAAAGTTGTAGCATTTACAAACGATGAGAATTCATTTATGTCATTTTATTCATTTATTTTTTTTTACTGGTAATGGCGGTAATCTGCGATTTTTAGCAGGACTGTAATATTGCAGTGGACACGTCGGACACTTTTGACACTTTTTTGGGACCATTGGCATTTATACAGTGATCAGAGCTATGAAAATGCACTGATTACTGCGTAAATGTCACTGGCAGGGAAGGGGATAACACTAGGGGGGGGAAGAAGGGGTTAATTGTATTCCCTGTCAGTGTGTTCTAGCTGTATGGGGGCTGGAACGGCTGGGGGCGGAGAGAGATCGCTGCTCCCATATAAAGGAATCACTCTCCTCTCCCCTGTCAGGACAGGGATCCACTTGTTTATACTCACGGATCCCTGTTCTGTCACTGCCAGGGAGCGATCGCGGGTGGCCGGCGCACATCGAGTCCGCCCCACCTGCTCACTGGCTACACAGTGAGCATGCGAGCGCGTCCACAACACACGATCCCGCGCCTGCCGTCAGGTGGCGGTGGTTCCCGCAGGAGAGCCATACTGCCACCGTCAAATGACGGCAGGCAGCCAGGAAGCGGTTAATCTGCCCAACAGCAAATTGGCCAAAAAAAAATTGCATAAAAAAGCAAATGCATAATGCATCAAAAATGTGTGAAAAACACGTAAAAAAAGTGTATGCAAAAATGCAAAACATACCACAAAAAGCACTGCAGAAATGGATCAAAAGCAAACTGCACAGGTATGAACCAGGCCTTAAACTGTTATGGGGTGGACAGGAAGTGATTAAAGTATACCTAAAGGCACATTTTTTTTAGTTTTGGATGGAATGGAGAGGGATTAGAACGCATGTCAGTTTTTATTGCTCTCTGTGCCCTGTTACCCTAGGGTCAAATCTATGTGTTTTTTAGTGCAGTTTGCAGAAATACACTACAGTCCAGTTAGCATGGTTTCCTATGGTACAAGTTCACATCTATGCATTTTGCGGCTGGTGCATTTTGGAAAAGGTGGGGGCTTTTTTCCCATGTTTTGCGTTTAATAGACTTCAATGGAATCGCACCAGAAACGCAGGTGTTGTGTTTTTGATGTGTTTTGCATTGCTTTTATTTTAACACTGTTTATAGGTGATTGCTAAGCAGGGGTCGGGAAGCCAGCCGCCGTGTCCTTAACAACCAATGAGTCGTCAGCTGTCAGCGGTGTTCCCTGCTGACAGCTGAATGTTAAAAAAAATTGCATGCAAAAAAAAAACGGTGTGGGGTTCCCCCCAGGTCCATGCTAGGCCCTTCGGGTATAGTGTGGATTCAGAGGGGACAATCCGTGCCAAATTTTTTTTTAATGGTTTGGGGTTCCCCCAAAATTCATACCAAACCCATATCCGAGCTTGCAGTCCCGCGGGTCAGGAAAGGGAGGGGATGAGCAAGCCCCCCCCCCCACTGAACCATATCAGGCCTCATGCCCTTTACATGGAGGGGATGGGTGCTTTTGGGGGCTCCGTATTTGACAAGTCCTTTATTAATAGCTCTGAGCTGCCTTCTCCTCGAGCCATCTTCTTGTCCCGCCGTCTCTCCCGCCACTGTCTCTCCTGGTGCCATCTTCTCCCGGTGCTGTCTTCTTCCTGAGCCATTTTCTCCTGTTGTCGTCTCACCTGTTGCTGTCTTTTACCACTGCTGTCTTCTTCCTCGCTGACGGTTACTCACTAAAAAAAAAAGCCGCTCTTGTTTTGTGGCTTTCTTCCTCTGTTGTGTTCCTCTTCTCGGTGAGAAGAGAACTGTCACAGAGACACATGTCTCTGTTTACATTGTGATGGCTGTGATTGGACACAGCCATCACATGATCGGGTCAATCACAGCGCCCATATCCTGATCTCTGCTCAGCTGGGTCCTGGGATCATAATGATCACAGGATTGAGCCGCAGTGTGTCTAGTGGCCACGCTGCGAGCACTCGTTCTGAGGGACGTTCCTGAATGTCCACTCAGAACGATGAGGTGCCCACCCGGCCATATAAGTACAGTGGCCAGGTGGGAGGTGGTTAAGGACGCACTGGCCATCTTCCCAGCCCCCTACTTAGCAACCAGTTATATACAGTGTGTTTACAGTGTGCTTAGAAAAAACACATAAAATGCAAAATGCATGCAAAAACTCATAAACAATGAGGGTTTAAAAACGCACTGCAAAACATGGGGGAAAAATGCATCAAGCGCAGTCGCATAGATGTGAACCTAGGCTAAAGAAGGGTCAACTTCTCTATTTGTCCTGTTTACAATATAATATAAAGTGAAAGTAAAAGAAAATCTCAAATTTTGGGTTGTCTCCAGAAATATAATAGCGGAAATCTTGCAATGGGGACACTGGTCCGGTAGCTTGGGGGTCCCCAAAGTATTATTTTAATTTGCAGGGATTTCCTCTCACGTCCTGGGAAATCTCTGCAATGGGACACAAATGACAGAAAAAAAATCTCACATGAGTTATAACCCTCTCTTCCTCTGTCCTAAATATAGAAAAAAAATGTTGCTTATAGTTCTACTTTAACAACTTCAATACTGGGCACTTTCCCCCCTTCCCGCCCAGACCAATTTTCAGCTTTTTTTTATATTTTTTCCGACAAATAGAGCCTTCTTTTGGTGATATTTGATCACCACTGGGGTTTTTATTTTTTGTGCTACAAATAAAAAAACATAGAAAATTTGGAAAAAAGAAAAAGTTTTTCTTTGTTTCTGTTACAAAATTTTGTTAACAAGTACATTTTCTCCTTCACTGATGGGCACTGATGAGCCAGTACTGATTGGCACTGATGAGGCAGCACTGATGAGCTGGCACTGATGGGCAGTGATGATAAGGCACTTATATGCAGCACTGATGGGCACTGATAGGCAGCACTGATAAGCAGCCCTGACGGGCACTGATAGTTGGCACTGATATGCGGCACTGATAGGCACTGGGCACTGATAGGTGACACTGATGGGCACTGATAGGTGGCAATGATGGGCACTGATGGATGGCACTGATAGGTTGCACTGGTGGGCACTGATGGGCACTACTAGGTGGCACTGGCAGGCACTGATGAGCACTGGTAGGCAGCACTGTTATGTAGCACTGATAGGGAGGCACTGGCAGGCATCACAGATGGGCATTGAGTGCCATCCCTATTGGGCATACCTTGTCGTCCTGTGTGGCATCCTTGGTGGTCCTGTGTGGCATCCCTGGTGGTCCTGGCGGGCATCCCTGGTGGGCACATTCCTGGTGGGCATGGGTGGCATCCCTAGTGATCTTGAGTGGGCATCCTCAGTGAGGCTGCACTGATAATCAATCAGTGCAGACCCCCCTGTGAGGAAAGCAGCCAACCACTGAGTCCCACACTGAATTTAATACTTACAGCCAAACTCCAGCCTTATCTTCTCCTTGCAGTTGTACAGGCTTCCCTCTTTTAAAGAAATGGCTTGCTCTGATTTCACTGCACACTGTAGGCTTCTCACAATGTGCATTAGAGGTTAAAGGAAAACAAACAGAGCCTGCCTTATTTCCAGGCTTAAGGACATCCAGTGTCATTTTGTCCTTTCCTCCCCAGGCTTACTGTCCTTGGATCACTCCTTTCATTCATTGGATTTCAATTCTTTTAATCAGGGAGGCTTAGCATTCCATGTGGGTGTTACCACAGCTTCCTGTTTCCTGTTTTTGTACAGCATCCTGCTGGCCCCTCCCTACAGCTACAATTTGCCTGCATTGAATAGAGAAGTATAGAGACCTAGTGATACTGTTCTAAAATAAGGTACAGTATGTGATGAAAGTAGAAAAAGTTTTATTTAATAACTTCATAAGCATGTGAATGAGTAGGAGAAGAAAGAATCTTGGTAAGGAAAGTGAAATTTCCGAGTCCACTTCAGCTTTAATGCAGTTCATACATTCAGCAGAAGGTATCTCATTAAAATAAATGGAAATAATAAAATGTGATAATTGTTTATAAAGTCGAGAGATTGCATATTGAATAAGCACTAACAATGTCTTGGCGGTGACAGTCAATGCTATTTTATGGTGTAGGCCAATATGTTTGGTATGACATGGCTGTATTTTAAGAATGTGTATAGATGAAGGCAATGCATTAGCAATAAGATTCTCCATAATAATAATAAACTATATTTTGAGATTCATGATAGCATTACTAACCTTTACTTGATTCCCTTTTCTTTGTGTTTTAACACCTAATTTGGTGGTAAGAAAATGATAGATGAGGCTAAATGTAAATAGCAGGGAAAGCAAAACAGAATATCCTAACAACAGAGAAAAGATATCTTTGAAGTACAAAACTATAGGTTGGTGAAGCTCTGGAGACAATGATTGTAGAGATGGTCAAGATAATGTATTTCAGTGAGTGCTTCTTGTGGCAGAATTGATTGAGGGTTATGCTTTTACACATTTGAGGGCATGGATGACAACTAAAGTAATCACACTGAAAAACACATTTTACATTTTTTTTATAGAAAGTGTTATTGTTTTGTATGTTTTTCTTATCTCCTCTATGATGGCTATTGCTTGTATATATATTTGAAAAGCTACACTCCAGACTATAAAACCTTTCATATCACATAGTTCTTTTCTTTTTTTATGTCATTATTGTGTAATATAATTTCTGTTTACTGTGTTATTGTTATTATTTATCATTCACAAGAGTGTTGTGGGATGAGATAAGCAAACTGAGGCACATGGATTTTATTGCAATAAGATTATTCAATCTGTTGAATTCACAGTTGCCGTTTTTATCTTAAGGCCTCATACACACGGGCGTATCTAAAAAAATAAACAAAACGTCGGGTCCGACGTCATGGAAAAAAAAGTCGACATTTTTCGGCGTTATGCATTGGCGTTTTTGAGCGTTAGTGAGCGTCGGCGTCAATAGGCGTTTTTTTAAAAAAATCATCCCTCTGCTATTTTTCAACCTAAAAACGTCGGCGTCAAAAAACGGCGGAAAACGCCGGTACAATATTAGGTGGTGTTTGTTGGCTCTTGTTGGCGTTTGTTGGCGTTTTGTGGCGTCGGCGTCAAAAAACGTCAAAACGTTATAGCCTCAGAACGCGATGGCCATGGGTTCTACTTTCTGCTCACTAACGCCGACGCCACCTACAGCTCAAAAACACAGACGTTTTTATGGGGCCATTGACTAACATGGAGAGCAAACGTCCGTGTGTATGAGGCCTTACTGTTATATATCACTAGAAATGAGCTAATGGTTAGGGTTGAACATAGGTTTGACCCAAAACCAACTTGCTTGCAGTTTGATGGATGGCTTATGCAGCTGGAAGTACGTAGCTCATCCGGTGGTGGTATTACTAGTGCCACAGAATTACAGATTCCCAGCCAGCAGGATTCCTGGGTCACGTCATTGACCAAATATGGCCATGACCATTTTTGGTCAATGACGTCACCAAGCATCCACGGCCTATTTGTTTACATTCAGTAACCAACCAGAGACTTTTATTTTCTTGTTCAAAATGTTTATTTAATTTTAGACAAATTAAGGGATTTAAATTTTCAGTGGGAGTAGTGACAGGGTAGCATCATCATAGCAGTGGGTCATCAGGGCATCACGCATTGTGATTCACACTGGATTTACATTGCTGAATGTAAACCCTCTAATCCACCAGGCCTTGGATCAGGGATTAAATCAAAATGGAGACAAACTGCCTTGCCAGGGATGGTGGCCTTGCTGCCCCCCTTGGAAGGTACCCTCCCAATGTTAGGGACATTTGGCCTGGTGTGGCTCAGGTGTGGGGGCACCTGAGCAGAGCCGCTACCCTCTGCTCGGGCATTGCCCTGCCCCCTCTCTCTTATTGGCTCACTGGCTGCAATTGCTAATGGCTTCTCTGCCAATGAGGAGGAAGAGTCTCCGGAGAGCAGAGGCTGTCGTGCACATTGCTGGATCGCGATGGGGCTCAGGGGAGTATTAGGGGGGCTAAGGGGACTGCTGCACACAGAAGGTAAAAAAACCTTGAGCCTTTAGAACAACTTTAAAGCATATCTAAACCAGAAAACTAAAATGTAATATATTGCAGCTTAGCAGTCTTAAAATGTTGTGGCTGCATTTGTTTTTTTTTTTTACGTTTTTTCCTTTATTTTTATCTAGTGATCTGGGCCAGAATACACTTTCTTTTTTAAGTGGAGAGCAGTGTAGAAAGACATATCTACACTGCTATCCACCTTGGCTGTGCTCTTGCTATCACCGGCTTCTGTGACAACACTTTCATCCTGGATGGCTCCCCCTGATTAAAACCCCTTTCAAACTTAGACGTTTCTAAGCTGCCAGTAAACCACTGCGCGCTTTTTCAGCGCTCTTTGGGTT